>JAEMBT020000008.1:11363171-11883171 GCA_018873245.2 Archegozetes longisetosus | reverse complement strand
TCATAATATACACAATATTCATCTTATTTGATTTAATTTTAAATTTTTTTTATTATATATATGTATTCAATTTTAACAAATTGAATTCTTAGAGGCAGGCGATAATGTCATGCCTAGAAACTTTATGACGTCTTATTGAAAAATAAAAGGTGTGAAAACATAGGAGAGGTGAAGGGGGAGTGGACATGAAAAGAAGTCAAAAAATGGGATGAGAAAAGTTTGGGAGCTCTGGTCCTCCTCTCGCTCTCGCTCAGATCCTAAAAGTAAGGTCACGAGGAGACAGTTTTTTTAAAAGACAATGAAAGATGTATAACTAAATTATTAATTTTTGTATTTAATAAACATTTGATCTTATTTGTGTGAACAATTCGTTTTATTATGAAATGTTAGAAGAGTTCAGTATCGACTGACATGTCAGTCTTATGAAAAAGGTTTAAAGCTAAACCCCTCCAAAACTAAACACATCAGATTTCATAGGAAATTAAACTATAGTTTAAATAATTATAATATTGATAATAGTAAAATAGGAACTGTTAATTTTCATAAACATTTAGGGATAATTATTGATTACAAGCTACTATTTCATCAGCACATTAATACAATGGTGATTAAATCACTGACAAAGTGGGCATTACTAAAAAATATTTGTCATTATGCTAATGAAAATGTGCTTTTACAATTATATAAAACATATAATGCCTATCTTAGAATATGGTAATTTAGTATGGCATGGAACAAAAAATGACTGGAGAAGAATTGAAAGGGTTCAGAGAAATGTAACAAAATACATTAGTTATAAGTTAGGGCATTCAAAGGACAAGGGGAAACTTTGGGTTGTAACTGGGCGGGGCGATTTAATATCATCAATACATCTCCCTTTGAGGTACCTATACTGTGCCCAAATATTAAACCTCAATTAAGTATAGTTTAGGAAAAAATCAATTTAATGTTGTATTTTTTATAATGGATCCTATGGTGAAATCGAAATTTTGGAATCATCATTTGACCCCCTTATCCCCTCTCAAATTTAATAAAAATTTTATCATATATGGGGGAGGGGCTGAAGTTAATTCTGGGAAAGAATCAAAGTGGTTCTCGAACTTTAACACCTCAAATTGTTAAATAAAACTTGAACTATGCATATCAATTATTGCTTATAGTAAAAGATGCAAAAGTCTAGGCCCAGATGTTTTCCCACATAATCCAAACACAGGGATCACTATTCTCTTTGAAGTTTCTCTTTCCCGCGGTATCATGTACCCTTGGCAGTGGGCGTCATTCCACTACTTCTGAGCTGGCGTGAGACGCGCGCTCCCTTGTGAGAGATCGTGCTAGTCTCTTTCGGGTTAGAGGCATCATCGATCATAGAGTCTACAGTGCTTTTCAGGGAAGTGGCCTAGACTATTAACTCCTACCAATACAACCATAGATTATTCTACTTCACTATCTGAGCCATCTATTACGCTTTGAGGTGTTGAAGTTCGAGAACCACTTTGATTCTTTCCCAGAATTAACTTCAGCCCCTCCCCCATATATGATAAAATTTTTATTAAACTTGAGAGGGGATAAGGGGGTCAAATGATGATTCCAAAATTTCGATTTCACCATAGGATCCATTATAAAAAATACAACATTAAATTGATTTTTTCCTAAACTATACTTAATTGAGGTTTAATATTTGGGCACAGTATAGGTACCTCAAAGGGAGATGTATTGATGATATTAAATCGCCCCGCCCAGTTACAACCCAAAGTTTCCCCTTGTCCTTTATGTTATAATAATAGACTTAAATGTTTGAATTTGTTGCCATTATAGAAAAGGACGAAAATTAAATCATTAACTTTGTTATATAAATTTAAAAATTCGTCCGATTTAATACCAAATGATTGGTTTAATGAATTTACATTTAGAAATACACAAAATGGCATTAAAGTTCACGTTCTGTCTACTCGCCTCTATCATATTGATAATCATATATTTTATAAATCGTCATTACTCTTTAACTCTTTGCCAATGTTTATACGAAATTCCATTGAATCAAAGAAATTTTTATCTTTGATTCATGAACATTTGTAAAGTAGTTTGAATCTTTCTCAGACGAGTTCCTGAGAAACAATTATTGCGTTTGTTTTTTTTTTTTATTAATCTGAAACTTTTGTCTCGAGTTTGATTATATGAACATAAATTGTTTTATTAGACCTTTATTTACTCATTTTGTTAGAGTAAAGATTTTGATCCTATATTTAAATTATTTAATTTCAAGTGAAAAATTTTCATCACATATTCATAATTGTATCAATTTATAATTTATTTGGCTTCAAATGGTTTAATAAAATAGTTATTATTAATCGCTAAGAAATTGGGGAAAGCTGACTAAAAATTATAAGTAATAACAAAGTTCAACACAAAACTTATGATCTTAACAAGCCCTTTATTTCATATCAGAAAAACTACTACTTACTCGGAAGTGGTTTTTACTGTAGACTTTTTCTTTTTTTTAATAAGATGTCTTAAATCATAGGTAATTATTAAAGATTTGAAGTTTTTGATTTCATAAATTCTCAAATTCAATGATTTCCCAAATTCATTGATTCTGGAATGCAATTTTTGAAATTAAAGACCAAAATTTAGAAATTACCTTTAAAGTTTTGAGTTTAGTGTAATTAAAACTCATTTCGATTAATAGAAAACTTTATGAAGTCATCAAAATGTTTCTTGTTCTATTAATATTTAAATAATTATAAATCATTTTTAGAATAATTATAGAATTCGTTTAAAATTTTGATAGAACTTGGCATTTTATAATAAATTATTCTAGATATAGTTTATAATTATTTGAATATTAATAGAACTAGAAACATTTTGGTGACTAAATAAAAACTTCTATTAATCGAAATGGGTTTTAATTGAAGTAAACCTAGAACTTTAGAGGCAATTCCTAAATTTGGATTACTAACTTCAAAAATAGCATTTCAAGTTTTATGAGGTCGAAACCTTAAAATCTTTGATAATTACCTATGATCTAGCTTCTACGTCAAAATTTCGCCGCAAAAATGTCGCCATACAAAAAAGGCCGCCTGTAATCGCCGTTTGTTTTCTACGTTACTTTTCCCATAGGCTCTAAACTTTATAGATTTCCCAAACTTTAACTGTTAAACGTTAATGTAATCAATAAAATAGAATTAAAGTTCGGGAAATTTATAAAGTTTAGAGCTTATGGAAAAACTAACGTAGAAATCAAACGGCGATTAGGTAGGAATTGCATTGATTACATTAACGTTTAACAAACTACCACGATCAAATGAGTAATTTTTCAAAAATTCCTAAAACACGTATCGACTCATTTTCCAAGCTTTACAAAATGAAACCGAAAAACCTGAAATATACCTTGTAGTTTTCAGGTTATAGAATATGTGTTATCAAAAATTTACCACGATGAATTTTTGAAAATATTTTTAAAAATATCATTCCTTCCACGATTACTCGCAAACCATATTTCTGAAATCAAAATCGAACTAAAGAATAAAGAACTAGATCAAATTTAGTAGGTACTTTAGATTTTTCCATGATTGTATATGAGTCGGTATCTTTAATTAATTATATCTCATAAGCTAATGCGTATGGGCCGCTAATTCTTTCACAGAAGTCATCTCTCTATGAGTAGTAAATATGATGTGAATTTCATTAAAATCTGAAATTGTCACTCGGGAATCTTCCATTGTTAGTAACAATTTACACATTATTGGACTTGTTTTAACGATAAGACATCACTTAGATATAAAATTGGAATCAAACCTATAGAGTCAAATGAAATCGAATTTTCAATTGACCTTCCATCATATCGAGCATGGTGTTGATCAATTCACATTGTTAAGAAGAGTCTAATGGTGTGTAATTCATGTCTTCATGGCGTTAGGAATAGGAATCCCACCTCAATGAAGCATAAAGGGAGGGATAAAAAGATTTGAAAGGAGGACAAAAGACATAACAAACACTTGTCTCTCAATCCCCAAGTTTATGTCAATGGTGATAAGTCAAATTTTTTAGAAGTAAGGTTTGAACGCTAAGGTCTGATATGCATAATGAGTTTTTACATAGGCAGGAACATCGAATATAGAGAAAACCTTGTTTTGAGCTGATATTATTAACACCGAATTCCTATCTAATCAACCCCTGAAATTATTTATTGCTGTACCCCAAAGGGATATCAATCAGTTTTTATGATCAAATAATTGAAAGACAAACTTAAATCCACATGAATGACCATATGAGTTAAACTCATTAATATGAAGCTTTGACTTATGCAGAGTTTTTATTGCATAAAAATTAACTATAAAATTACCCACTTTTCAACCTGTTTTAAAAATTTGTTTCAATAAGTAAATCCGGCTGTTTAAACTGTAAAATTTTTTTATAAGTTAAAACGCATTAAACTAATCCACCAAGTCCAATAAATTGTTGAAATAAATGTATCACTTTCTTGTATCATAATAAGGAAAGCTCAAGTTACGAACAGCTACAGCCTTTCTTATCATTGATAACATTATGAATTATATTCAGTGTATTTCAGAAAGATTGTAGAAAATTGGGATCTGAAAACAAGTTTTTCTCTATTTTCGGCATTCCTGCCTGCCTAAATACTCGTTATAAGTATCAGATTTCGGCGTTTAAGTCAGTAATCATTTTTTTAAACATATTAACGTACTTGAGCTTAAATTAGCGTCAGATATAAATGATAATGTGCCTCTAAAAAATTTATAAAGCTTAGAAAAGGCTGAATATTTAAAATAAAATAAGCTATAAATCTACTAACTTGTTTTCAAAGACATCATATTATACATCCGATACCTGTTGGAGGATAGAGAAAAGAAAGGTCCTAAGAAGGATCGTCCTCCTAAAAGTAGGACGGGTGGGAACCCTAGTCAAGAATGCATCCGTTTACGGTCGCTGTTGCTCAATATTTGACAGTTTTATACATTTTCATAAAGTTAAATTTTAGTTTCAGACTCAAAAAGTCGTCAAACCCTAAATGAGTTGTAGGTTCGTGCCATTGAAATGAGTACGAAATGCATTAAGACTAGGGTGGCCAAGTCAAAAACTGTTAAATGCGGGACAACAAATTTTGGCCCCCTTATAAAATTTTTTTAAAAAGTTTTAATCTGATTCAAGTTACAAATCACAGTTTGAAATAACAATTATTTGAAATATAAACTAAAGATTTGATTGAGAACTGCACTTTATAAGAGTCACACACGATGTGAATGAAAACAAGGTATCTAATAAACGGATTAAGACACTTTTTATGTAGAGACTTCCACATATTTTAAGATAAGAAACGTATTGGCAACAAAATTGCATTATTTGCATTAAATAAAAACATACAGTGGAAATTTGTTTAGATAAATCCTAAAATGTATGATATTTTCCGTCCCGCAAAAGGTGCATGCTGTATGCGGGACACAACTCTTAAATGCGGGACAATCCCGCACAATGCGGGACACTTGGTCACCCTAATTAAGACCCTCCACAGAGCCAAAGCCAGATTCTTTAGTTGGCTTTCTATACACTAAAGATTAATGAATTTTGTCTCACTCTATTCTAAGCTTTGATAAAAGTTATATCAACATATTTTAACATAGCCACCTTAAGCCACCTTTCGTAAAATACATAGTATAGTATAAAGTTTTGACTTCAAAAAAATCATGAATTATGATTCAGAACTAGACTTACATATTATCACCCTTTGATATAAAATCGTCATAACAATCGCTAAATATGAAAAATTTTGTATGTGTTTTACTAAAAATTAATATTAAGCTTGAATGAAATAAAAGCACGGATTTTGAGGAAGCATGCTCAAGGTGTCCATTTTTAACATATCCCAACTACACCACTATTGAGTATGAATTTCATTTTGGCACCTCACAGAAAATTTCATATTTGGAATGATGAAAATTCAAATTAAATTGCCCGTTTTCAAAAAGCATATTTTAGTTTTATTCCTGTAGTATGCCAAAGAAACTCGCGAATTTTACCGCGCAAATGTCACTTAGATTAACTCAATCAGACCCGATCTAAACTAATTATTAAGATTAGGCGAATTAACGCTGGATTAATTATATAAATTAACCGAAAATTCAATAATAATTAGCAATTTAGAATGCACTCAGTAATGTTGTAGCCATAGAGACAGTGTATAGACGAACAAACTCGAAACTCGAGTTTTAGTAATTAGTGTGCATTTTTATTATAAAACATTTCATTTTAAAGGATATAATCTAAAATTTAAGTATTTAAAAAAATGAATTAAAAACACGCACACCTGTATTGCCAAAAGCAATATATTAAATCATTTTATAGGTTCTACTCTATACATCTAAAACCGCAACATATAGACCCTAAACAACTAAAACAATTGATCTAAAAACATAAAACCGAAATAGACATAAAATCGAAAATATTATATCGAAGACACAAAACCTAAACCATATAATCGAATAACAAAATATCGATTGTAATATTAGTCGAATGAGAAATAACTCAAATTTTCGACAGTTGCTACAAGTGCTTATTGATATGTTTGAAATACAAATAATCAAATTTAATCAGACCATTATATATCCTTTAACTATTAACTTATCACAAATTTATTAGATTATAACTGCTTCACATATTCTATACGTATCTCTAATCACTTCTTAATATAAATAATAAAATGTTAATCAATTATTTTAGTGGGCGTTAGAAGTATTGAATACTTTAAAACTATTAATGGCTAAAAATGTATGTAAAACAAAAGGTGACCAATTATTTCAATTTGTCGGAGTACTTTTATGTAAAAGTACACTTTATAAACTATTATAAGATTGCATTAAAATGATTTTAGACTATAAGAACTTGGTTTAATAAGTCGTCAATATATTGTTTTTCGACAATATATGTTTCGGTTTTATGTACATTTCGATGAAAAAATGTTTCGGATAACAAATTTTAGATTAATAGAAACTTTCGATTATAAAAAATTAGATCTTATGATTTAGACATTTTGTCTTTAGTCGTTTAGTAGTAGACTCATTTTATAGCATATGTTTTCATAGTTTTAATTTTTATTATAACTGGAAACAGCATGAAAGTAAATTTTCGTTACTTTCAGTATTGATAAAGAAACGTTTAAATATTCCTTCGACTTCTGTTACTTGAAATGTTCTCAAAAGCTGGTCTTATCGTTAGTAAAAGACGTTCGTTATTAAGCCCAAAATCTATTAATGAAGGATTCTTTCTTAATAAAAACATTACTTATTTTAAATGAAAACATTTAATAAAAGATTGTGATTATAAAGAACATATTTAAAATTTTTGTGTTACTTTTTTAATTAGAAAAATCCAAAACTCGATCAAAAATTTCGATCGAAACTCGAAATTTCCATTGACTAAAAAGAAGGGTAGTACTACGGTTTGTCACAGTTATGAATCTTTAGTATGTAGTTAAGTCTATCAGTCTTGTTAATGTTAAATCGATTAGAGTTATATAAATTTTTTTTCACATGAAAAAAATATTTACTATGTAATTAATTGAATCAATAAGCAGATAAACATTTGCATTAGCTGACTTGAATCGTTAGACTATTCAACAGGCAAACTCTCTTGAAATCTATCATATTATAGTGAAACTAACTCGATATTCAAGATTCAAAGCTAAATAATAAATTATTCATTTAATAGATGTCTGATTTCCCAAAGTTAGCTAATTTAGAGTGTATAGATGAAGCAGATATTAATGATGGAATGCCACTGGTATTTGACTTTAATTTTGAGTCGAAAGGAAACATTACTTTCACTTATAACGAAGGGGTAAATATTTTAAAATTTAATATAAACAATCAGTAAGAACCAACAAAACTAAAAAGTTTTAATTTGATTTCTAATGAGATTAAAAATAGTGCATTAACTCAAATCTGCATTTATCTTAATACGATATAATTACTTTTCAAGAAAAAGAACGCATTCTTCGTTCAAATATGTTCTCCATTCCTATTCATAATCAAAGAATTGGTGAAAAGAACTCATTTTTCGTAAGTATTAGTAAATATGATTTACATAATGTTTTAACTATGATCGGATAGTCAGATATCTCAATTGTCAAGGTTTAATAATTACTATACTCGATTATTTCATTAAGAACTTAAATAATCAAAATTAAAAGATAGTATTATTAAAGTCTTAAATAAATATTTGTTGATATGTAAACATTGTGAAAAAATAATCTTAAAATCAAGAGGCCTAATAGTGTTTATGAAACATACTATGCTAAATTAAGTATTAAGTCGTTTCTTTATCAACAAGGAACTGCTTAATATGAGAACCCGATTTAATGAATATTTACAGATCATGACTTAATACAAATAGTTTAATTAGCAGACAGCTTAATATTCAGTTTATGATACAGTACAGTGAAATCTTTTTTTTCAAAGTGCCATCCCAATTTTTGTCGATTCGAATAGCTCATTAAAGATTGAAGGATATAATGAAATAGCAGAACCTCAATTCGCTTCTCTCTATTACAATGTAAATAAACATCATCTTTAAAATCTATTGGCCAAAGGGTTATCATTTTATAATTGATAGCAAACAGATTTATATTTGGCCTACGTCCCCATAACTGAAATGATTGGTTCATTTGTCGAAATCTCATCTTATGCTTCGGTGGAACCTATTATGACAATATTAGGCGGTGTTTACCCATCACAAGAATCAGATTCTTTATTTAGTGCCATCAGAATATTCGATCATTATGTGAGTAGAAAAGTGTAAATTATAAAATTCACGTGAATAAAATTGAATCGAATTTGGTTAATAATAGTTTTGGACTCTATTATTACTTTCAACAATTATTACACCAATTGTTTTGTCGATAGAAGTTTGGAAAACAAAAAAATTCACTAAATTCGTTGGTGTATACTTTCGACAAATTCGATTTCTTTTAGAATCAACGTTTCTACGATGTAATGATTTAGTTTATGTGTACAGTTTAAAACTTAACAATCCGCCATAACAACCAGAAAGATCGTTGCTATGCTAATGCCTGTCATGCCCATCAATTTTTGTCGAACTTCATTAACGATTTGCTATTATTACCATAGAGAATTTGAAATGAATTTCTTATTTTTCATCTTATAGTCTGATGGAAATCATGTCATCATAACTCATCACCTCTGGTTGTTATCGGGGACTATTAAGTTTTCGAGTATACAATGATATCTTAAATACTTAAATCTATTTGCAGTTCACTCAAATAATTATAAGTTTGAATCAATGAAATATCTTATAATATATGGTATTTATCTTTTAATGGGTTTCATAATGCTCAATGCATTCTCATCTTCAATACTCTCGACTACAATCACGTCATCAAATACCGTTATTGATTCATTAGAAGATCTAATGATGAGAAATGATTTAATACCTTTAGTTCACTTTTCTGAAGTACATATCAGTCAAATAAAGGTTCAAATTCGTTAATATCAATTTTTGTGAATTTAATATTATTTTGTTTTAAGAGTACTTTTAAATAGATTTTCTAAATATGAAGCCATAATGAATTTAACTTTCATTAGAGATCTGGTACGGAGATTGAGAAAAGTATTTTAGAAAGAGCTTTACAGAGTACTGATGAAGATGTAGTCAAAGATGTTGTGAAACTGTTGGTAGAATTGGATAATATCAATGAAAAAATATTTTATAAAAGAACTCACGTTATTATTGCATCGTCCGGTCATATCGATTTAATAGAAGCCAAAAAGTCACCAGAAAGTAGCAAATTTACTCATATCGCAAACACAAAACATTTTGACCACTTGATTGGCTTTGTATATAACAGAAAACTGGATAAAAATATTGCTCAAACATATAATCAAATGTGAGATTAACAAACAAAGTGATAATAAATTAACTCTTTTATTCATTTCAAGATTATATGAGGTCAGAGAATCAGGTCTTTTTCGCAAATGGATTATTGAAATAATGAAGCATGCTGTCAGTTATTTCGAAGATAAAGATAAGAAGTTACCTAAAATAGACAATAAATTAGAAGATCATGTGATCAAGATAAAACCAGTTTTGGGACCGTTTTTCATCGGAATATTTTTATCTATAAATGTTTTCATTTTTGAGATTTATATTATGGAAACTATCTTCAAATCAAAACTAAGATCCACATAAAAAATTCTCTACTATCAAGGGTAAGAAAACATAAGTCGATTAAATTCTAGAAAATGAAGATCAACTCTCAATTTATAGGCTATTCCTGAAATAAAAGTCCATATGATTGAAATTTTAAATATTTTATGATTAACCTAATTTAACTCATATTCAACCTATTACTATTTTATTTACAATCAATAATACACAAGAAGCGTTTGAGGAGAAAGAGTTTTTGTTCTCAATAATGGTATCTATGAGTATTGATCTGGACTTACGGTCACAAACTTAATAATTTTAGATAGTAAACAGAAATAATATATTTACAGTGTCACCATCTCTCACGCAACGTCCACGTGTTTCACGGGATGGAATTATGATTTCAGTCTCACAGATCAAGCACTTTGAGTAGTAGAGAATCTCACGGAATAGATCGACAATTATAATTTTAAAAAATTCTAAGATTATTTCATCCATTATAAAGATATGTTAGTTGAAAAAATAATTGTAATTGCATTTTCGTAGTCATTCTTATCATTTAATAAAATATTAACATCTTTTGAAATTATTAGATCAAAAAATGTGCTCATTACCTTTTGTGCTTTGAAATCTCACGAAATCGGCCGAAATAGGGTGGTAAACAAAGTATCTGTTGCTTTCTATCAGATTATAATATAGAGTGTATTAAGAAACTTATTTTATATTCAACACAATAACACAAAAGCGAACTCGAACAGGTCTTTTTCTTATTACCATCTATAGTTAGTATAAATTTTTATGTATATTTGGACATTTTTAATTAAATAGTATGTTATTGGTGCAATAGAGATAGCTTTCGAAATCTATAAATTGAGTATATGACGACGTACTATCAGCAAAGATGCACAAAGTCTGAAGCTAACAATAACTTTTTGATGAGAACGTGCTGTTATTTGTTAGCTATTCATCACTATTTTTGTAAAAATGCTTTAATTTTCAACAAATAATTCAATTTATTCAATGCAAGATTTTAATAAAACTCATCTATAACTTAGTTATTTTCAAAAGAAATTGGTAATTCACTCAATTCATCATTCATATTAATAAAGTTACATTCAAATTGATTCTATTATCCGTTAATAATTTCAGAGTTTTGTAAAAAGTGCTTGAATTTGAAAATCTATTGACAGCTTCTCCTTCGTGCGTATTTATCTAATGTATTGGCATACACTAGAAAAAGAAAATAACAAAACGATTTTTTACATTTTTTAACTACTTTGATTCTTCAAAGATGTAATCAAAAGAATCTAATTCAATATAATCGACATAATTAACTTATGATTTGACAAACTTATTAAATGTTTAAAATGTTATTGTTGGAAAATAGATTCTATGGAAGAATTATATTCACAAGATACCAATCGATATTATAGTCAATTTAACTTCGCTAATGAGCAAAACAAAAGAAACGAAAAATTGGACGATAATTAGAGAAGAAATAAGAAAATAAAAATATTGATAAACACGTAGGATGAATACTATTATGTACAATCGATCGATGACAAACAATATGTTAGTTTTCACTAAAATAATAAAACTCAAGTATTTCAAAGACAGTTGACAAGTTAGTTATGTTTCACAACAATGATACTATTTCTTTACCATACAAACAAATCGATCTATAATTAACGCAAAACATTTTTGTTATTGAACTCTCAATATTGTGAGAAGTTATGTAGAGCGGTCTACGAAAATAATCATTTATTCTATTATGAAAGTGAAATTTAATAACAAGTATATCCGTACTCATTTTGTTGGCTGACTAGTTTTCATTTAAGGACTTTAACGAAGAATCTATTATATTGTAATAACGTCTAAGTTTCTTATTTGAACCTATACTGTAATACTCTTGTAACGACCTATGCTTCTAAACTTTAATTTTCATAAATCACATGTATGTCAAAAATTATTGCCTATTTAAAGATTGCTTTTCGATTTTCCCAAAGAAATCTTTAAATGTTTGTCTAAACTGTACAAAATATGAAGACAACTGATAATAAACATATCTCAACTCTTAAAACTTGCTTAAGTACGTTCCAGTTATACAATCTCCCAATCCTTGTTAGATGTGTTATCGACCTCATAAAATTTAACCTATTATTGTAAAGTATCTTCCTTTTCAACCCGCCTATTTTCCATATAAAATGTAGTGTTTTTCCTGAATTTTTCGCTCTTTCTTCTGTGTTAAATATCCTGTGAAAACTTATAAAATTTGTATTGTGATTTATCATTATGTTTAATAAAGTGATTATATTTTAAGTCTTGTTGATTTCTTACACTCTCCTACAAAATATTCCAGGCTTTGCAATATTCTTAATAGTATTAAACTTTGTCTAATTGCAATCTTTTATTTTCTTATAAAATTATAAGTATTTGAACACAATTATAAACATTATATTAAAGTATAAGAAATTATAAAAAAGATATTGATGAAAAAGTAATTTAAATATATATTAGGAATATTTTAGAATGTTTCCTAAATAAATCATGTTAGATATTAAGATACAGTCCAAAAACTACATGTACACTATTTACATATTTACAAGTCGCATGTTATAGCTGCTCTTGTCCATACTTTACCACACAAACATCGGCCAAGAATGCAGCAGGAGTTAGGATTTCGGATGGGTAGCGACCGTATGGATATCCACTAGTGGTGCCACCTATAAAATCGAGTGGCGTCCAGACACTAAATTTTTACCCTTGGGCCTCATACATTCCATGCATGATCAAGTATAACTTACATTTTAATAAATTCTCTTAAGTTCTATATTTAACTTAGAAAAACAACGTTTATTTTTTCGATTTAACTCCCAACAATATTAATGAATTCAATTATTTTTTATATCGTTATACTTAGCTTGATATATTCTTTCGATTGATATACTATTTGCCTGGATCTTACTTGAAATTTAGTCAAAAGCACGGACGAACTATCAAAGAAATAGTTACCCACTAGGGTAACCATATATACTTTTCGAAAATTCAGGGCAAAAATGTAATGGTCTTCCGTTGTAAATTTTTAAAATTCTATTTTGAACTCAATGTTAGTTTTTACATATTCAAACATTTTTCATACATTAGTTTTTAAAAATTAACTACACCTTTTTTATTTATGCTTAAACTTATACTTTTCATCTGATTTTATAAAGTTAAGTAGTATTATTTTTAACGAAATCATGATACTCTGAACAAAACATTGAAAAATTAAATCTCGCACATATTTTTGCTTTAACTAAATTAACCCTTCGTCACAACTGTGGGGTAAAATGTTCCCAAGTTTGACTTTAAAAATCTCGCTAAAATCAACAGAATGTCGTCATTTCTTGAAAATTTAGCTATTCCTCAGTCATATATCTGACTATAAATCACAAAAATCCTGATTAATTTGGAATTATAACTTTATTTTAAAAAATTATTTTCTGGCAACATGTCTTTGTGAGGACAGAAATTCCCCCCCTAATATTGCAGTGCTTTGTGTTTACTATATGTGTCGCAGCGCTGTAATGTCGCTACTAGCAATTGAACAGCTGATGACGCTGTAGCAGATAATAACTAAAATTAAATTAATTAATTAATGAAAACATTAAAAATAAGGACTAACTTTGATTCTGAAAACATTCCGGACTAACCTGGAACAGATATAAAGCGTGGAAGACGTGGGGTAACATTTTACCCCACAGTTAATTTTACGTTTTCAGAAGTTAAGTTGTGACGAAGGGTTAATATCCATTCTATTTCGTTCACTTTTCCATAAGGGTTTTACCAAAATACACTAGAAACAGTATTTAGAAACAAAATCTGATGAAAGTAAAACTTTTAATATTAATGTTTAATGAAATGCAAAACAAATGCGTCCTGCATAACATCTTTTCAAGACCCGATATGCAGGACTGTCCTGCACGATGAAGGACTTAAGGTTACCTCATTACCTACCATGGCTTAACCCTCGAGTGCTCTAATATAATTTATCGTTTTTGTATATATCTCGGTATACACTTTAAGAATATGTACCAATCGCAAGAGCCAGCGGAGCAAATTTACATAAAGGGTGAACATCATTCTATTAAAAAAAAATGATTGAATAATTTTTAATATGTTCGTGCATCTGGTTAAAGGCTCTAAATTTTCCCGAAATTCTAGAATAGTATCCAAAAGAATTATTCCAAAACTAATTTAACATTTGATATTACCTTTGATAGAGTTATCGACTTTTATGAACCTCACATCATTATTTTGAATCTTTCTGTAACTATCAGTGCATAAAGTACTGATAGCTGCTGGTATATCTTGATGAATGAGCTCAAATTCCGAATGGATAATTAAGATAACCTACAGTCGAATCGATTACTTGGTAAATAAATAAAATATATGTAAAATTTCTATCGATTTTTTATTAATAATTTTGAAGCTTCTCGACTTAACTTTATCAAAAAATTTACAATAAAAAAGAGATATTTTTTCAGACAAATTAGATTTAAAAATCAGCAAATGTAATTACACACAATTTTAAAAACTTGAATACTTTTAATTTTTATAGTTTTAGTCTATGATACTGATAAATAATCAACTGCTTTTAAGTTAGAAAAACCTAAACCGTAGCATAAACTGAAAAATAATGTAGTAGAGTAATGCTCATTAATATAGATTTTTAAAAAATAATTTGGTCTTATTGGTAAATTCTTGAATATGAGAAAATTTTATATTAGTAAATGAAAGTTTTTGTCAAGTAAATTAAACATATATCTAATCGAATCAATGAGAAAATTTTTCATTTTTTATTCTAGTTTTTAACAATATTTTGAAAGTCCTGTTTTGGAGTTTTAATTGAAAAATGCATTAGAACAGAAAATTATGAATCGAAAATACTTTGAGTGAATATTAATTTTTAACGACAATAAGGTATCCAATCAAAGTTAACTTCCTGAAGAATTATATCTTTCGATTTCGTTTTTATACCGACTGTGTATCTAGTTGATTTTAATTGAATCTTTATGATACTAATCATCAGAGAAATGCAAAATAGCTGATAAAATAGTTTATCAATATAATTGTGAAACGAACCCCATGAATTTTACTACCAATTATTGACTTTTAATACATGATTCATATTTCAATAAGATAAATTTACGTATTGAAATATAAATTATAAACTAGAAGATGTTTTTAAACAATGAATCATTGACTTTGACAATACTCTGATTATTGAATCAAGTTTTCATAATAAAATTCAAAGTTTAATATTAGGGTTTATTTCAAAATTATATTAGTCAACTATTTTATCAACTATTTTGCCTTTCTCTGCTTTTGAGAAGCTTTTCAGAGAGAGCATGAGTCTTATTAATATCATTATATGATAGTAACCGAGATAATTTGTGTACTTCTTAGAACGTCATTAGTTTGAATGATACTATTTGAGCAATGTAGACAATTTATATTTATCATTCGAGCTAGAAATAACATATCCAGATAAATAAGTGTGTGAATTCTGGACTGAAGTATTTTCGATATTTAAAATTTCATTACTTGAGACTAATATTCTCTAAATAATCAGAATCGAATAAAGCTTTACACTGAGTTCTGCTAAATTTTTTTCTAAATTCGGATCTTTAGAAACATAGGTTAAAAGACAATCAGAGTTCCGGTTATAACTCGAATTTTCAGACGCAGAATATATATTCACTAAAGTTATATTTTGAAAGCAGATTCAAATTGTCGGTATATTAAGCTAAAAGAACATCGACCTTTATCTCTTATAATTCTGAAAGAACGTTCAACTAAATCCCGATTGAGATTTCATGTTTAAAATGATTCTAAACTATTTTTATTCAATTAGTAGCAAAGTTTTAATAATGGATTAATACTTAACAAAAGACCCCTACAAATAGAGTCTTTAATCCGATTTGAGCTTTTTTATCTAAGAATTTTAATTTATTGATAAATTCTCTAGAATCTTTCAATTAATTGAAACGTAAAACGATAACAGTAAATTATCTTTCTATAACTGGATTCTATGTGGTTTCTTTAGATTCCCACATAGAGTACTATTCAGTCAAATATAGAATCAAATCTTCAATGAATTCCATAGTAAGTACTGAATATTGTGGCATTACATTTTGTGAAACGCAGAAATATAACCCAGAAGAAACAGTTTTACTTAAAAGCTGAGCAGCTAATTCTACTAATTGTTTAGAATAATTATCAGAGTGCATATATCGACTTGTTAATTTTTTTACAAAACCTTGGGTTATTCAGTTTATCGATATCATAAAGTAATAACAAAATTTTCCATTTAGCTACTTTTTCAAATTCAATATTATACTTTTCAAAATTATTCGTTACTTAATCTTATGAAACGAATATTTTGAATTCATTCTCAACCATAAAATAAGGAATTTCTGAAGTAACTTTTACTATTTTACTAAACGATTTTGATTGAAAGTTCCCATATCACACACTAATAATCTGGCCCTAAGTCCAATTTCAAACAATTTTGATAGAATATATTCGATTAATTATGTGTAAACTATATCTGCGGGGGTTGAATCATGACCCGTACTAAAATAGTTTGGTATTTTTACTGACTTATTGATACTTTTGATGAATTAAACTAATGCAACATTTGCATAAGTTTGTTGCTTTCCTAGATTTCTAAAATTTGAATACTCTTCAATTAAATCATAAGAATAATGAAGATATTTTTAAAAATCTCATTCCAACACATCATCAAAGCTTTATCATTATCTTTTATATTCTTAGCTAATTTATCGAACGCTATTTCTATGGGGTTTGGAAAATCTGGTTTTATCGATATTGTTATTTAAATGACTAAAAAGCGTTTTTTGTGTATGACATGAAAATTTTTCTGATAAAACGATAAGCAGTAAGACTTCCATGGCTAAGAACACAATTAATTTTTAATTTCACGCTCCATAAACATCCTTTACTATTAAAAAGATATGCATTCATTGGAATTTTAAAAATTCTATAACTATTTGGTTAAAATTTAAATCTTACTATTAATTAATTTCATGATCTGATCAAATTTCGATTGGGAAGACATATTCAATTACATTTTCAATCTGTGAAATACATAGACAATTAAGAAATTTTGAATAATTTTCGATAAATGTTACTTCACTCTCAAACTTTTAACTTGTTTACAACTTTTATTCAGTTTCGAATTCAACAATCGAATTTTCGGCTTGTATTCGTTTTTCGAGTTAAAATTGTCTATTCAAACTGTATATCATTTCGAGTAAATCTGACAAAAATTAATAAATAGAATAAATTCAATTAGCTTATAATTTAATTTAAATAAAATCAGATTTCATTTCAATTATTTCGATATTCATTCATTTGTAACCATTTTCATGCGCTTTAAGAAGTGAATTAAATCGTTTTAAATCGGTAACCACTAATTGATTTTACCGGTAGAACACACGATACAACTTATCGTCTAATCGAAAACAGGTATGATATGAGAGGGACATCTAAAAGAAATCGCTTATCCAGCAATCTTACTGCTAGATATATTTAGTAAATAAGACAAGTGTTTTCTACTAAATCTTTATTACAACTAACTTTAAAATGTATGTTGCAATGCCTTTTTACGTTAGAAATACTGTACTAACGGTCACATGTAGAGCCATTGATATAGTCACTGATCGCCACAAATTGAAATAAATCGATATAAAAAGAATTCTTATCTTTCAATAATATTTCAGCAAAGGATCACAAATGCATTAAAATAAAACTATTATCCGTCGCTATTATCTTGAGAAAAATTGATTGTTTTGTGATAAATTAATATAAAAAATTGTGATGTAAATATACTTCATACGAAAAATAATACTAGTAGTTATTTGAATTAAATACTAGAGATTCTCGAAATCAATTCTTATATACCATTCTGAAAGAAATTTAAATTTATTGTTTCATTATTCTTAATATCAATGTATTTTTGAGAAATTTGAATGATTCTTTGTCGAATATATCGTCTAAACAAATAATGCCTTCGATCGAGTTCTTATCATTTGATTCTATTTCGGTATTACTTTCAATGCAATCTACAGATAAATTTATTGAACTTGTTGATGTTCATGACATAGAAACAATGATATTTTGATCCGAAACTTTATAGCTGGAATAGCATTAGACATAAGTCTAACCTTTTTATAAGGATTATTACATTTATGTTCATCGAAGTATTCGAAATAATCGATTATTCGGCTCAAAGTTTGAAATAATTTGAAAATAAAGTTATAATTTTCTCGCCTTCACAAAATTCAAACTATATCCGACAACCATAGGAATATTATACTATATTAAAGAAAAATTCATTTATAATATTGTTTTATTCAAAAAAAAATCGTAATTTAGATTTAGTGAAAAATAATGAAAAACAGTGAAAAATCAATTCCGAACTTGATATGCTGTTATTCTGAAAATCATTAATAGAACATTCTTTATATTTCATTGCAGTTGTGTATTGGTGAATTTGAATGAATCATAAAATCTTATTTTCATTGCACACTATTGATTTAATCAAATTTTAATTCATTTTAGCGGTAATTTAGTTAATTATATTCCATTTATTTCTTATTGAAGTGCTATGTGTAAAACACCATTTCATATAAAGGAGAACTTAAAAAGGCCTTTAAAAATTCCTGAGAGGCTCTGAAATCATTAGCCGATTAACTCCTATAGCTATTTTATAACTTATATCTGACTAGCTCTCAATATATATCACTTAGTACTATAAAATGTATTTCTGGAATTTTTTGAAAGATTTTAACTTCTAAAAGATAGATATCATAACTGAAGTTATCTAAGAGCCTGACGTAAAATAATAAACTGCAGCTAGTTACTCAAACTATGCTTACATTCATATTTTGTGACAAAAGCAGAAAACCTCTTCGCTAAGTTTGCACTATATTTTCTTTATTATACTTCTTCAAAGTTTCAAACTTTATTTCACAAGCATCAAATCTGAGAAGCTGTCACATATACATTTCGTCAAATCTAATACTAATAGCTAACAAAAAGCTAAAATCTATTTTACTTTAAGTTTTTCTAACTTATTAATTCCAAATTAGTTTATTTCTAAGTAATTTTTTGAACAATAGAAAATGTTGAAATAAATGGTTTGTTTCTTAGCATATTTGACTTCACTAATGTTGAGTCTAAATGTCATATTGAACATAAAGCATTTGCCTAAATGCTGGCTTTAAAGGATTTGTATAAATTATTTTATGGTATGTAAATTACTTAAAAAGTCGTGTTAAAACAGATTAATTGTAGACTGAATTAAATACTTGGCATTTAGTAATTTTATATTTGATTTGTTTTAACCTGAACTAATATTTAAAAGCTGAACAAATTTAATTCTTAGTTAACAAGTTGTGAGGTTCGCTAGTTATAAAAGCAGACAATCAATAATGTTAACAGCATTACTTGAGCGTAGCACGTCAATTTGGCTCCGACAATTCAACCCTACGATAACTCAGCCTTAGCTTGATATTAGTCCTAAGCACTAATTGTAACGTAAAGTTATAGTCTAATGTGTAGAGTTGCCGCCTTGAAACAGTAAGGTTCGGTTCGAGGATATAGAGGAAGTAGATATTTTCAAGATCATTTTAAGCTCAACCCAATTTGATTTAACCAAATTAATTAAAAATACTAATTAATTAATATAGAAGTATCGCGATGCTGCTTTCAGTTTGAAAGAGAATGTGATAAAATATGAACAAAGCCCTATCATAACGTACCTTAGAAGTTTCGCTCACAATCTTTCTTTTTAATATATTTTAAATTTTACATTTGAACTTATTGTTTAGTTTCAAAGCTATTTTACAAATTCTGCTTTAATGAAATTTTACGATTGAAGGTATTTTTTTCTTGAGGTTGAATTGTCGGAAGCTGAATAGTCTTAGGGCTGAATTAACATGGAACCTTACTTGAGCAAATTGGCTGAGTGTATACTCATTAAACTAGATTTAGCATTAGGAATAAAAATTAAAATATGAAAATAGAATAAAAATTTATTAATACAGGGAAACCCGTTTAACGTCAACCAACTGGTGCAGCAAAAACAGCTGACAATAACCGACATTGACAATAAATGTTTATTGTCAATAAGTTGGCAATAAGTGAATACCTTTTATATCTCAGTTTTATTGAAGTAAGAGTCGAGTATATATATATATTAAGACTATAACAGAAAGTACCCATATCAAATAACTACATTAAAGTAATCAGTAATGAGAGATTGTTTAAGAAGAAACTTATTTTTAAAAACCAAGTTTTCCAAGTTTGTTAGAGAATTATGTATCGACTTAATAAAGTGGTGCTAAATATTATCTCAATTTGAATATCTCGATAATATCAATACGTGTTCGTTTAATGAGAGCCATTTTTATAAAATAAATTTTTAGATTAATCGATATATCAATTTTATACTTCATTTTAATTTTATTGCAACTTTACGGCTTGTAAAACGTTGACATTAAGTATGTATTTTATATGTCTAGAATGCTAAATCGGTACAGAGAATATCGTTGACAATAAGCAGGTTATGACAATAACAGTTTGACAGTATACGCGATGTTTTATTATGTGGTTCAATGAGGAATGACTTTCGTTCAGGACTAAGGGTTGACAATAAAGGTTTGACAACCGAGTTGACATTAAACAAACTTCGCTATATATCTTACTGTTTTGGTCTATAAATTTGTCTTAGTCAACTCTATTAGATATAAAATTGTCGATGTTTTGGTAACTTAAAAAAATTACAAGTTTATAAAGCTGACTCCTATGGTTTACACTAAACCACTACGAATAGTATTTTAATTAAGCACAATTGCCTGAGCTAACGCTTAAGTGAAAATACTAACATACAGACTAAACTACATACATGTAGTTTAGTCTAGTACTGTCTTCGCACCAAACCCTTAATATAGTCGCAACTTATTTGACTAAATTAATACTATTTCATTAGTTCAAGTTAGTTATGATCAGATTAGGTTTGGCGCCTATTCTGATGCTACTCAAAGTACAGTAAGAAAAATAGTAAATTTGAAATATAGTTTATGATGAAAGTGAATGCGGCTCTTCAAAAATTACAAATATCATTTCATACTTCTTTAATAATTCATTTATCATTTGTTTTTTTTCAAAATTTTGTCTAATTAATGATAAGCTTTGTTAATAATCGAATCATAAGTTTTCATTAGAGTCGACCTATAAATTGATTCAGTACTTGCAATCAGTATATATCTAAGTGAATACTAAGACTGGCACCTAATTATTTCCTTAATAGTAACCTTCATTTTTCAATCATTCACAAAACATGTTTTCCTCAACGTTAAATATAATATCTATAAAATGACGAATGCCTTCCAAAGAGATATTAACTATAACATGGATAACAATGTTTCAGAATTTTTCTCTCATAATTTACTTTTGTTGATCCAATCAATTTTTAAGAATAATCAATTTATTTTACAGATAAAAAACAATTGTAATTTTTATTATTCAGACTTATTGTGAAATTTTGTTTTGTAATAATTTTGAAAATGGAAAATGTTTTCAAAAACATGTTTCAACACATTTACTGTGAAATATCTGTGTGGATTGTTAAGCATTAATGAGTTAAGCTCGACTTTACTGTCAGTTACCACTTTTAAAACTAAAATTGACACATATGTTTTCTTCTGTAAAAATATTAATTTTGAAAAGTGTGGAAACTAATGAGAAATATTATATTCTGACATCATGTATGACTCACTAATACAAAATAATTTTTTCCAAATAATTTCTTGCAAAAAAGAAAAATCTTAAAACTAATAGCTTATTTCTATGCCACAGTTTCTTTCATCTCAGCTCATTTTGATTCAACTTAATAACGCGTCAAAATATAGTTGCAAAAATATTGCTGACTAATAATGCAATCTAAGATATCACCGGATTAAATTTTTTGTACACAATAGCAAAATTCATCTTTCTATGTACAAGTAATTTAGTATATGAATGCGAGAAATGAAGAAAAGCCTTAACATAATAACCTAAGAATATGTATAAATATCCCTAAAATTGAATTAATCATAATTGAAAGTATTAGAATCTGATAAGAAAAAGTGAAATTTTATTTTGACTCAATGTTTTTCGAATTTATTAGAATAAAAAGTACAAGTCTTTTACTCATGACTGCTACATGAAGTATTAATTGCTTTCGCTGCTCAATAAACTTTTTGGAATAATGCGTTTCATGACCATTACCACTAAGAATTTTATTTTTAATCGATTCTCTTTTGCATTTATTATTGAAACTATTCATTTTCAATTGATTGCTAACTAAGTTTTTTATTTATTTTTAATAATATTTTGATTGAAAAGTTTGATAACAATGGTATGAACTTGAAGTTTGAATGTTTTGTTATATTTTTCACTCGTCAGTCTAATAATAACGCCTTGCAAATAAAATTCTGGACTGAATTTGACTTTATTAAAAACTTATTGATGATACACAAAAATGACATCAAAATAAAGATTAAGGAGTCATCTATATAACTATTTAAAAACCTTAATTGTCAAAAAAACACCTAAATATTAAAATAATGGCTTCAAAACAAGAAGCACTTCGTGAACGCATTGTACAATTTTATAATTTGCACTTAGACAAACCGAAAAAGTTTACTGTTGATCATTTTGTAGGTGAAAATGTGCCCGAAAGTACAGTATATTTTATTCTACAGAAATATTTGAGTCGAGGAGACTTGAAAAGAAAAGTGGGAAGTGGTAGACCTGCAAGAATTATGACCAAAAAGAAAGTACAGTTACTGAAGAAAAAGTTTGACCATAAAGACAAAGTTTCGCAGCGAAAATGTGCAAAAAAATTCAAATGTACTCAACAATATGTTTCGCATGCACTAAAGACTAATAGTATTAAAAAAATTAAAAAGAAAAAACCACCTTATCATCGAAATGAGGAGGCAATACAATTAGCTCGCAAACAATGTCGATGGCTTTGCAGAACATTTAAAGGCTGCGCCTTTATTATTGATGATGAAAAATGTTTTACGCTTAAAAATGATAATCAATCGGGGAATGGATATTATTATTCATCTGATAAATCCAAAACCCCAAACGGTGTAAAGTTCAAATTTAAACAAAAACATGAACAGAAAATAATGCTTTATATAGCTATTTCTTCTAAAGGCATTTCGAAACCTTATTTTCGCCCATCAAATAATGAAATCAATAGAAATGTTTACATAAATGAGTGTCTGAGGAAGATATTGTTGCCATTCATTAGAAAACATCATGGCGATAATCTGTATATCTTTTGGCCAGACAAAGCATCTGCATATTATGCTAAAGAAACTGAAGAATATCTGAATGCGCAGAATGTCTATGTTCCTAAGGCATGTAATCCCACAAATTTGCCAGTGTCGGCCAATTGAAGATTTTTTGGTCACTTTAGCTCGCTTGTGTACGCTAATGGTTGGGAGGCAAAAGATGTTAATCAGCTTAAAAATCGGATTAAGTGTTGCATTAAAAAAGTTGATCTGAATATTGTCCAAAGAATGTGCGATAAGGTCCGAACCAACTTAAAATAGGCGGCAGATTATGGGCCCCTTTCAGTTGCACATTGAGTCAAAATATTTTCAAATATAATGTAATTTCATATTAAAGAATCAATGTCTCAATAAAGTGCACGATAAAAGCTTTATGAATTGCTAAACTTGGTCCAGAATTTTATTTGTGAGGCGTTACCTTATCTAATATCGAAGTCTAAGAGTTGAAAAAAGGGAACCTTTAAACTTATGAATTAATAAGTTCTATGTATAACAGTAAAAATTGTTTTATTATGTGTGCTCCTCATCGCTAAGGCTTTTCTTCATTTCTCGCATTCATATGTTAGTTTGGGTCAGGTTAGGTTAAATTAGATTATTTTGTGGGCTATATTATTACTCGACGACGTTTTGTCGAGGAAGTCTATTTAGGCTTTGCAGTGATGCTGGAGATCAATTGAAATGTATTGAGTTGTACATTGTATATTGTATAAAATATCTGCGAAATGATAAATGTTCTCAAAAGGCACGATATTCATAACGTGAACTATAATATTTCCGAAAGAAAAACTATTTTTATTTTCCTTGTTAGTACTCAAATCAAATTTTAAGGATAGTTTATTTATAGATAAAACAACAGAAATTTTAATGATTCAGATTTATTGCAAAGTTTGTTTCGTAGTAATAATTTTGAAAATGTTTTGAAAAATATGCATTTTTAGATAAAACATGATTATTGGAAACACTTGCGCTCATAGTTTAGTAGAAAATGAATTATATTTATTTTTTGTCATTTTCAAAATTAAAGCTGACAAATGTTTTTTTCATTAGTATTATAAGTTATTGAAAAGTATAAAAGCCGTCGAAAACCACGATTTTATCACTTGATTAGAGACTACTTTATTTCTAACTGACATAATTTTTCAATCAGTGAAAAAATGCTGAGACAAATTGTTTGTTTGTTTGCCATATTCGCTTTGATCTCAGCTCAGCCCGATTTAGTTACTATAAAACCTCCAATTAATGATACATGCAGTAGCGTTGGACAAGTATGTGGAGGGTTTTCAACTGCTCCTAAAAGTTGCTGTCCGGGACTGGAATGTGGACCTCTCGAAGATCTTGCCAGAGACCTACCGGGAAAATGTTCCAAAAAGATTGAGCCTCCAAATACATGTAGCAGACTTGGACAAGTTTGTGGTGGCAAAACTACTAACCCTAAACAATGTTGCCCAAGGTTGAAATGCGGACCGGTTAAAGATCTTGCGGTAGACAAACCTGGAAAATGTTATTTCAGTTTCTTGAGCTACTTTGAATAATATTAAATTCTAATTCAACATATATTGACATATTTATTTATAAATATTCAATTGATTGTTATATTTCAGGAATTTTAATAAAATTTAAATAAAATTATAAAATCGAAACTTATTTAGATCGATTTACTTTGAGTTCGTAAAATTTTCTGAAATTTAATTAGAGTTATTTTGTTATTCATCTAATTATGTCAGTATGTGAGAAACATTTCGTCTATTAGGTCAGTTCGGTTCAGATGTCAGAGTTATATACCTTGTTGCATTGAAATCTAGAAATTTTTTCATAAGCTTAATTAGCTTATTTAAATATATTATCGATTGTCAAACCCCACAAACGATATATAGATTTAAAGGTCTTTAAAAGTTCTTTTAAACGATATAAAAAAACTTACGACGCAATTAATGCACATTGAGTAAGAGCGCGAAATTCTTGAGTCCAATAACTATGGAATTAGATCGTCGCACACAAGTCTTTTATTTAATAAAATCGGGAATAAAAGATCCCAAAAAAATCCATAAGTTGACAAAAATACCTCTTTCAACAGTTTATAGCATTAAAAATAGAATTGAATCGGGAAAAGGTGTCCAGCGTAAGGCTGGAAGTGGCGCACGTCAGAAGTTATCAGCATCTGATAAAAAGCGTATTTCAAACTTAGCCAATTCTAATCCTAAGTTTTCATGTGCTCGAATTGCCGAAGTTGCCCATGAAAGAGGATCGCCAAAAGTGGACTCATCAACAATTTGGCGCCATTTCAAAAGTGTAGGATATCTTAAGCTAGTCCCTAAAAGAATTCCAATGTTGACAGCTCGGCACCGAAAAATCGACTGGACTGGTGCCAAAAACATCTTAGAACAGATTGGTCAAAAGTCTTGATTTCGGACGAGAGTATGTTTCAAATGTTCAGACACAAAGCTCGAATGTGGGGGAAAAAGCGCCGTAACATCAAAGCGCCGAGCCGTTCACCACAAGTTATGGTATGGGGTGGCGTAAGCTCTCGTGGAGCGACTCCTCTAATTTTTTTCAAAGGCTCGATCGATGCCAAAAAATACATCGAGATTTTGGAAGAAGGGCTTATCTCAAATATGAACTCCTTATATCCTGATGGCTTTATTTACCAACAGGATAATGCCCCGAACCATAGGGCAAAAATCACTAAAAAGTGGCTCGGAGACCATGGCGTGGTCACCATGGATTGGCCAGCGATGTCTCCCGACTTGAGCCCAATCGAAAACTTGTGGGCGATAATAAAACATGAATTAGAGACCATGAAGCCCACGAAAATGGAGCAGTGGATTGAAAAAATTAATGACATATGGCAAGGGTTTGGACCTGATTATTTGGCTAAGTTTTTTTAATAGTATGAAAGCGCGTCTGCAAAAGTACATATCTTCCGAAGGGCGCACAATTAAATTGTGAAATTTCATTTAATAAAATTATAACATTTAATAAACATGTAGACCAAATATTTTCATTATAAGTTCAAAGATAAAAAATTTGTGATCAAAAACTTTTTCTAGGTTTTTATGCAATAAGGTATGCCTTTTAGATAAGATATCTTGTAAAAATGTTTATATCAAATTTATACGCAGTTAAGTACAGGGTATAACACAATGCGGTATCAGAAAGTAAAAAATTTATTTTAAAAGCATTTTTCAATAGTTTTACAAGAAAACTTTATAAAAATTAAAAGTTATAATAAAAGTTTATTTTAGGATATGTTTGATATGCCAGACGCACTTATGATGGATGTGACGAAGATGAAGCTGAGTATTGTCAATAACATAATTGAGAACTCTGTATGGAGTTTCGAAACTGAAATCTCTATGACGATAATCAGCTTCGTCTTTGTCACATCCATCGGGAGAATGACTGACATATCGAGCATATCCTAACATAAACTTTCATTACACCTCTTGATTTTTATAAAGTTTTCTTGTAAAAATATTGAAAAATCCTTTCAAAATAAATTTTTACTTTCTGATAGCGAATTGTGCTACACTGTGTATTTGCTACTTAATGATGTAGTTGTTTTAAATGCTAATTTTACTAATGAGTAACCTAGCATTGCATAAATGATAGAAAAGTGCAGTTAACACACTCTTGTGACGCATAAGTGCAATACGATTCTAAGATTTAATGGTTTTCTAGGGAATCATAGACAACTTCTTTACCTATTTAATGAAGTTTTCCTCATTGAAACATATTATGAAAATTTGCCTGAATGTAAAATAGGATCTAGACATTGATTTATTACAATAATCTGAAAAACTTTATATCTCCAGACAAGTCGTTACTGAATCCAGTACATCATATATTGTAAAGATTTTAATTGACTTAATTTAATCAATAAGCAGAAGTTCTATCGTTACAATTGACTGTAGATTTTAAGAATAATTTTGATTGAATTTCATGTAATGGATTTTACTGATTTTCCAAATCTTAGAAACTTTAAATGCCGTCAAATGAATGAATAATATAATAGTGTTCAATAAACTTTCGTTTTAAACATTTTACTAAAAGCAAATGTCACGTTTATGTAGGATTTAGCAGTAAGTACTCGGAAAATAAAACCACCAAAAGTACAAATGATTTAATTTATTTTTTCTAAAGGCTTATGTAGTCATGCCACTTTTGTGATTACCTCATTATATCCTAACAAAAAATTTTGTGAGAGGTCAATTTACCTAAGTCTATTCAAATCATTTATTAATAAATAATAATTAATTTAAATCTGTTTATTAGTTTTTCATTTGACCATTCAAAACAAGTTCTTAAAAATAATCTAAATTCTTTGAATAATTTTTTCTCTAATTTAGGAGTAATTTCTATTTTTCTGAATTTGATGTATGAATCAAAACGTTTTGAACATGTGGAACATCAATTTAAGTTATCTCAACAGATGGATTTACTTCGATTAAATGCAAGATCTAATATTTATAAAATTTGCTGGAACTAGCATATTCCAAAATTTCATTTTAAAGTCGTTTTTCATATGTATTTGCAACCATTTATACTATAGTATAACAAGAAGTACAATAGTATAACAAGAATTATTGATTATTTTCTTACATAGAAAGTCAATCTATAAGATATTCAAATATCAGACGTGATCGCATCGTTTACATCGGTCACATCACGTTTTCAAATAGAACCATTGATTGTAATATTGGGCACCAAATATACTTTACGACAAAAAAATCCGGAAAAAGTAATCGTAAATTTTTAAATGAAATTTACAATATATTAACATGAAATTTATCAAAAGAATACAATTTACTCTAATTATTACAACAACAAAGAAATCACAATTTAATTTAGTCTCCTTTGGCAGCTATACACTTTTCTATGCGTTCTTTCATAGTTTTGTTCAACGACTCCAAGATGTCTAACTTAAAATTATCCCATATTTTGTTTATTTTTGCGATCCACAGTTGAAATGTTTTCGGTTCTTCCTTCTCAAGAATATCCTTAATTATTCTCCATAAGTGTTCAATCGGGTTGAGGTCGGGCGAATTTGGAGGCCACTCGATAATGACGATATTATTGTCTTCAAAGAACTTGATTCTTTGCTTCGATTTGTGACACGAGGCATTGTCTTGTTGGTACACAAAGTCTCCACCGAACATGGCATTCATCAACGGTAATAAAAAGTCTCTCATAATTTCGATATATTTTGCTGAATCGATAGAACCAACGACTGAAGCTAAAGGAGTTAAGCCTAGCAAGCAGATACCCCCCATACAGTAACTGACGGGGAACTTAGGTTTTCGCACCGATTTACGGACTTTCCCCCAAACTTTGACTCATCACTAAATACACATTTAGTCCAGTTAAAAGCCCTGTATCTATAAGCAAACTCGAGCCAGCTTGTGCACTTCTGTCAAAAGGAAGACCTGTTTGGGTACAACTTTGATATACCCGCGCTCGCTGAGGCGCCGCTGTACAGTCCGACTACTCACCTTTGGTGACCTTCTCAAATAGGTTTGATGCGCGATTCTTTAGGTTGACCATTTGTCATGATGATGAGCAAGTTGCGTGATGCGTCGGAGATGGTTTGAACGAAGTTTGAGAGGTCTTCCTGATCCTGGACTTGTTTTAATACTCTCTCCGCGTTTTAGTTTTGCTAAAGCTTCATATATTATAGACAAAGGTATTTTTGTCATCTGGTGCAAAGTTTTGGCTTCAACGACCCGGCTTCAAATAGAACTTGGAGTCGTTCTCTGTTCTTCTGTTGTTTACTGGTGGCTGAAGGCTTGGTCGCGATTTTCTCGAAAATCTATTATGGCACTTAAAACCTTATTAATCATTCAAATAGAGCAAGTTTCAACCTTGATAAAGACATATGACACATTGACATATGTATTAATACCGAGCGAAAATCAATTATCAAAATATGTAATGGGTTTCCAGATTTTTTGTCGTAAGGTATATGAGAAACTTTATTTTTAGGGCGACCACCTCTGGCTTGACTCATGAAGGGACAAAAATATCAAAGGGAGGACCCTTACATTTATTAAAAAGAAAAATGCCGCTTTAATTTTTCATTACAAATATTTAGGTGTCAAACAATACATTCTAATATAAAACATTGAAAATTATTAGTCATAGTTGATTTCAAAAGTATATTTTTTCTTAGAAATGGCATCTTTCAAAGGTTATTCAAAAGTAAGAAACAGAGTAAAACTCCTATAAAGTCAACTCCTCTTAAGTCACATAATTAATAGAGTCCCATCTATGGGTCAATGTATTTGATTATGACTAAAGCACACTCATTTATTGTCACAGTCACATTATATTTATAAACACGTGTATTTATTTTGATTTCTTTAGTCACTTATTTTTTCAAAATGGGGAAAAAAGGTGAAAAACATGTGTTTCTTTCAATTAAGCAAAAATTTGAACTTGATAGATAAATACAATAGATAAGTCAGTGAGAAATTTTCTATAACTTTACTATCAAATTCTTCAACTCTCAATTGAAATCTTTCAAGTGTTAATAAAATGCAAGAATTTTACTATTTATTATTTAGAATTGACCAAACTTAGAAGAATTAGATCAAATAAAAACTTTTTTCTCAAAGTTTTCTCTTTGAATTTTTTATCTCTTTAAGTAAAATTTAGTTTTAGAAGAGTAAATTTAATTTATTTTTGCCTTAAATGTTGAAAAATATTGAGATAATAAGTATTACATAGTATCGCGCATAGTTATACATCTTTTAACATGCAATATCTAATGAAAACCCCTTCAACTATTATATTCTTAGTACTGACTTATTCAAATTTCCAGAGTGGACACTTGAGTTACAGCTCTCAGAAACAACGATCGCTAATCATAAGCAATTCGAATATTCAAAATCCTCTTTGATTGAAGTTCAATTATCTAAATTAATATCTTGATTGATCATATTTGAAGACCTTCTATTTAATCACAAGATTCAATACCTATTCAGAAAAATTGTTATGAAAATTTAGTTCATCTAATAATATATTTAATTTATACCATTGAGCAAAGTTTCCATTAGACTATTTTGATCCCATGGTTTCCTCAGTCTTCCAGTACTCAAATCAGTACCCAGTTCATAGTCCATAGAATCCCATTCATGATCGCGAAAACTATATATAAAAGAACTAATTTTACACTGCTTGCAGGCATTCATAACAGCCTTCAGATATTGATGGGCTCCACCGATTTCTCGACTTATTCCGAATTCTCCGACAACAATCTTGACATTTAAATTGTTGGCCCAATTGAGAGTTTCTTTGAATTTTCGATCAATAAAACTCTGGTCTATGAGAACAGTTTCACTATTGACTGTATTTTCGTAAACAGACATTTTTGTGGGAAATGAATATCTTTTCTTATTCTTTTGTCTTTGTGTCAAAATCATCGGTTCATAAAAATGAAAAGAAATCATTAGCGACGTGTCGAATGCTAAGAGTGACTCAATCGGTAACTTCTTCAGTGCATCGATATGTGCCCAATAAGAAGACTCGATAATAAGTGGAGTTATTTTATCGACTTCTCGAATCGTATTAATTATATTCATGTATTGAACCATTAATGCGGGAATGACTGTAAACAAATTTCATGATTAAAGTTTATCTATAAAACAGATATTACTTTCAAGAAATAGAATTTGATATGTATTACATTTATCTTCTTCCGCAAGTTCTGTCCAGTGCAATGACTCTTCCTTTTGAGTAAACGGTTCATTAATCAGATCATAACCGACAACATTGTCATCGGAATAGAAACTTTCAGCGATTAATCTCCAAATTTGAGGACTGGCTAAATCTCTTCTGAGAGTCAAAACAACTCTAATGTTGTATGACTTCAGAAGTCGACATTTATTCTTCAAAATATTCAATTGAGCCTCAGGTTCTGTGAGAAAGTCACTAAATTCATAGTCAACTTTATCTCCTAGTCCAACGGCTCCTATTCTGACACATTTAACCCCAGCTTTTACCAAGTCTTTGACATCATTCTCGTTAATAGAACTGGAAATATTGAACCCAACAAACAATTGATCCCAAAATCCGCGCTTCGATTCAGAAACCTTTTGTTCATCAAAAACCGTTTCCGAAATTGGCTCTTCTTGCCAATGAGGCCATCCCTGAAGCATGTGATGAATATAGAGCCGAATCTTCGCTTCTTTAACTTCAGGTCTGGTATAAAGAGCTAAACCGATTTGATCTGAATCTTCAGTGCGTTCCAGAAGACTGAAACCAAGATTTTCAGTCGAAAGTTTACGTAAGTTACGGTTAAATTTATGGTTGAGTACAAAACTCATCCAATAATCATCGACTAATGCGAAGCTGGAGTCAGGCATTTGTACGGACCCACATTCGTGTAATGCTTTTTGGGAATAAGACATGCGTCCGCGTGAACAAAATCTATTAATTGCTGTGGCGCTTCATCACCGATGAATCTTAAGTTTTCATAATCTGACCAAACATTTGATGGGTTTTCCACTTGAAGCTCATGTGGCAAAAACTTATGACCTCTCAAACAGAGCACATCTTTTGGATAGTTTAGATGAGAATTAATGAAAAATTTGACGAATTCTGGTCCTGGAATGATGTCGTCGTCACATATAAGAAGGCAATCGCTTTGCATCAACTGAGCCATAGCTAAGCGCACAGAACAAAAGTAGTTTCTTGTCGAACAAATCAGTTCTAGTGATTTATCAGGTGTTGAGCGAGAAATGTAATAATCACAGATTTTATTAACTATTCTCGTTCTCGACTCGTTGTTATTCCAGACTATTATTTGCATACTTCCAGTAAAAGTTTGTTCGTTCCATAAAGAGTTGAGTATCTTTGATAAATGATGAGTTCGCTTATAGGAACAAATGCAAATCGTCACATCAAAGCTGTTGAATAACGGAAGCCTATTCGAAGATAAATCATTAGCTTTTGTTTCAGTGATCGGTGATATTGAACGCAATACACAACTAGTTTGTACAGAATTGACAAAATAATTGATGTCGAATCTGGACTTATCCATAGCTTTCAAATAATCAATAGATTTCTGCATATTATCAACAGTTAAAAGTTGTGTCAAATCTGTCTGTTTCGAGTCATAAAGTAATGGATAGTCTGGACCAATATATTCGACACATGACTTCATATTAGGCACGACTATAGGAATATTTCTAGCAATACATTCAAGAATCAAAGTATTTGCTGCGCCGTCATATTTCAGGCTAAGAAAAGGAATCGATTTCTCTAAAAGCTTCTCATATTGGTCACCATTAAGACGATTCTGCAGATAAACATGTTTTGGTGCATTCTTTGACTCTTGTTCCATCGTTTCATCATTAATCAGTAATACTTTTCTCATATTGCTGGGAACTTTGACTGAATAGAAGAGGTTATAATCGCGTGCAAAACTACCAATAAGTATGAAATCAAGCGTTGATCCACTCTTCATCAGCTCTACTACAAGTGATTGTTGCCAAACATCTGGCTCTACGAACGGATAAGTCAGCGGCTGAATAGGAATTTTACAGTCAGTCAATAAATTTTTACGAAGAAATTCCGATTGAACTTTAGTTAAAGTGAATAATCCTTTACAGCGTTTCATATATTTTGAATATTGTTTACTACACATCCGACTCAAGTCAGGAGTATAGAATAGTTCGGGATATTCGGGAACCATATGTGATATACCAATCCATTGATTATTTTTCAGAAGTTCTGGATTTTCGCAGAGCTGTTCCTCTACTGAAGGAATAAACAGTATATCAGAATTTTGGTCATGAATTATTTCTCTCAATGAACTGATTGCGGAATTGAACGCATTCTTGTGATGATGTGTCCAGTCGGGTGGTGTTTGAAAATTGAATTTTCGACAGAATTTAGTTTCGGCAATAGGCTTGGATATTTGTGCCGAATATGAAACATATTTGAAGGCTTTGGCGATTGTGTGCGGTTTAACGAAAGCTTGCAACTGATGCGCATGTCTCGTAAAAAAAGGTATTGAAGTATAAGATAAGCCATTGAACAAGATGATTGTGTGATTAGGAGTAAGATTGGGTTCGATTTGTTGCCACTTTTCTTCAAGTTCTTCAGAATCTTGTGTAAAATCAATGAACACAAGACCAGGTCTGACATGCTCGATAGAATCAGGAAGACTCTGTCCATATTGCATAACAACTGGTTCTATGAATTCACGCATGGGTTTAGTATTGTATGTAAATCGAGGCAGAAATGACTGTCCGTTCATCAAGACATTGGCCTCTTTGACAAAGTTTGCCATCCAGTGCTGCCAACGAAAGGCGTCGCATGCATAGATTCGAGTCTTGTAATGACTCGTAGAATATTGTTGAGCTGCAATAGCCATAAGAAGAGTGCTGTGACCCATCCATGAGCCCAACTCTATTATACTTCTTGGTTTGAATTGCTTAACAAGCCACACCAACAACTGCAAAGTTTCGTAATCAGAAGTGGTGGCCACTGGACTCGCTATATCATATTCAGGCGCTCTTAGATCTTCGTAAAGCCATGGCCTGTGTATCGATGGTTCAAATGATGATTGAGATGAAAAGTATTCAATATATGGCTTGAAATACTGTTCAATTGATTGTGGATCAAATGATTTGGAAGCTTGAATGCATTGTTTGATGTCTGATAAGAATTGCTGGCATACACCCCATCTCTCGTGAATAAGACATTTATCAGCTAATAGACTGAGAGAAACTGCATCTATGAGAGAATGTCCACGATTTCTACTCTGCATTAAGAGACCATTTTTGCTGAAAGTCTTAGCTTCAACACGAAAACTACCACTTTTGATAAGCACTACTTCTTTAGTTCCGGTTTCGGGCGGCGATAAAACTCGTTTGTTGTTAGATTGACTTTGATGGAAAAACTCTTGAATGACAGCACAGATATATTCGACGTCATGAGCAGTCAAATCGAAATAAGTAGGCAAATAAAAACCGGTTGAGCCTAAATTTTCTGCGCGGGAGTGTTGATTCTGGCCAGATACCTGTTTGAAAGCCGGTTGTAAGTGTAAGGGAAAGAAAAAGTCGCGAGTTTCGATTCCATAATCGGCCAGAAATGCTCTCAATTTAGTTCTGATACTCTTTGACTCACATTCGATGCCGAACACCCACGGAGTGTCTTGTGGCCCGCATTCGGGCATCGGTTTTACAGGCAATGACTTCAGATGTTTCCGATACCATTGAGACAATTGATGTCTGTGATTCATAACTGTTGATAATTCATTGAGACAACCGCATGCGAGCGCAGCACCCAATCCATTGATTTTTGCATTTATCGCACTTTCGAAATGCAAGAAATGATAGGTCGGAGTAAAGCCGTGATTGACAAGAGCTTTGAGTCTAGCCGCAAGTCTGGCGTCTTTGGCCAACACAAAGCCTCCATCACCGGCATGTATTATTTTATTTGCATAAAGACTGGCGCACGCGAAGTCGCCGAATGTGCCTAACAGTCGTTGAGCGCCTGAACTGGTGTTAGCCGTGATTCCAACACATTCACTGATATCTTCGATCAAGACCCATCCTCTGTTTTTGCATTCGATTACAGTTTGCTCTAAATCAACTGCAGGCACACCATAAGTATGTGTAATTATGACGGCTTTTGTTCTTTCTGAAATTCAAATAATTTTAGGATAATCTCTTTCGTTGAAATACGAAAAAATGTCGAAATTTTTAGTAATTCAATAGATTTTATTTGAATTTATGAAGTTTTAGCTTTTCTTATCATTATTGAAGAAAATTTGATTGACCTTGGACATAGCCAAGTGATAAACATTATCAAAGCCAGGAGATTTTGAGTGAGAACTATAGAGTCGGTTTTGTCAGGTTTCGTGTTAGAATTTAGTAATAGGTTAAAAATATTATGATTGTCATTATTATCATTATGGTATTGATGGTATATAGAGTAAAAGAAAGTTGTGCAACTTAAGTAAATTTGAAATAAATAAAATAAAATTTAGCTTAATACAAATAACTCTCGACACAAGCACTTGAGGTACAGGTTTAGTAATACTGATACTCGTAAAACTAAAAGTACTGTAATACATTCGATTATTCGCGTAGAGTTAAAATATAGTGAAATATTTTCAATTTTCCTCCTAAACATTTGTAAACCTCAGCTGTATATGAGTAAAGTTTAGGCAATATGTATTTCTTCGGTCTCTAATGACTTCGCTACTGATAATCAACACCTGGACCTTAAAGCTTATCAATTGCATAAAAGTCATTGACACTACTGACCTTCAATAGTCGTAATTTTATGAGACAATAACAGATAACTGAGTTATTGATAAATTTATCATCAAATAAATCAATATGAACTCAATATAAAGTTTGTATATATGAGCAAGTCTGAATTAATTTTCATAACAAAATCAAATAATCTTATCCCTAAACGCTTACCTGTCGCCGCGCCCAGAATTTCCTTTAAACCCGGATTATAGTTATCGTCAGCGCAGTCAACGAACACTGGAACAGCTCCCAGAAAATGAACTGCATTCGGAACAGCAATCATGGTCAAAGCAGGCATTATGACTTCATCACCTTTACCAATATTTACTGCCTGCATGGCCAACAGTAACGAAGTGAATCCATTACAACACGGCTGAGCGACCGGAACACCAAATACTTGTTTAAGCTTTTTTGACATCTGATTAGGCCAAAAACCGGCCGAAGACACAGATCCTGAAAATAGAGCATTCATAACATTTTCTTTGGCCTTGTTAGGCATGAATGGCGCGCACACATTATATCTCCAACCAGTCGGAGGCATCGATGGCTCTCGATCCGGAACTAGAGGTAGAGTTTCGAATTGGACTTTAAGTGATTTATTGATCATTTCCGTGAGAATGAGCTCTGCGTTTAGTTCTACATCCCTCAGTTCTGGATCAATTTCTGCCCAATTTGTAACTTTTTCCGAAGGATGAAGTGGAATCTTGGATCGACCTGCGTTCACATAAATGTACTTTTCTATATCGCACGACATGCGCGCAAATATTCTTCTCAGTTCTCGAATTGGGTCCATCAATAAGTCTTCATAACTAAGAAATATCGGTAAGATATCTGTAGGCCATTGACTTCCGATTGTTTTCCAATCAGACTGAAGTGTTTCGAAGTATTGCTTTAAGTCATTTTGATCTATGGCTACCTTTTCTGTAGAGTCAGAATTTTGATTTTCAGGCCCACAAAACCAAATACCAGTTTTTTCAGCTATTCTTCTTGATATCAACTGCTCGATAAGACTCTTTCTCCACAGAACTATTACACAATTGACTCCTATATACCGAACGATATCATCAAAACGTAACTCTCGTTTGAATATCTGTTCAGGGAATACTTTGAATCCAACAAAATTCTGGTCCATTTTTGAGATCTGTTGTTCAATGTATTCAAGTTTATTGTCTGGCAGTTCGTGTTCATCATTGAGCAGTTCTCCGGCCACACCGATATCGGGATGGCTTCTTAGAAGATTAGCCAAATATGTAGAACCAGATCTTGGATTAGCTAATAACAAGAATCGATGCATTACTGTTACTAAAGATTTCAATCTTGAACCAAAAATTCTTATGTTCAGCGAACAATTTTAAAACTGAAGTTATATGTAAACACTTTGAAGGTTTAGACATTCAATAAATATATTATTCAAGTAGCCTTGGATTTGTTTTACCCTTATGTAACTTTTTCGCTTCTGCCTACGTTTTTATAGTCGACGTTTTCGCTAAATTTATATCCTTTGATACACGACATCCTGTATTATGTTTTGCCTCAGCTATACATCATAGGCGTTAACTGTTTTGCTAGAATTAAGATAATTATAGCTAATCATTATTTGAACATATTGGCTGATTAATTGTATATATTTTTGTTTGGGTCTCAAAAATGACTTTTGACTGACACAGGCTTTGCAGCTGTGCAGCTTTCATCAAGATTGCTCGCAAACTGAACACTACTTGAAATCTAGTCAACCAATAATTTTGATTAAAGAATAGGATAGCAATATTAGACTAAAGTATTTTCTAAGTTGTATATTATAAAAATTGACATTTTCTATTTGAAGGAAAAGTTGTTTGCTGACTCACTTTCAACTCTACTTTTATTATTTATTTCTGCATCTCATTTCCTTGCGATTTTCATTCAGCTTTCTATTAGACATTTGAGTACTCTTTTGGTTTGGTGTATATCTGTCCAGAAGCGACTATTACTAAAGTAGGTTACCCTTAAAAACACATCACGCGAGTTAATATTGAATTCTATGAAATACATTTACACATCAAATTTTCCTATCAATTTACTAGAATTCCTAATCATATGGCAATGTTTACTTTGTTCCGCATTAAAGTATAATACTTTTGCTTTAATAGTCAGTCATTAAAAATACTTTGCTTCTGAACTATGCAACACTTGTTTTGCTACCAAATACAATAACAACTCAATATTCAACTGATGACTTAATCTAAAATTTTTCGGAGATTTTGAGGTGTTGTTAATTATGAAACACTTACTACAAGAAGTAAGCTTTTGAGAAGTTCATGCAACTAAAGCATTAAGTCTCATTGAATTTCAAAAGGAGAAATTTTTGCTTACTAAACTTTCTAAAATTTCAGATTCTTATCTGACGAAATACTTATACAAAATAATAAATAATAATAATCAAAATTTTTTCTATACATTTGTTGAGCAAAACCAGCTTAAAAATTCAAATATAGTAAGTTTTCTTTGTTTAGTAAATTCTATATTTTGGCGATAAAAGTACTGACAAGAATTCAAATATTAAGTGAATCTATCTTATTCAGACGTGTCCGGAATTAATCCAGGATCAATGTATAAGGTTTATCGGTAGACGGTTTTAAATGTTAAACAATGAACCTAACAGCCGTGTCAACGGCTAATTCAAATTATGAACTGATTAAAGTTTAAAAAATGAACATAATCTAACTTAACTTAGCATCGTGTACCGCAAGCTGATAAGTCTTATGCACTAATACCGGATCAACCAAGAGGATTAAAATATAAATTCAAATAATGATAAACTAGTCACTGCGAATTATAACCAGTATCATGGCGTTCTTCGTAGAAAACGTCAAATCTTTTTATTAATATGGCTCAAAATCTATGATTGAAAAGTTCTAAACTGATTATTGAGAATACATTTGTTGATTAATATACATATGCTTAACACAAGTCTGAATGAGTTGTCGAGTACTAAAGTTATAAACTATTTGTGCATCTTTTTAGAATGAACAAATACACAACATTGATCGGTCGACGGTACCTCTTCTAGTAAGTGTTTCATATGCCATTACAATCAGCTTGATTTTTATAAACCTTTTCTTTACGTTAAATGGGACAAATTCGTACAGCGTGGACAGATTAGTTCGGACCATACTCCCAAAATGACATCTTACTAACTTTTTTTGTGTTCCTAACCAGGTCTAATCATTAGAGATAGTATTCATATGCATTAGTTTTTCGATTGAGAAAAACAGTGTCGATTTCTACAAAAGTGCTTATTGTTATATCTGCAAAAGTTGATCCAATAACAAAAAGCACGTGTAGTTATGTATTAATAGCTAATGGTATGCGTCACAGGAAACATGCTCTCAAATAATAGCCGTGATCTCTTCATTAAACGCTTTTGGTATCCGTCAAGAATTAATGGGGTTTTAGGTGTACATTCTGGTAATTTGCCATTTTGCTGAATTTCTTTTCGCCGAACTGCATTTCGCCGAATTTACATACAGGTGTAAATAGACCTATAGAAGCTTTTCTTTCTTATTAGCAAACGTAATTGGGATAACTATTTTATGCGAATAACTTAGCAAAAAAAATATTTAAACCAAATAAAATAGTAAGATCTATTGTTCTATAACGAAGTTTTGCAGTAGAGTAATTCAATTAATAATACTAATTTGAGTGAATTTTAGCATTATTCCCAGTCACTGTTGATAAGTTGCAGCACATATTTTTATTAATATTTCTCGTAGGATAGAAAGCCCACTTAAGCCAAATGTCTTTGTTGAGACTACTTCAATATGCTGTATAATAAAAGTCAGAATTATGTACATGTTTCATTGAATACGAGCTCGTTGGTTGAATTTCAGATACAAACTAACGTTTAATTTTACTTTGATTTTTAATAAGCAATCAAATTATTAATAGTGGTCCCGTAAATTAATGAATCTGATTATTTTCAAAATAAATACGGTATTCAATTTACTAAAAAAATCAGTTTCTGGAACAAATTTCAAATTTAGAATTCCCGGTAAGAGATTTTGTTGTACATTTCAAGTGGGTTTTGCTGAATAATGTAATATTTTATAGTGTTGTAAAGGTAGTTTCCTTTCTATATAAATATAATTAAGTTTCGAAAAATCATTATTTAACTGATGTCTGCAAATGAAAATACATAATGAACTGAATGATATGCTATTTTTCAGTCACTTTTAGTCAAGGTTATGATAAGTTAAGATTCTATACCACCATTCATGACAATGAATATTAGTTCCGTATGCGTACAGTATTTTCTTTGCTTAGATTTCACTTTAAACTTCTTCCAAATAGCTTTCAAAACCAATCAAATGGATAAATGGTTTTCAAATAGTTCTCAAACTAGTGGACCACCAAATCCGAACATTTAACATAAAACTTAATAAGAAATACGTGATAACTCCTATATGAGTGGGCCGCGACTTGAAAACCTTGAAAACAACCGGTATAGATTGTGTTAATTAGTAAAATTTAATTCATTGTAATTTTGAAGCATAACCTATTCAAACAAGCAAGATTCAGCCGAATTTTATTATGGAAGCTCAATAAAAGAATACAAAGTCGCAAACACTTACAGAACCATTTTTGAAAATTGGATAAAACTGTCTTCGCTTGCCTTAAATCTTCAACACTATTTATTTGATAAAAATTTCGTCTAAACCTGTACACGGTTCAGGATTTAGCAAAATATTTCATAACATTGAACTAGTTTAAAAGCTTTTACGTAATCTATACGATTAATTTTTACCAGTCGAAAAAACAAAACATGTTATTTAAGTGATGATATAATTATTTAATATCAAGTCAATTATGAGAATATTTGCACATGTAATGCTCCAAATCAATTATGTGTATATATGAGTCTCTTTTTAAAGTTTTTAACTTCACCTTCATTGGGTCTGAAAGACACTTTCCTAGGTTTCTACGTCAATTCATGGTCAAAAATTGAAATGAAAGTAATTTGTTTACTGCTTATATTTGCAATCAATTATTGCGAATCGTAAGTAAAGATCAAGCTGGGAAAAAATTAATGCTTAAACATTCAGATTAATAAGAATTTGACCAAATTGTTGACAGATGGTCGCCAGTGGGTGATCGCATCAAAAGCAAATGGGCTGCAGCTGTAGATCCAAAAAAGGCTTGGCCAGAATATCCGCGTCCACAACTTGTTAGAAGCAATTGGGTAAACTTAAACGGACTGTGGGAATACAGCATAACTCCAATCGCAGCCGCAGAGCCGCTTAAACACGACGGAGAAATCTTGGTTCCATTTCCAGTAGAATCGTCACTCAGTGGTGTCCAAAAAGTTGTTGATGAACATCACGCTCTTTGGTATAAAAGAAGTTTCACTGCAGATGTCGGAGATGATCTGTTGATCTTACACTTTGGTGCAGTTGACTATCACAGTCAGGTCTTTGTTAATGGAAAACAAGTTGGAGAACATAAAGGAGGATATAATAGATTCAGTTTTGATATAACAAAGTTTTTAAATGAAAATAAAGAAAATACTTTAGTACTGAAAGTTACTGATACTACCGGTGGGGCACAACCTATTGGTAAGCAGCGTCTTCATCCTGAAGGTATGGTCTTATGAACTTTGAAGAAATGCTCGAAATCAAAAATGGCAGATTCTGTTAAGCTTTTTATTATTAAATAGGTATTTGGTATACTTCTACAACCGGCATTTGGCAAACAGTTTGGTTGGAAAAAGTCCCAAAAACTTATATAAAGGATTTAAAAATAACTCCTGATATTGACAGTGATTCAGTTGAGATCACAGTCAACACAAACGGACCAATAGATCACGCAGTCATTCAAATTGTTGATACCGCTGGAAAAGTTGTAGCTTCTAATGAAAAAGCACCTGTCAATTCTCCGAATAAGATCAAAATTCCTTCTGCAAGACTGTGGTCAACAAATGATCCCTATCTTTATGACATTCACGTGAAAGCTGGTTCTGATTCAGTGACCAGCTATATGGGAATGAGAAAAATGGAAGTCAAAAAGGATTCAAAAGGAATCAATAGATTCTTTCTGAATAATAAACCGATTTTCATGTTTGGGCCTCTAGACCAAGGCTTTTGGCCCGATGGCATATACACTCCACCCAATGAGGAAGCAATGATCTATGACTTGGAAATGACACATAAATTTGGGTTTAATACAATACGAAAGCACGTAAAAGTAGAGTCCGATCGTTGGTATTACGCAACTGACAAAATGGGTTTTCTTGTTTGGCAAGACTTTCCCTCGGCTTTCGGAGGAGTTCACGATAACAAGCGAACGGCAGCAGACTCACAACAGATAGAGATTGAAATGGAACGAATGGTCAATCAATTGCATAACTTCCCGTCTATCATAATGTGGGTACCGTTCAATGAAGGTTGGGGTCAATACGACACCGAAAGAGTTGTCAACCTATTCAAAAAATGGGATCCTTCTAGACTTATCAACGAAGCAAGTGGTTGGACTGATCACGGAGTCAGTAATATAGAGGATCATCATTCATATCCTACTTCTTCTGAGATCGCTCTTAAGCCTAATCGAGTAGTAGTGAATGGTGAATATGGAGGCGGAGGGCTTTTGATTAAAGAGCATGTTTGGGACCTGGCCCACTTGTTTCAATATCAAGGACTCGAAGATCGCAAACGTTTGCAGAAATTCTTTATTGATAGACTTGCGACCGTTAGAGCACATGCTATTTTCGGGCTGGGAGCAGCTATTTATACCCAAACCACTGATGTAGAAGTCGAAATCAATGGTCTTTTAACTTACGACAGAAAAATGACTAAAGTTGAAGATGTGGCTGAGGTCAAGAAATACGTTGATAAACTATATCCTTCAGAATCAGTCAACAATATTATATTCTCAACAGGTCTATAATTTTGAAATCTTAAGCTTTTTCTCAGTTTAATCTGTTAACAATTACTTGCATTTTATATTGTAATTCAACTAATATTTTGGAAGAGTCCTTGAATTAATACTCAAAAGCGATTATTTATCCCATTACTAGGTCATCATACTAATGGTGAAAATTGGCATTACACACTTAAAGCTCCAGCCGGTAATTGGACTCAAATATCTTATGACAGCAATAGCTGGTCTGTAGGAAAGTCCGGATTTGGCAGTGGAGGTACTCCAGATATTACTATTCATACAGAATGGAAAACACCCGATATTTGGATGAGAAAAGAGTTCGAAATAGCTGCAGGAAAATTACCGAAACACCCAGTTTTGCATATATTCTATGACGATGTCGCACAAGTTTTCATAAACGGTGTTCAGGTGGATAACAATCAGTTCGATCCCTATCAGACCGCATACTCTGCCCATGATATCGACCCTAAACTTCTTAAAGAGGGCAAAAATGTTATCGCTATTCATTGCCATCAAATCTATGGTGGACAAGGAATAGATGCCGGAATAATTGATGTCAGCTATGAAGCATAAACATTGTTTTTACAAATTAAATATAAATAATTTAATCAACTAATTGTTGTATTTGAGAAGTATTAAACATGTTTCTGCTATATAATAAAAATTAAATTCCAATATAAGTATATGAGAAAATATTTTTAAAAACTGAAAACTAAGTAAGGAATCTCTTTGCCTAAACTATGCATTTGCTATAGAAAAAGATTGACAGGGTTGAAGTTTCATTTTAAATTTAACTAATAAGTTTCTACTTTTAGTTTCAGACTCAAAAAGTCGTCAAACGCCAAATGAATTGTAGACCCATATGATTGAAATAGATAAGAAAAGAGTTAAAGCTCTCTGCAGAATCGAAGCCAGACTTTTGGCTCACTTTATATGCACTAAGGATTAATGAATTTTATCCCACTCTATGTTAAGGTTTGACAAAAGTTATATCGAAGCAGATTTTAGGTTTCTTCGCAATAAATGCACTTTTCTGGCAAACGCTACTATGATTAAACAAATCAAATTTTTGATGAGTTGAGCGCCAAAAAGTCTGACACTGACCCGTAGACCCTCTATGGCTAGGATTAATGTAACTTTTGATTTGGTTTTATTTAACTTTAAAGTAAGCTATTTTAGAGAATATAAATAAAGTGAAAAGGTGCTCAATCTATGAGTTTAAAAGCGTTGATTATTTAACTTCTTAAGTGGCCTAGTGGTTAGTGTAATGACCACTAGTGGAATAGGGTCGTGTTCATGTAAACTGTTGACAATTTGTTTTTAATATGAAAATATGATTTTTATTTGAATTTTTCATTGGAGAATTTAACTTACTATACGCGTTTGCCTTAACATTGTAAAGAATAGAACAATTTATTTAGCTGATTAGCAATAAATGTATGCAATACATGATTATTACATCATTAATCCAATCTGATTTATATTATTTGAAACCAAGTTGTTCTTCAATTGTACATTATAAGTTCAGCTTTATTGCATGCAATGAACTATGATTATTAGTAAATTTGATTTCTTACTTAATTTATTGCTTAGTTTCATGTTCATTATTAGTTTTGTTAACTTTTGATTATTTTGTAATTGACTATAACATCCGACTATGTGAAGTCAAAAAAATTTCTGATGTTGTAGTTAATTATAAAATAATCAAAAGGAAACTCAACAAAACTAGTAATGAACATGAAGCTAAGCAATCAATTAAGTAAGAAATCAAGTTTACTAAAAACTACAGCTCATTGTATGCAATAAAGCTGAACTGATAATGTAGAATTTAGCGTAGCACGTGAATTCAGCCCCAGCAATTCAGCCTCAGACAATTCAGCCCCGACAATTCAGCCCAAAGACAATTCAGCTCCCGGCAATTCAGCTCCCGACAATTAAGCCCTAATACTATTCAGCTCCTGACAATTCAGCCCTAAACAACTGTAACTACTCTATAGCCTAATGGTTAGAGTCTCCATTAGGAGTAGATTTTAAGCTTAATTCAGTTTCATTTGATTAAATTAATTAATTATATTAAGTTTGATCAAATCAAATCGAATTGTGATAATCAACAATTTTTCAAAGCTTGCGCCAGTTGAAAGTTGAACAGTACTTGGCAGGAATCAAACCAAAGACAAAAAAGAAGAGGTATCGAGATGCAGCATCAAATTTGAAAGAGAATGTGGCGTGGCGAAGTATGGACAAACTCCTATTATAGGATATCTTAGGAGTATCGCCCATAATCTTTCTTTTTAATACTTTTTAATTTTTTATATTTGAATTCATTATGTTTTTAAAGCTATTTTAAAAATTTTACTTTAATAAAATTTTAAAATCGAAGCATACTTTGTTGGGGCTGAATTGTCAGGAGCTGAATAGTACTAGGGCTGAATTGTGGGGGCTGAATTGTCGGGAGCTGAATTTTTTTTTGAGGCTGAGTTGACGTGGCTGAATTGTCTGGGGCTGAATTGCTGGGGCTGAATTGTCATGGAACCAGAATTTAGGAACAACTTGGGTTCAAATCATATAAATCAGATTGGATTAATCATGTTATAATCATGTAATGCATACATTTACTGCTAATTAGCTAAATAACAAACAGTTCCTGTGATTTATCTTAGTGTAAAAATAAATTATTCCAGTGAAGTGAACTTTGAAAACTGCTATTCTCTAAAATTGATATACCAATACATGTATTATAAAGTATGAGAAAGTTTTAAAGATTTTGATTAGATTTTTCTATCATCTACTTATAAACCTTACCCCAGAGATTGACAATCAGTATTAAAAGTTCCAATATCTACAGTGGCGTTTGATGACTTTTTGAGTCTGAAACTAAACTTGTAAGTAAGGTGTGAGATGTTAAAATTTAGCCAACTTTAATGTTTAACAACTTTTTATAGAGAAATGCTACAAGCACGCACAATATATCAATTTAATAGCATTTTACCTCTTAAATCAAATATAATTAAGCAAAATTGTATCGGCACTCTCACGACCTGTTTCGCCCACTTTTTATGAATACCTCCATTAGATTGAGCAGAGTATCCAAACTAAATTTGCGTAATTTTACTTATATCCTCCGCTTCAATTATGGTAAAATTTTTGTTTTCCAACTGTTTCTGTACACATTCGCTTTGAAGAGAGCCCAAAATCGCTCAATTGGACGGACTTGGAGAACGGCTTCGGTACAAAGTCGACTTCTGTTTTTGATGAATTTCTCGATTTTCATGTGATTTTGGTACTTTTTGCTGCTTGAAAGCTTTAAATCCTGCTTCTCTAATGAGTGGTCGTGCTTTCCAGTAATTTACATTCGTGCGTTTTGGTAATTATCTGTAACTGCAACCACGTTTTGTCAAATATTGGCGAACTTTTGACAGTCTTACGGTCGATTTTTGTCTTCTACCTGAACCTTCTTTCCTATCAACACTGAGACGCTGCTTGAAATTTTTTATATTGTAAATGCTGCTTCGACACTTCCTTGTCTCATAAAGTATTTGACCACTATGCATTTGAAAGTTCGCAATGTTCAGAAATGTGTTGTGCGACTTGAAAGCGAAACTGCTTTTGTTTATCGCTTGCCATTTTTCGTCTTGTCTTAATATAAGTATGTTTGATATCATTTTAAATGTATTTTTAATCCTCTTTCGTTTGGTGTTCGCAAAAATCTGATAAAACCTTTGCCTGGGAAAATATAAGCTTTCAAAGTTGTCTAGATTTTTAACCATTCACACCTTAGTATTCTATCTGAACGATGAGCTCTTAGGATTATTTCGTCACGAATCTGTTCATAACTAAAAAAATTTGCATTGAAACTTAGAATGAAATCCAATTATGTTGCTAATTATAATTTGGTTGTTTCTGGATGGATTTTTAAAACCTATATATTGCAAGAAAATTTAAACACCTCCTATATTTTAAAACCTAACTAATAAAGTACTTAGAACATATACTCTGTGAGGAGACATTTATTTTATATTGCAATATCGACTTAAAGCTCGATTGACGTGCTTTTAAACGGTATATTTATCAACATAATTTTATTAGGTTATGTTAGTTAAAGCGCACAGAACTCTAGTTGTAAATATATGGAGCTCGCAAATTGAAACAAGGTATATATCTTATATGGTTGTAGTGTAACTGATAGATCTATCATCAGCAGAAAAACACATACCCTTTATTCAACTGTTTGTGCAATCTTAAAACGAAAACATGAAGGGTTGCTGCCAAAAAGATTGCTGACAAGTGGTAGGCACTCAATATTAGCCCATATTGATAAAAATCGAATTTTAAACATAGCCAATTCACACCTGAAATGGTCACATATTCGAATCGGTAAGTTAGTAGCAGATCGGGGATTACCATTTGTAGATCAGTCAACAGTTTGGAGACATTTGTGTGGAAATAGTTATATAAAATTGATGCTTAGACGTATTATGATATGATAGCCCAGTATATAAAAAGTATGCCTGAACAAATTAAACTCTTATGTTTGAAACACGAATATTTATTTAAACATATGTATAGTTAAAAAAATATTTAATTAGTACTCATTAGAGTTACATATATAAAATTTTCAATTAATTAAGACTTGATATCACTCAATTCATCCTGCTTTTTTTTAATAAAACGAACACATTAACACATAAAAGGGGTAAAATAGGGGCATAACGAAACTGTGTATAAAATCTCAAGACTTCATAATTAAATACCAAACCTCTATGATAGTTTAACTTAAATGATGTTTTGATATGAAAATAACGTCTGATTAAATTGGTTATTTCATTGAAACGTTATTTGAGATTTTCAATTCGTTTTCAAATCAATCAATTTTAATTATTTACAAATTTTATCAAATGAATCAGGTTTAATAAAAAAAATTCAATCTTGAGAAAAATAATTATTTTTCCGTCTGCAAAATTTAATATCACTGAAGTTAATGGGAATCACTTTATGCATCCTTTAATCCTGATGATAAAGAGTCTCAATCTTTAGTATCTTCAATAAGAAGTGAACACTAAACCTGTTTCTTCATCAAGCTTGCGATTAGAAATATATTTGTGCCGAAAACTGATAATTCCAGAACTATTTTGAAGGTTAAAATTAAGTTATTGAGTAATATTTCGTGATATTAAATATCATTTCTGAGGTGTAATAGCACTAAAATTACCTTTAGTTAATTTCTCATTTAACCAGAAAATTTGCACAAAATTATGAGAAATTGCTAAGAATAAAAAACAAGAACATTCCTGCACAACAACTTTGATAACCAGAATTTTCACTCATCGAATTGAGTCATCTCTGAACTTCAATATAACCATCATCTATTAATCCATATCTTTTAATTCTTGTAGAGATTAAACAGAATTTTGTTTTTGTCCTACTTGTTAATAACATCCGAGTTATTTGTCTATTTGTTTTAATTACCATATCAAACTCTTGTGAATTGTAAGTTGAATCAAAGTTGAGAAATTCTCATGATAGAAGTCTGAATATCTTCTTGTACATCGACAATGCTATTAACTTACAAAGTTTTTACAAATTGAAAAATCTAAACTCACTTTTGACTAAACAAGAATTTATAAGCTACACAAGGTAGAGAAATGATTTGATTTGAATCAAATTTTAATAACCAATTTCGATTTAATGTTAGAAAGTGTACCAGTTGGTAATAAGCTCAAAACTAAATGGGAGTAAACTATAAATATAAACAAAACATTGAATATCCGGGACCTCAGTTAGCCAGAAATAAATGGATTATGGAAATACAGCATAACTGTAGTCGCAGCAGCAGAAGCACGATGGACAAATCCTGGCTCCTAACAATTTTCTAAGTTTCAAATCCACTAGATTCATGACTTATTATAATTCATGAAGTTTAATTTTTTATTCTTCACTTTTTGATTTTTGTAAACTCCATCAAAAGATTATTTTTTCTAGGATTAAAAGGCTATGAAAGCAATAGTGAAAAGTGGCATTACACATTCAAAGCTACAGCTGGTAATTAGACTCAAATATCTTATGACAGCAATAGCTGTTCTATAGGAAAGTCTGGATTCGGTGCTGGAAAGATTCCAGACATTACTGTTCATAAAGAATGTAATAAATCTGATATTTTGTTGAGAAAGGAGTTTGAAATAATTGCCAGAAAATAACCAAAAAATCTATTTTTGAAAATATTTTATAATATCGCAAAAGTTTTTGTAAATAGTAGATAACAATCAGTTTGATTCCTATCAGATCGCATGTTATGCCCGTGATATCAATCCTAAACTTTACGTAAAAGGTAAAAGTAGTTATTGCAATTCATTGTCACCAAAGGCAAGGTTATCAGGGAATAGATGCTGGAATTATTGTTGTTGGTTATGAAGGATAAACATCTCTTATATTAACAATGTAATCAATAGATTCTAATTGTTCGTAAAAAGTAAAAATGTAAAGAACTCTTAGTTCTGATAAAAGCAACAAAAATTCAAATTCAAATCAAATTGTATGTGCGTTCAAGAATATTCTTATTATCTATGGTAAAATTGACGATATTTTTGTCAATTTAGTTTGATTTCATACTTTATTCTTTAATATGTACCTAGATATCTAATTCATATTTGAGTTATTGTCTTCGATTAACCCCAAATTAAGTGAATTTGGCACAAGTAACAGAAACTTATCAATCTATGATTAGCTGACAAAGTTCTCATTCAATGTTTAATTCGATGTTAGTGATTTATTTAAGTTTAGATTTTTATTCTCAAAACTTTTTTCCAATGCTTTTAGTTTACCAACTTTTAAAAATTGATACCAACTGACAGAGACTTAAATTGAAAACACGGATCAAATTTGTGTTTCTCAGAACAAAAGTGAAGAATTCTAAAAAATTGAATGAATCAATAGTAAGTGAGAAAACATTGACAAAGTGAAGGTTATCCCAACAATATATATATATGAGTTTTTCAGCATAAGTCCGGCATAAGGTTTCATTCATAAGAACGAGGTCTGTTATAGATATTATGGTAGCGAACGGGGTATTAGATGTCATGCGCAACTGTGTCATTACCCCAAATGAGTGAACTGATAGTAAATTTGGTATTAAAAGCGTATATGTAAACTGTTATGCTCTAAAAATTTCGATTTTTCTTATCATTACATTATCTTATTAATTAACAAGTTAACTACTGCTTCATTAGATTGACACTAATCGACGCTAAATTATGATCTGTTATACCTAACCTAACCTGACGTGACTAACACAACAAAATAAACGTACACCTAAATCAAAATAAATTTGGTCAAAGTCTTGTATGCAGACAACAGCTGAAAATCATATTTAAAGTTACTTAAGACAATTTCTGCAAAATAAAAGTTAATTAGTGATAGAAAAAATCTTAATAAGTTGGTAATTTTGGTACAGAATTTTGAGCTGTAAAAGTAAAACATTTGATTTAAGGTGAGATTTGTATTGACTTGACTGTAGAAAGTACTCCATGGAACAACATACGCTTGAGATACCTATTAATAGCAAACACAAGTCTAGTGCTCTAACTAAACTAATAATAATATGGCGTATCTTTAGTTTGGTGTCTGTCATGACAAGCTCGCAATAATTTCGAACTAAGACGAAGTGAATGAGCCATTAGTACTGTTTAGTAAGACCAACAAACAAAATAATGGCGATCCGATAGTAATGGTTAATTTAATGATCAACGCAAATGTAAATAATGGGAGAAAGAGAGTCAATACAACGTGACCTAAATAAAAGTGTATGTTATCTACATATCAGTTATTATTTTCATATCGTACTACCGAACATTGTTTTACTCTTTTTTAGTCTATTACTTATTTTTCACGATTTCGTTTTGCCATATCTTATATGCTTTTAGATATTATTTTATTTTATTTATTTTCATCAGTTCTGTCTTTTGCCAATTTAGTCATATATTTGATTCATTAATTTCAGGTTTGTTTTTATGGACTCTAACTTTGATTGATCATTCATTTTCGTTATTACCTCCATATCAATTAATATTAAATGAATTTTAATTTAGATTTAAATGATTTTGTACTTTTTATTAATATTATTGCCATTTTTTGATGATTCACTTTATTAATCGTTACTATGTCTTAAACTTTTCCTAATGTTTTTACTTTGTTTTCATTTGACGTCAAATTTCTCATTTTTTGTCTGAGTTTAAAAATCTAATGAAACTAAACTTTAATTAATTTCCTTGATTTAGATTTTGATTAGTTCAGAAAATTGATCGTATTTTGAAGTTTTCGCTGAGAAATAAACGCTTGAAAATAGATTTTAAATAATGAGAAGATAGACTTATATTGGATATCAATCAAAGCTATATAATTATTAGCTATGAATTGATTTTGAAATCTAATCTAATGTAGTACTAATCAATAGCTAAGAGGGAGTCGTATGTACTTCAGGAAGATCTCAAATTAACGCAATTTATTCAAATATTACTCTTTGATTGTCTCAATTCAAGTCTAGCTTAATGTTCAACTTTCAAACGATTCCATATGCTTTTTGGTAATGAATACTCTTTGAAATAACGAATGCATGAAAGGTGTAGTTTTCTATCAATTATGATCATTTTGTTTAAAAGGCAGTTATATTTTAGGTTAAGGAGTGATTAACGTTTGAAATAATGATTTAACCTGCTATAACAACCATGAGTCAAAATTAGTTCACTTTGAGGTGCTTTTATTAAGAATTGAACTTAAAAATATTTTTACGATTCAAATCATTTCTTAATTACTATTCATAGCAAGAGCTGAAAAATGAAACCAACTCTTAATTAGTTTAAACGCCTTGAATACTAGTAATCTTTAAAAATTATTGTGTTGACTATAGATTAATGAAAATTTGTTTGATTAGGACTCAATCGAAAGTAGTTTAATGAATTGAAATGAAACCTCTTATAAATAATTTATAATTTTAATCTATCCAAAAGTTTCATTGGATATTAGTAACGAAAATAATTTCAATCGAATAGTAATAATAATTTAGGTCAATGAGACTTAGCATCAGAGAAGTTATACTTTTTCAAACATATGAAACAATTAGTTTATCTCTAATTACAAGTTTATTCTAAATTTAAATTTCTTAAGGACTTTAACTTGATTTCAATACTGAGTGATTTTTCCTTATTTTGGTAAAGTTAAATTTCCTATAATTTAAAAATAGAGAAAGTTTTGTTTTTGTGCTTCGATTTTGATCTTACTTTCGAAAAAAGAAATTCTTATCGTATACAAAGTAAAAAAATAATAGTTTTAATAACTTTTACTGACTAATAAAAGCTGACTGAGTAATAAAAAGTTGATACACCACTACTTTCAATGCGAAAACAGCTGATATGTTTAACATTTAATGTCTTATCATTCAAATTAAAACTTATTATCGTTTCTATAGCTATCATAAAAGCTTTGTTTTAATTAAACGCCTTTCTCCGTCTATCACCAGTTTCAAAGCGATCGCCAATACCTGCGAAGACTGGGAGAGTTGGCTTTGGCCACAAGTCTCAATAGTCTGACTAACAATCAAAATGTGAACATAAGTGATCGTTCACTCAATTATGAATGTTCTTCAATTGGCAGCACTATTATCAACATGGATCGAGAATTATCTTCACTACCACTACAACAGCATCAGCATTATTCGCAAAGATCTTCATTAGATAGAAATCCGAACACATCGGACATCAGTTCAGCTAATAATAAATCATTAAATAAGGAGCATTCGAGTGGTTCGGGTTCAGTGAAACTGAGAAAACACGACTCCATAAATGAGAAACATAATAGTAATGCTCTCGAAGTGATGACAGCTAATGAACTTTCATTAATTAATGATTCAGCAAATATCGGGTATTCTATGTCTGGAAGTGAGACTATTAGACGACATTATCAAAGCCTTATTAGAAAGTATGAGACACTTAAAGAAGAATATGAATCCTTGAGAAAGCGATACTCTGACTTGGTTGGATCTCACGGTGACTATGTCTCAAAACTTGAATTAGCACAAGAAGAAAATTTTAGGTAAACATTTAACATTTTTGCCAATTTTTGGTCCTAAACGCCCAATACGAAACATTTTCGTCTCTGAAATAGTTTCCGAGTTGTAACTACTCAATGAAAGTGGTTTTGAATCTTATTGTTTTATTCTTAAATATTTTTTATTAATACTTTATTTGCTTTAAGTGAGTACTCAATCAAGTGATTGTTATTATAAAACGCCCTCACGTTCTAGTCATGCAAAAGTTAGTTAACAATCATTAAGCCTTGGCTCGTGTTCAATAATACTCAAAAGTATTTTCAGTGAAAAAAATAATAGAAAATTAATGAGACTTAAATAACTTGATGGGTGGCCACAACTTGCATTCTACTCATTTTCAACCGAGAAAATTTCATATCTTGTCTTTACGACCGAAAATTAATACAATACTCTAAGATCACATCAAAATTAAAGATCGATTAATAAGATTTTTTTTCAAAATTTTAGGCATAGGAAGAGTTTTGAGGATTGTATACAAGAGAGAAATGTGGCAATTCGTGAGAGAAATGGTCTTCAGCAGCAGTGCACGGCTGCCATCAGGCAATGGGATAAAGCCTTGCGCGAAAACAATGAGCTTAAGGAACAGTTGTCTAAGGTTCAGCAACAAAGAGATGAAGCTATGAAAGAAATAAATCAAGCGATGGCTGTCAGGATCAAAGCAACTAAAGATATGGCACGCCTCACTGAAGAACGTAACGCTGCCGTCCAGGAATATTCTCTTATTATGTCTGAAAGAGATTCTGTTCATAAAGAGATTGAAAAATTGCAAGAAGAACAGCAAGAGATGCAGAAGAGGTCCAAACAGTTGGAAAATGATAAGAAAGTGATGTTAGAAGAGATCGAAAGCCTGAAGAGAGAAATAGCATCTGCTCTCTTCGATAGGGATCGAGTTCTCAAGGTTTGCAATGATCTGAGGGAAAAGTATGGCGATTATGTAACAGGTATCGATATTATTAAATCTAATCTTTGTCAAAATAATAAATTTAGACTTAATTTCTATTTCTTTTCATGAGTTCTATAAAATTACTTTGTATGTTTACTGCTTAGATAACACTTTAGTACTTTTGCATATGTAAAGAGCCGCAATCATCAAATCTCTAGAAGCACTAAATCTTGAATTACTTTTGACGCCTGCAGACAATATGAATATTAACTGCCGATTTTATACAGCTGTTATAAATTATATCATGATCAGTCATTTAGTTGATTTTTTCATAAGCTCAAAATTTCTCTTCAAAATTTAAATCTTTTTACTTATGGTCAGAGTTTCTGATTAAAAAGAGTTAATTTAAAGAAAATCTAATATCGAATCTAATTAAAAAGTAAATTTTCACAAAGACATTAGTTCTAATACTAATTTAAATTTAAATCCAATCAACGTTCAGGTATTAACGATGAGGCAACTTCTCCGACATCTCCTTCGAGATCAGCGCACAATTTCTGGGGCTCATCATCGTCTGGTGTTTCTTCTTCTTGGGCTCAAGTCATGTCAAAGAGCACTAATAGCGACCTAATCAAGTCAAACCATATGTCGGCTGCTTCTAGCAATAGCTCAGTTTCGACATTCAGTCATCAACAGAACAAACTCTGCAGTAATACGAGACTCGATAATATAGATCAGGCCAATACTGAGATCGAATCGCTTAGAAAACAAATGGAAAGACTTCAGACCGACCTGATTGAAGCCCAACAAGAAGTAGAAGTTTGTAAAAGACGTCGTGACTGGGCTTTTAGTGAAAGAGATAAGATTGTGCTCGAGAGAGAAAGCATTAGGACTTTATGTGACAAATTGAGGCGTGAAAGAGATCGAGCAGTTAGTGATTTAGCTGAAGCTCTAAGAGATTCGGATGATATCAAGCGTCAACGAAATGAGGCCTCGAAGGAGCTGAAGGAATTGAAGGAAAAAATTGAAGCACAGCTCGAGAAGGAATCGAGACATAAGGCTCAGCAGCAGCAACAGCAACAGAATTCTCAGTTTGGGACTAATAATAGTAGTAGAGATTCGGCGATTGACGCCGATTTGCAAGAGTTTGAAATCGAAACAATTGATGTGTTTCTTAAGAAAGAACTTAAGTCGAACGATTGGGGATTTAAGATTAGCAGTGATGAAAAGTCTTTATTTATTTCAAATGTTATTAAGGATAGTATCGCCGATGGAAAAGTCAAAGTCAATGATTGTCTACTCAAAGTTAATGATGTTTTGATGAATAACGATCTAAAGCTTGCAAATGAGTCCCTGAAGAAAAATGAATTGCAGGTCAATTTGACTCTACAGAGGAAAAGGGCCACAAGATTTGTACAGACAATCAATTTTAATGTAGATAATGGTCAAGAGCATGGAATAGTCTTAGAAAGTGGTTATTATGTTAGTCGAATCAATCCTGGATCTGTTGCAGCAAAAGAAGGTAATCTTGCAATTGGAGATCGAGTTCTTTATATCAACGGCAAAGCTATTGATGGAATTTCAAGCTTTGACGTTATGCAAACACTTCATTCGTCAACGAATATTACTTTACAAATTATGAAGAATGTTAATAATTGTTCGCAACCGAACACTAACTCTTCGAATGTAAATAATTCAAAAACTAGTAGCGAATCGAGTGATTCAAAGAGTTCTCATCAGAGAGAAAGACAACGAAAAATGGTTTCGTGTTGTTCCCAAACCGATGACTCGCTACTAGTTCCAGTTAGACCACCAGTGCCTTCAGGCTATCAGTCACTTTCAAGAGCCAATGGCGAACGAAATTCAGCCATAATTAGTGCCACTAATAAGGGTATGATATCTTCGTTCTCGAATTCTTCCACGTCTTCCTCACCCGGACATGATGTCACACAATCTCCACCTCCAGCGCCAACACTTCTTGACAAAGCATACAATAAGATATTTGGCGACCGAAAACAGAATTCAAAACCCAAGCAACAATGTCAGGGCTTTTGTGAAGACGAAACTAAGACATTAGCCGAATTGGACAAAGTTCTGGATAAGTATTCGGCTGGAAAACCATGTACCGGTAATGGAAAGTATAGCAAATCCTCTAAAAGTAAGAAAGAGAAAAATGGAGGAACTTGGCCTAAATACAGAGGACACCCACCGCAGCCATCGCTTCAGAACTATTCGAACGTCAACGCAGTCATGACTTTGCATCCGATAAAGCGTAAAGAAAGAAAATCGTTGGGAATATTCGCCAATTTGAACCCTAAGTCGGAAAAAGTGGTGACAACTAGCAGCATATCGCAGTCAACAACAACTAATACGGAATCGAAACAGTCTTCCAAAGATGAAAGTATGACTCCATCGAGTTTTCTAATCTTCGAACCGGCGTCAGAGGCGGCTCTGATCGATTATCAGAATCACTCGAAACGCAACTCAACACTATCTAATCGTTCATCAAACTTACAATCAGTACCATTAAATACAAACATGAATCAAAAGCCCATCTATTCTTCACCGTCTCCTCCATCGCAATCATACAATTCTACAAAGGCTGAAACATCAGACCAAATCTATCGTCCGCTCAAAACTATCGCCAATTCACCGCTCGACTACTCGGTAGTTTCAGCTCAAACTAAAGACAAAAATCTTTTCGACTATTACAAGAACAGATCGCACGTGAAGCAGGCCCGACCACATTCAGTGCACGACGTGCTGACAGATGTGACACAAGCTATAAGTCCAACAACATTATCATTAACTGGAGACCATTCGCAATACGAATCCTGTTCTCCAACCCCAACCAATATTCCGATTCCTCCGATCAGGAACTCGACATCCTTTCCATACTATGCAATAAACAGTATATCACACCCACAAACAGGTCTATTGCACGTACATCACAATCACTTCCCAACTAATTCGCATATAATTCGAGGCACACCTCAAACAACAATCAGACACTCGACTAATTCACCGCATACTTTAATTTCTCCGTACATTTCTCGAAGTGGCGACTCACTGCTAAGTAGCAGTGAACACCAATCGCATGAACTATCGCACTCTCGATCGGTCAGTGCATACCAAGGAAATAGTCGACCCTATACTGTGAAAGACAATCTTAATAGATATAGTATTACTCCTTCGCCGTCTCCTACGCAATATAGCGGAGGTCTATTTGGTGGTCCATCGCCTTCACACAGTATGGACATAGTGACGAGTGGTGCGAATGGTGGCCACTTTCACAGTATTCAATCTAAACGATTGGTTGCGCCACAACATCAACATCAGTCCCATTTACATCACTCTAGTATTAATAGCAATGCTGGTCGCTACAGAAGCGATGAAAACAATTTTGCCATCTCTCCTATAGACGGCTTATCCACTTTTCCCAAACGCAATCAACGATTTCGGATACCCTCGAACCCGTCGGTCACTTCTAAGTCTTCGGGAGGCAAACTGTCTACCAGTTCTATAGATAAGGCTTCGTCTTCGATACTATCAGATCGTGGAAGTCCTATGCCGTGCAGTTACCACGTCGATTGGCTGAGCCCTCATTCGGGATCTTCAAATGGGATCGATAGGACCGCAAAAGCAGGTGATGTCAGAAGTATTTATATAGAGAGAAGTTCTGCCCCTCTGGGCATTCAAATAGATTGTGATACACACGGGTCTGGAGGTGTGTTTGTTTCGCGAGTCACCGAAAATAGTTTGGCAGCTCAGGCAGGACTTCTTGTTGGAGATCAGTTACTAGAGATTTGTGGCATTAATATGAGAAACGCTACTTATTCGTTGGCCGCAAATGTGTTGAGACAGTGCGGCGACACTATTCGAATGCTCGTTCAGTACAATCCAGATAAATATAAAGAGACTGAAGAAGCAGATTCTGATGATGAGGATGCAGACGCAGATGAAGACGAGGACATGGATGATGCTGACGAGGACGAGACCGGGGCTAATGATTCGACTTCAACTTCGACACCTCAGTCTTCACCCATTGAACCGTCAAATAAAGCGATTATTGTTAGAACTAATGCTAATAATGAAGAGGAAAACATTCCAAGTTCTGCCACTTCGACTCTGACCCGATCGAAGGCTGCCTCTAGAAGTGCCTCCAATGCTAGCCGCAATACAGAAAAGACTATTACTAATTATTCAATTAACGAAAGACAATCGTCCAACTCTTTCAAGCAGTCATCGAATGCTTGTGAACCGCGACGCATTATCTTGAAAAAGACCACTTCCAATCTTGGTATCAGCTTGTTTGGCGGCAATGCTGTTGGAATTTTCATTCATTCAGTACGTGATGACTCACTGGCCAATGGACCAAATGGTCTCAAACCTGGCGATCAAATACTTGAGGTAATTTTGTTTAATTCTAATTTTCATCTATTTGAGTAAAATTTTTAAAAAATCCTATTTTATATTAGAGACTTGATTCTGACTATAGTTGATAATTGAAGTTCTTCCTTCATATTGATTTCTGTTTCAATACTTTTCTGCAAAATTTCTATACCTAATGATCTTACGATTAACTACTTTTTGCAATTATTTAAATGATTTTCCCTGTTCATTATTCTGCTAAAAACAAGTTTGATAAATAGTTAACTTTTTTCAAACTTTCAGTTTTGAATAGAACAATAAACAGAGAAAATCATTGAAACAATTGGAAAAAATAATTGTGAAATCATTAGGTCTAGGGATTATTCAGAAATGTATTGAGACTCTAAACATAGGACTTAGCCTAACCTAACCCAACTATTAACAACTAATGTATGAACAGCTAAAGTTCATAAAATCTCAAACTTATATGAATATGTGACTCGATTTCTTAGAACTTGCTAAAATTCTAGGGACTTATTTAAGTTATAATTAACTTTTTTATTGATTGAAAATTCAATTGTTTTAACAGTACAACGGGATTGACCTTCGAAACGCTACTGCTGAAGAAGCAGCCATTGAATTAGCAAAACCTGCCGAAACAGTCACTCTTATCGCTCAATACAATATGGAGAGTAAGTCAAATGAATTAGCAATTAATTGATTTATCAAATCAGTATTTATTGTAAAATTGATTTTCAATCAAAATTAAGGATATATTGAGATTCAAGATCAGCACACGGGTGACTCGTTCTACATAAGAGCAGCCTTTGATCGACCATCAATTGACGGTTCACTGGCCTTCCGGAAGGGCGACATACTATTTGTGGACAATACAATGTTTAATGGAGTGCCTGGTCTTTGGAGAGCGTGGCTTGTAGACCAAGAGGGACAAAAAGTCAAGTGTGGAGTCATTCCGAGCAAATACAAAGTAGAGGAAGAATTATTAATGCGTCGCTCATTGACTGACAATTCTGGCGAGAACGGGGCCCGAAGTGTTACCTCTGCCCGCAGAAGTTTCTTTAGAAGACGTAAGAATAATCACCAAAGAAGTAGTTCGAGAGAGAGCACCAAAGAGTTGGCGAGTTTTTCGGATGTTTCTATCAATAGTTGCAGCGAATCAGGCGCTATAACTGCCGAAACTATGGACCAACTGTTGCCGCCAACTTATATTAGAGTCGAGAGACTTAGTTATGAGACAACACGTCCTGTGATAATCATTGGCCCACTTATGGAAGTCTTATTCGATAGATTAGAACAAGACTTCCCACAAACTTTTCAGAGATGTGTACCCGAAGTGATGCGTGGATCGCAGCAAATGATGGAGCGATGGCTTCAAGAACTTAAGTTAGTTGACTATAGGAGAAGAGGCTCTCATTTTGAATGCACTACAATTTCGGCCGTTAAGGAAATCTGTGATAAGGTTCGGATTGGTTTTGAAGTTTTTGGTTATCGTGTTATCATGTCAATTATTGTTTTCTTTTCAGAATCTTCACGCACTTCTTGATGTCAGTCCGACTTCGGTCGAACGATTAAATAGATGTCAAATATATCCCGTTGTTGTTTACTTAAAGTTCAAATCGACGAAACAAATAAAGTTAGACATAATTCTTGATTAGTTTATTATTTAAATCAATTAACTCTTATTAATCTTAATCTTATATTTGATTCGAATCAATAGAGAGATCAAAGATGATCATCGTTATCCTAATGAGAAATTGACAACAAAAGCAGCTAAAGAGATGTACGAGCACTCACTTAAGATTGAAAGCGAATACAAGGATTTGATTAATGGTTAGCATGAATTTCGAACAATTAAATTGAGTTATGAGAGAACAGAATAAGTACTATGCTTAATAGCATAGCAGCTAAGCCATTCGTTTAGAGTTGATTAATTAAGATGAATTGATAATTGAAAACTAATTAATTTGTATTTTTTATTGCAGTCACAATTCCAGGCTCTAATCTTTCTTACATGTGCACTCAGGTGAAGACTTTCGTCGACGAAGAGCAAAACAAAGCCCTTTGGGTCTAATTCTAAAGTTAATTATTTGATTGATAGATGTTTTTATTTATAAGAAAATGTTGTTTTTATTATACTTTAAATAATTTTATTTACTGTCAGATTAAGTGATTCAATGAATTGTTTGGAAGGGTTTTAAATGTTTGACATGATTTTTAAAATCTTTTGAATATAGATACTGTTTATCAATGAACTTTATTAAAATTCAATTTTAATTAACTGATTGTTCGTCTTATTTATTAAAATATTTGAAACAATTCTGAAAATTTGCTAATTCTTTGAAAAGACATCCTTAAAAAAATTGGCTCAAATTTTCAATAAATAAATGTTCGCGTTTTATTACAACAGAGTTTTAAGTCCTTTAAAAGTTTGCTAAAAGTTATAAGTTTAATTGAAAATCCTATAAATGTTTGATTGTTTAGTCACGAAATGTAGTGTCTAATGACTAAATATTTATTATAGACTCAAATTTATCTAGTATTTAATTCAAAAGACGTCTATACCTTCTGGAGAACATAATAAAATTTAGCTTAAATTTAAGTAAATTTCCATTTATATATCACTTTTAATCCTTCTGATTGATATGCTGCACAAAAGCAAACTTCATACACATTATAAAACTTGGCTTAGATTTGAAAGAAGTGAACAAGATTGGTGCTCATATTCCCGTAAAAACGAAATGTGGGAAAACTAACAAATGATGATTAAAGCTTAAAAATTAGTGATTAGAAAAGCAAATTCATCATAACTCGTCTTCATTAAGGGTCTAATTGAGTGAACCATGAACTCCTTAACTCATAACAAAATCTGCTTATTAGCATTCATTTTATTTATTTTATTAGATATTTGTAAGTCTGAAAAGAAGTTTGATGTGACAAACTTCGGAGCAGATTTGAAAGGAGTCAACAAAAGTAGTTCTGCTATCAGTGAGGCAATCGATGCAGCCGCTAGGAAAGGTGGCGGAACTGTATATTTCCCAACCGGACAGTATCTGACTGGAAAAATACATCTCAAAAGCAATATAATTCTTCACTTGGAGGACAATGCGACCATTAGATTCAGTGATGACTTTGAGGATTACTTACCAATGGTTAGAGTCAGATGGGAAGGAACAGAACTGAAAAGTTTTTCTCCACTCATATATGCGGATGGAGTAGAAAATATCACAATAAGAGGTCGGGGAATACTTGACGGACAGGGCAAGCATTGGTGGAACTATTGGAAGGAATTGGATAACGAATATCATAAAACTGGTGCCAGAGATTCAAAATACCAAAAAGAATTTTTTCGAGTCAATAATTATACAGAATTGAAAACGTATTTTGACTCTGAAGCCAGAGCTCACTTGGGATTTCTTCGGCCACCTTTTATACAGCCGCTAAGCTCAAAAAATATTGTGATTAAAGATGTGGTTATCAAAAACAGTCCATTTTGGAACATAAATCCGGTCTATTGTGAGAATGTAAGCATAACTGGTGTCACAATCGAAGCCCCATATACTTCACCAAATACCGATGGTATTGATCCCGATTCTTGTAAGAATGTCTTCATTTCTAATGTGACCTTTGATGTCGGCGATGATTGTATTGCTATTAAATCTGGTCGCGATCTTCAGGGAAGACGCATCGGACGTCCGACAGAAAATGTATTGATCACTAACTGCACAATGTTTAAAGGCATTAGTGGTGTTGCCATCGGAAGTGAACAATCAGGTGGTGTAAAAAATGTCACGGTCACTAACTGTCTTTTTAATGGTACAGATCGTGGCATTCTTATCAAAGCCATGCGAGATAGAGGAGGTATTGTTGAGGATATTAATATGAGCGATATTCATATGATTGATATGAAAAGAGAAGGGATTATGATTGAATTATACGATCATAAGTATAAAACTTTGAACTTAACTAAGCCCGAGCCTATCACTGAAAGTACTCCAGTTTTCAGGAATATTCTTATTAGTAAAATGAGCGGAAATGCTCATCAATCGACGAAACTGATAGGGCTACCAGAATCACCTCTTGATAATATCACATTATCTGAAATTAATATATCTTCCAATGAAGGCTTGATTGCTATAAATGTTAAAGATCTACAAATGGAAAAATTTACTCATGAAAGTAAATGATGAAGAATCTAAACTAATTATTGTTTACTTGATACTATTACTGGTACAAAAATTGGTTGGATTTTCAATATTTTCAATAATCGAATACAAAATAAATTAAGAAAACTATTTCCAATTATAACATTAAAGAGTCGACTAATAGATTAAAAATATTAATATCTATAAATCTGTTATTGATGGTTGAAAAATATGAGCTTCCAAGAAATTAAATATTTCTCGTAAGCTCATAAAAAACAATACTCTCCAAATAATTTTAAACAATTTATTCTTTAGGCATCCATGATATTGTGACTTCGAACCAATTGTCTCGAAAAGAATTTTCTGTACTAGGCTTTCCTTCGAGATTTTTATCAATGATATTTTGAACTGTAGTACTGCCGCAACCAATTTGTTTGTCACTCCATAGAACATTCTTATCCCATACACAGAATTGAATCGAACTTTGAACGTTAATATAATGAGTTGTAAATGTTGTAAACCAAGATGGACTTGAAGTTTTTCGTGCAGCTCTGGTCCGACCTATTTCTTTGCCATCAGCAAAAACAACACAATAAGGACTTAATTTGAAAATGATGTTTGAATCTCGAACACTAGCTTTTCGAACTTCGATTTTTGCCCTGCCATAGGTATTGCGAGCAGTTTTCAAATATTTGTCAACAGATTCTCTTATTTGTGTTACATTCTCATGGTTGGGAACTTTATCTTTTTGTAATTCAACGACTTGTGAGATCAATTTTTTACCGATTTCTTTCTCGATAACTTTACCAGAGAATTGCTCTAAAATTATTTTGATGTCAGCAAGGTAGGCTTTATCCAAATATACAATAGCAGCCATATCTGTTTCATTCTTTTTATATGCGACAGAATCTGGAAATATGTAACTTATAGGCTTCAAATATCCACCAAAGAGCCACGGATCACGTGGTATCGATCTGATCCATTCTTCATAGTTACGATCCTCCACATTGAAAATATTTCCACCATATTGCTTTTTTATGATCTTCGAATTGCCGTTGAAGTGTTCTGAAATGCGCATATTGTCTTTATTATAGCTGAAATCTCCAGTTAAGCCTGCAATTTCGCTAATGAATTTTGCTTTAGCATTAGCCTCGATCTCAGTTGATGGCATAGTTCTTAAAAGATTTTGGTTCAGTTCAAAAGTTATTCTATACATTCCTCCAAAATGTCCGGACGAGAAAAAGTGGGTTCCGAAAGTTTGGAAAAGTTCATCATATTTATCCTCGTTTCCATAATAAGTACTCGGTAAATCTTTTGTGATAAATTTGAAAAACTCTTGATTTATCATTTCAGAACTCCAATAAGGCTTGAGATCTGCTTGAAATGCCGAGAAAAATGAATCGACAGATGCAATTGATGTTGATTGATTCAGCATTGAAACTAAATTTTTCTTGTATGAAGCGCTTCCTGAAAACATCCCCTGTTTGTAATCGATTCCAACGTCGACTGCCATAGTTCTCTTCGTTGACTCAAAGTCCTTATCAAATGAGTATCTCGTCTCAAAAATGCTGAATGGAAGGCTATTTATTGTTGATATTTGGTCAGGCAAGTCATATGTTACGTTATTGTATGGATTTGTCCATTGTTTTCGTTCAGTGCATGTAAAGTTGAAGATACTTCGACGCAAATCTTTAGCTGCTTTCGTATCAACAGGCAGTAAGTCTAAAACAGAAATATCTGCGCCTCGACATATTTTCATCAATCCTGGAACTAAGTTTTGACAAAGTCTTGCCTCACTAAATGTTTTACTAAAGAATTAATTAAACATATATCTTACATCGATTGATCGTTCAGGTATTTCTTACTGTTTTTCATCTTGTGTCGAGGTTTTATTCTCTGTCTTTGTAATAGTACCGACAACGGCACTAGCAATTAATAAAGTGACAAAGATTGAAATAAAAATTAAAGTTATTTTCTTCATTGCACTTGAATATCTTCTGGTACTCGAAAATAATATGTTTAACTTAAATATGACACGAACTAATAATTAAATCTAGATTTCCCGATTCTTTGATCTTAATTATGAGATTTATATTCTCGAAATAAATCTATAAATTTTATTAAACTACAGACGGTTATTCTCCAAAAATTGAGAAATCGAAAGCTGATAACTTTTATACATAATACAACCTGTAGTTAAACTTCTATCTACTTTTAAAACATCTCTGACACTACAGATTTTATGGTGTACAGATTTCATACAATTAAAATGGCAAAAACGCCCATAACATCACGAGAATTAGGTTGCGCGAAAAGACTTTCTAGAGATAGTCACGACATTTAGTCAAACAAAAGATTGTGCAAAAAGAAAGCAAATATCATTTCAACCGGTAATACACATAACATAATAGATCGTAAAGATAAAATTGCATGAGAAATAATGGTTTCGATGTATCATCTAATAAACCAAGAGATTCGTCAGGTATTCCAGGAAGACTCATAAATAAATGTTAATGAACTTTTGAAAATGTGTAGAGAAAAGTGATCGCAAATTCCTACAAATCACGTCCAAAACGCACTCAGCGTGACCTAAAAGTATCGAATGATAGTTAAGAATAGTGGCTCTCATATTGAGAATAGATTGCATAAATTATAACTTTCAATAAAATGTTACTCAACTTCAAACTCTTTCAATTTTTGGGGATAATCTTCCGTACATAGAGTCTGAAACATTCTAGGAAAAATGATTGATTACAATTGATTTTGTAACTCAAGAATTACAACTGTTTATTTAAGGTTAGATAATTTTATCGTTGAACTTTATGCAGCAATAAATCATAGCTCCATCGTCTTAAAAATGCCTTTACAGAATCTGACGAGACTAAACATTAGATGCTATACTACGATAATATTGATTATGAATCTGCTTAAATACTTATCAGTTGTAGTGGGTCAGTGTCAATGATCTCTAAGAATAATCTACTTCTAAATAAAGAGTTACCTGACTTCATATCACTCCATCGATCAATGAACTATTATTTATCAATGTTAAACTAGCGCATAAGGCTTTGTCTCGTAGAACTGATTGATAAGATGTCTATTCAAAGAATTTCAATATTTTATTTTGCAAGTAAAATGGCTCAGAATTTGTAAAATTTGTTTTGCACACTCTGAACTAGACCCTGGCACCCGCCATTGAGTTTCTGAAACTCGAGAGTTGTGCTCAATGCGTCTCAAATTATCCACAGTAGTTATAATCTATCGTTTATAAGTCCTCAATCAATTTGCCATGCCAATTTGTCCGCAATCAGCTGTGCAAAAAGTGAAAACACTTCGAAATAGCCAATCTCATATTAGCCAAACGTTTTTACTGTCTCTATTAACAGATTTTCCTCTTTATCAGAATATATACACTGAATTTAATGAGCTTCAAGTTCAGTAAAGAACTCCGATCAATTTTTCCCTAAACTATTATATTTTTATGGAGATAGAAAATGAATAAGAATTTTATATTGAAATTGTATATCCTTTCGTACTATTTTTTGAGTTATGTTAGATTAGTTTAGGTTAGTAATGTTAGTAGTAGTGCTCTGCACGAGTCGAGTTCGAGTCGGGTCGGAGCAGATTTGAATTCGACTCGTAAAAATCGAGTCGAGTCCCTATTCGAGTCGAGTCTGTTCAAACCGCGAATCGATTTTATTTGAACTCGCGTCGAGCCTACCCGAAGACTCGAATCAACTAATATTAGTGGATTACATAAGTTTTTCAACTCAAATATGGAACGGATGTGTAGAGTGGACTCCCTTTTATACCAAAATGCATGCTTCCTAGATAGTTCCTGAATATGTTACAAGATTGTAGAATGCTTTGAAAAGTTCCAAAATATTACACAAGTTTCTAGAATGCTCTAATAAGTTTTAAAGTATTCCATGAGTTTCTAGAATGTTCTAGCAAACTCTAGAACATTTCATAAGTTTCTAAAATACTCTACAGGTTTTAATAATGCTCAGAGTTCCAGAATGTTGAAATTATGGAACATCTCTACAGCTCAAAATGAATTCAAATCGATTTGAGTCATACCCGGACTAGACTTAGGCTCGACTCGGACACGCCTCGACTGCGTTCGAGTCAAATCTTCTAGAGATTTGAAACTGAAAGTTTGAATCGATTTGACAAATCGCTCAAATCGACTCGACTCGTGCGGAGCACTAGTTAGTAGTATTAGAAGTATTAGTAGTGATAGCAATGTTAGTAGTGTTAGTAGTGTTAGTAGTAGTGGAGGTCCGTTTCACCGGTCCGGGCCTGATCATCGAGTTGAGACCGGGTGATTACCCCAAGCGACGCTGGTCATCTGCCGAGGGCAGATCTTCAGAGATCGCATATTGAGGCTGCATATGGTCCTCGGCGGCAGACTCAGAGTGGACCAAACGACTACGCTTTGACGAACTCAATTATACTCAATGTGATTATTGAATATTACAATATTACGTTACTATAAGATTACTATATATAAATATATAGAAATGTAATATTGTAAGGTAAGTTCAATATTCATATTGAGTGCCATGTACAAAACTTTAACTCCCTCTAGCACAAAAACTACTCGATAAGTTTTGTTGAGCCCAGCAGACAAAGAACATTGCCGAACCATGCCTATCATATATTTTTAAATATATGATAACATTTAATCACGATGTAAAATGTAATATTTTGGTGGGGACCCCACCCTCCGTCATCCCAGTAGCATGTTGAGGAACCATAGGAGCCCTGGGGACCAACTTCCTGTGGACCGTAGCGTTTTCACTATATGAAGACATGTTTGATGGTTTTTTATATTATTCAAGCTGAACATTATATTTTTTATAAATTCACTTTTAAACTGATCTATATGTATTTTTAACGCAGAATTCGTATATCAAATCAAAAATTTTTTATATCGAATAAATTTCGAGATATTCGAATTTTGTGTCGAATTTTTCGATTTTTTGATTTTAAGATTTTTGAATATATGATATATGGTTTCGATGTAGAATTTAACGCTGACTAGAAATATGAAATCCATTTTTTAATATCTTTAATATCCACCGAATAAATATATTATATCCCATTTTAAAACTTTAACGCCATCTAACGCTTAAACTATAAGTTGTACGGAGGTGGGCCCATTGGCAATTTTGATCAGGCTGATGACCTCTATTAAAATATATCATTAGTTCCCGAGTGCCAAATTAGGCAGAATCTCATAGACTTTTCGGCAATGTTCTTTCCCTCATAATGTCTACTTTAAAAATATTCAATCAATTTCGAGTGAAAGTTATCCCAGGAACCCATAGAGAGCGCACAAAATTCTTTAGTTAGTGATCATATCGTATAGTGACCGTCAAGTACATCTTCGATGCGTACAGATGATAAATCAGAGGAAGAATAAAAATTTAATACTCTAAATAGAAAAGAAGATAGTCATAGCTCAGCTATTATCTCAAAGTATATGAACAAAAATTGAAAAGTGATTTATTAATGATAAGAGATACTGTATATTTATTAAGTTACATAAAATGAACAAATCATACAGAAGAATACACATGATATAGGATAACGAATAATATTCTATCGGCTTCAAGAATTATTGGTATGACTTAAATAGATTTTCTAATTATTTATCCTTTATAGAAATAAGTTTCATTAACGTATTTATAAATTTATTGTTGTAAAAACATTTTCAAACGGACTTCGACTCGAAAAGCCTAAGAAATGATTCTTTTGGTAAGTATTTGGTTATTAATTACGTGAAAGTATTATGATTCATATATTAATCTTAATACTTTAAATAAGTGATTAAATGAATGAGCAAACCCTTAAAAATTTGTTCTCCACTCATCAGTTAGTGATTGATAAAGGGAGATGTACAGATAACTTAAAAATAAGCATGTTTGAACTTTTCAATAAAAAGGATTATTACTACTTTCTTGTTATTTTTATCAAAATAATCAACAAACGTATTTGCTATTAACAGTTTAATTTATGGTCATTGAAAACTTTTACATTTTAGTTATTTACTGGTATTATGTATGCACCACCATTTACTTCAATAACCGATTGCAATCTTTGTAGCAAAGAATTAATTAAATTAACACAAAAATTATTATTATTAAAATTATTCCTCATTTTGCGTTTGCAGCCCTAACAATACCTAAATCCTGCTCCTGATTTTCTTTGCACCGGCCGCCACTACTCTTAAGCACATGTATTAATCCAGTCTCATAAGATCTATGAAGCCATTTACTTACAGTCCTTTTGTCGCGTCCTATCATTTTTACGATTTTGCCCATGAAGTAATACCAAAGAGTAGAGAATACAAGAGAGGACACTTCTATGGGGAGGATGGGCATCAAAAACACGCACTTTAAAAACGCCACCTTTTAGATGCCTGGGGAAACACAGCATAAATGCGCACTCTTTAAAAAAAGTTAACATTTCGGAGTATTTAAAAATTAAAAAAAATTGAAAAATAGAGCAAAAAATATTTGGGTCAGAATGAGGAATCGAACCTACTAAAACATTACAAAACAAACTTATTTAGTTAACATACTTACCCAATTGACCATCGTCCAGATATCTGATGTTCATTAAACAAAACTACTAGTGTTAGATCAGTTCGAGTTAGTTTATTGTTTCTTTTCAGTTATTTTTTATGCAACTACTGATTGTTTTAATAACCAAAAAGTGTTTATGTATTCCTATCAGTGTTCAATAGTTGGCTTTGAATTCATAAAATATTTATGTAATTTGATACTTAAAATGACTGATTCAACTCATTTAACAAATGTTATTGTTTATTGCAGTTTCAATGACTTTATACAGACTCAAATTATATTTAATTTTTTAAAATTTAGCATTTATTAGCTTTTATACTGTTTTGTGATTACATCTGAATACTTAATATGAAAATTTGACACAAAGCTTCAATATTTAAATATAATAATTTTAATGATCAACAAATCTTACATATGCGAAAACAATTTTGCTTTACGTAAATGTGATTGATGGCGATCTGTTATTAATTTCTGGTTCATACGCTTAACATAGTGGTGAACGAATATATTTATAATATAAGAAACGAAAACGTTTTTAACGCTTGTCTGATGGCAATGAGGAATCCACGAAAATCTACGTTTTCGAGAATAAGACTGAATAATTTATTTTTAATCAAACACTCAGATGAAAGCATTTTGAAATGTTGGTGTACAATGTTTATACTACTATTGGTTATATTGGAAAACTCAATAGAAGGAATTATGAGGTGTGCCGATGAGTATGAATAGCTCTTGAAGTCGGTAAAGAGAAGATCGGGTCTACAAGTGTCAGATGATGATAATGTAGAAAAGCAATTGTTGCATTTGATTAACTTCTTTATTCGGCGTATAATAAATCCTGCTACATATGATGATATGTTATTTTCCGGAATTTCATGAACTGATGGAAGATCTTTATTGTTAATGGAATATATTGCTAGTGCAAGAATGTCTGAATTTGTTGATGGCGCTGAAGAGGGCATTTGGTCGAAAATTGGTATAGTGCACTGTACAAAATCACTGAGCAACAAATCATCATCTGGTTCACAATTAGTGTGAAGTGATTGTTCGGAGACTTTAGAAACAAGAACGCTTTTGAAAGATGAACGAAAAATATTTGGTGTTATTATTCCTCCTGCTGATGAACGACGTCTGATAATTCCAAAAAAGTTCTCTAAAGCATCTTGATTAATGCGTCGAGTAAATATGTATTCAATATCTGGATATAAGATTTCTGACAAACCAATAAATGAATTAATTGTAATAAGCCACGAATTTTTTGTTGAAATTACATTTCGACTGGTGATATTTGTACTTGGATAGTGGAATGTCCACGACTTAATGAAATCAATGCTCTTCTTAAGCTCTATCATTGATGTACTGTTTGAATTCAAAGGAGTTTTGTGATATTTTGTTGAGTTGTACGATGATGAATTTAAGCTGTCAAATAATTTATCCATATTTTGGCAAAACAGTGCTGTGCCTAATGATGATGAAGTCATTTTTACAGTGGCTACGGAAAAATAAATAGCTGATGCACAAGAATGACTCAAAACTTGAGTTGCAAATTTAACCCTTTGCTTATCAAAGATTCTCGGATTGATGTGTTTTTCGGTAAGCTTTGGACATAAAGAAGATTCAGAGTCTTTTGAAATATCAAAAAGTGTTTGAATATGTGACCAAGATGCTATTTGATTATCTGCAAACTTAATGTTGTGTTTCATTAGTGCATTTCTCGTTGTTTTCATTAAATGAGGTACATCAAAAATAAAGAAAATCTTTCGGTTATTATGAATGAAAAACGGTTGTTCTACAGTGATGTTAAGATGGTTTTTGCAAGATTACGATTTTGGTTCGATTGATCACAAACTATAGCATGAACTCTCAGTTGAATCAAGTCAAGAGAATCGAGTATTTTAGTAATAAGTTTCTTTAAAACAGTGGATGGTGCTGCAGTGCGCGAAAAGTAGAAGCATAACGGATACTTCCAGTTAGAAGTTATCCCTCTTATCAAGAAAACAAGTGCATGAGTTGCAGTTTCAGATGACTGAGATATAGTGCCGTAATTAACAAAACCATCGATGAAATCTTTTTTACAATTATAATGGAAATGAGATTTTAAAGCTATTTCATCAAATGATAAGGAACATATTCGATCTCGAGAAGAAAGATTAGTTACAAATGATTCTAAGATTTTAAGATGATTTTCAGTCAGGTCAGTGTCCATTAGATGAGAATTTGCAAATCTTGAAATAGTTTTCGGCGATGGTAGTTTAAATAATGATTGCAGTAATGAATATGTTGAAGGACTCCTGTGATATATTGCTGTAGCAAGGTTTTTCATTTTAAATGACCAGCGGTGACCATGTTTTGACGTAAATAAAAACTGAAACTGACATTTGATAAATTCAAACGCAGATGGATTGAACAAATTTCTAACAGTAACTATTTTTTGCAAAAGTGGTAATAATGATTTTCTATCCTCAATAATTTTTTTTATATTTTTGCGCTGATACCTAGTTTTTGCAAGTTTCAATTGATAAAAACGAATGCGCTTGCGAACTATTGTGCTTATTTTTGATAAAAATTTAAGTTTGGATATCTTTGATTTTCTGGTGTATTTGCGGCAGATTGAGTGAACACGAGTAACTTTCGACATAAACGAGTTATTTTCGGGCGAGGTGATTAATGAAGGCGGTGAACTGCAATTTTCTACTTCAATAGTTGTTGTGAGTATGGGTAATTCCAATGATGAAGACTGTCGTGATACGGGAACTGTATGTTTGGTTAACACAGTGCGATGAGCGCTTGATAGTTTATCGGAGATGGCGAAGTGATTTGAACAAATAAACTGATTGTGCAATTTTTTGTAATTTGATTGAAACATTTCTGTTATCTTGAAATTTGAGGCAATTTGAACCCAAATTTGACAACTATAGAAATACAAAATTAAGCAAAAAACCTGCATAACCCACATTGCTTACCGATCATGAGAATTAACAGGATAACGAAAAAAATGTAAGCAAAGGAGAATTTTCTTTGTTATTCGAACAGCCAATAAACGTGCATTTTTTTGTCATGCTTTTAAAATAAAAGAAATTTTAGACAAATTTATGCGAAAACTCTAAAATATGAAACAATACAATAGTTCTGCATATTTCATTCATTAGAATTTAAAAATTCTCTTCCAATTCTTCTAACAGAATTTACTTGAATAATTCACCCACCTTACAAGGAATCTGAACGCCCTCTTATCAGAATGTCGGTCCCCACATGTAGTATATTCAAAAAAATTTTCATAAAAATTCATCAACTTTTACTACTAAAACCCCTTAAAACCAGGTAAGTTACTTTGTTAGAGATAAAGTGATAAGTTCAATGTTTTCCGAGTAACTTGAAGATTACTTGAGATAATGCAATTAAATTTTATCATACGAGTAGGAAACTGGAATTTTGATCAAGTTATGAAAATTCGCTCACAAGATACTAGGTACTGAAACTAAACATGTACCCTTAAAATGATAAATTCAGTAAGAATTACTTGAGAAAAATCTCGCACGCTGGAATTTGTTTTTTCTCATTCATACATCGAGAAAACTTTTTATTCAAGTCTTTAAAAATTTTGTATAACTCAAAAACAGTTTGAAGCAAAGATAAAGGATAATAATAGACCCGAAGATTGAATCTCATGAATTTTGTGAAATTTCAAAAAATGAGATAAATTTTAGGAAGAGATTTTAATTCACAAATTGAATTCACATTTTTTAATAACCTTTAACTTTTCTAACAAATAAAAATATTCTAATATATTCATAAGACATTACAACACATAGCTTAACAAGCTCTTTACAAGTTTAGTCTTACTTTTATTGTTGATAGCGAGCGAATTCAAGTAATAATTAAGAAAAATAACGATTATTTTAAGCAAAAATCACTTAAATTTGTATTCAAAAAACATACAGATTTGTGTACATGTGATTGTCATTAACAATAACAATAATTTAAATTATGCGGGTTTCTTTTAGAGAAAAAGTCTGAATCTGACGATCAGATGTCGTTGTTTTCTTGATACCTAAAATTACAGCAGAGTGTCCTCTCTTGTACAGTCCAGCTCATAATTATTAGGCCACTATAATTTTTTGAAATTTTAGCACTTAATGTAGGAATAATTTAAAAATATTTGGTGGGATAGTGTATCTCAAAGATACTCACATTTTGCCGAGACTTTATTTTACCCGCGTCCATCGGGACGCCGCGCCGCGCGCGAACGGAAAACATAAAAACCGTGTGTGCAAAAGTATTAGGCCAAAACCGAATTTATTAAATAAAATAAGATTAATATTTAGTTTGCCCCCCATTTTTTAGAATTACATTAAAAACTCTGTCTTGCATGCTATTGACTAGTTTCTGAAGAAGTTCTGTCTCTATTTTCGTCCATTCTTCTTGAATTGAGGCCTTCAGTTCATTGACGGCCTCGAATTGGCGGCCATCGGCGTAAACTCGGCGTACGAGGATGCCCCATAGGTTTTCGATGGGATTAAGGTCCGGACTACGAGATGGCCACTTCATCACTTCGATATCATGGCAAGTAAACCATTCTTTAGTCGACTTTGCATTGTGGATACTCGCGTTGTCCTGCTGAAATATCCAATTCTGACCACCAATTTCGACTCTCTTCGGTAAGAGGTACTCTTCGAGCATTGTCTGGTACCCGCCGGCGTTCATTCGGCCATCTATGAATGCGATGTTTGTCTTCCCGGTCCACCCGAAGCCAGCCCAAATCATCACCGAACCTCCTCCATTTGTGTTTTTAGAGAAGAGTTCTGGTTCTGTCCTAAGGTCGTGCCAATAATATTGGAGGCCATCAGGATCATCGAGGTTGAACTTCTTCTCATCGCTCCAAACTAATTTTCGCCAATTGATACCAAATTCCATATGATTCTTCGCCCAATCCAAACGGGCTTGTTTATGTTCAGGTTTCAATGGAGGTTTAGCCATTCTTTTTGTGTATTTATGGTTCGGTGATTTCTTTAAAACTCTTTTCACGGTGCTCGGGTGATAGGACAACTGTAGAGATGTTTTAATCTTCGTAGCCGACTGCCCAGTGTTGGTGGCGCACCGTAGAATACGCCGTTGATCACGCTGAGTTACTTTCGGGGGTCTTCCTGAGCGCTTCTTTCTACCGTGGTCTTCGGGGTTGGCCAAGTAATAGTCGACGGCACACTTCGACCTTCCAATCACGGCCGCTATTTTCCTTCGGGACTTACCTTCTTTGAACAGAGCCGCAATTTGGCCGCGGTCATTTTCGGTCAACTCCTTGGCCATAGGCATTGTCAATTCTTGGACTAAAATGCAAAATATATAGCTGATAATGTGCACAAATTTCTATATTACAGTTTTCAATCACTTACTAAAGTTTTTATTCACGTAGAGTCTAAGAAACCAAAATGTCACTAACCGGCCTAATACTTTTGCACACATCAGAAATCAAGTTTTTCTGTCGCGCTCGTTAATCCGGCGCCGGATTAACGCAATTTTTCGTGAATGAGTCATCCATACAGTAGTAATCATACTGGCTTCGCGCGATTTATTAAAAGTACGATTTTTAATTAAAAATTCCTAAAAAATATAGTGGCCTAATAATTATGAGCCGGACTGTATTCTCTACTCTTTGGTAATATTATCAAATTTCGTTCTTTTCATTAATTGGTTGGCCGTTTCTCCACTGTATATTCTCAGCAAATTCCATTACAAATTGTATAAAAAAATTAATTTATAAAAGTGAAATAACTTGAAAAACGCCTCAAAATGTGTTTATGAGATAAAATCTTTGTTCTGTTTACAATTGAAAGTTTACCTAATGCATTCATAATTTATCAAGTTTGATATCAATTTTTATCTTGAAAGTAAACAAAATGTAAATCTTTATCTTTTCTTATTGAAAAGTTCATACAAGCCTATTTTAAGTTCACTGCACTTCACAATAATTGTACTATTACTATAATTGGAAACTAAGAGCTTAGAAATATACACTTTTATGCATACTTGTCAAAGTTTTTATTTTAATAGACCTTAAAATTTAATGATCTATTAGATGATGGTTGACTATTTTATCAATGAATTTTGAACTTTAACAACTCATTTGATTTGGTATACAGTCGAGTAATCCGCTGTGTTCTACTGGAAAGGCTATATTACAACTCTCAGTTTCTAATTATAGTCGTACAGTCGGTCGAAAAAAGTTATGCGTAGATCCCGGATTAATCTCTGATGCGTTTGGATAAGACAAGAGGGACGAGACAGAAATTGAAACTATAAGTTTATAGCGTCAAATTATGGCATTACTCAGTAATTAAAAAGCATATGAGTAATAATATTATTCGTAGCTGAAGTCAATTTATTTGATATTCATAAGAAAAACAATAAGTCATAGAATGAAAGCTACTGATAAAATATATCAAACTATTTCAATCAAAATAGTTCAACAGTCAACTGTGATTCAGTTTAAATAATTTTAATGATAAGTTGGACTGTCCTCTCGAGCTATCACTTCTTGTAACCGATATGGCATTGACTCAACTAACTTAATACAAAGATGAGTCAAATTCTATTTTATCAAAGTTCTAAACTAATCTTTTAAGTATTCATTTATCGATTAATATCACTAAACGTAATGAGATACTGAATATCAGATCTCAATAAGTTGTTGAGCCCTTAGGTTTATCAACTCTTCTGCATCTTTTTAGTGATGACAAATACATAACTTTTATCTGTCGACGGTACTATTGTAATTGTAGTATACTATCATACTACTTCTAATATAAATATAGTATTAGGTAATATAAAAGAGCCCAATGTATAAAATAATATAAGCTATCCTATATTTCATTGTTTTCAAGTTAAAATTAGTTTCATTTTGTCAGTTAAGCAGATGTGATGTTTTTATGAATCTGAGCCTTACATTTTAGATTATGAGTGTAAGAAATATAGAAGACAACTAAAACTGAGAGCAACTCGGATTATTTACAGTTTAGAAACTGATTCAACTTTTTGATATCTTTATTAGACTTTAGCTTGACTTTAGTACAGTTTGATATGTATGAGAGTATTTTGTTTTAATACTATCAAAACCTCTGACGATAAGACTTATCTCTATATTATTTTGTCGTTAGTTAAGAGTTGAATAAATAACTGAAATCAACTCTGTGCAAAATTAAACTATAATAAGATAAAGCAGTAAAAGCTTTTTATTTTTCGATATTTTAATCACAGGTAATATTAGTTGCTCATATACTGAAAATTTGATTTATCCAAATAAACTTTTATTAATCTAATGTCAGTTTATAAAAATAATGTCTAGAAATGAAAGTCAAATTCTCAGAAACATGTAAAAATATGTCAATAATTGTTGCACTCGTTGATCCTTTTTTACCAAATTTATTAGTGAATTCTTGTCTTACCCAATCACAAGAATTAGTTAATAAATAAATTTTTAAGTTGAGACTGTTTCTTTTATTGAGAAGAGCATTTTTAATACTAAACTTGTTTTTATCTGAAACATTATGATTAGATCCATTTTTCACTTTATTCCTTCCAAACTTTAAAGTTTGCATCCCTTCGATGCGCAATATCATAGAAAAATTGTACCTAAGATTTGAGTCTAGTTTTATTTTGAACGGAAGGTATGTATATATGTCTTAATGAATACCCTTTAGTATCAAATGTAAGTCTCACAAACGTTTTCAGATTGAAAAGATATATTCATGCATTAGTCTTAAAGGAATGATTTGATACTTGGTAAAATTTCATTCAGACTTATCTTCAGAACGAAAAATAATTTCAAAAACGTTTCACACTTTTTGTTCATTTAATTTCTCTATATTATTAAATCAAATTTTTTTCTAGTTTATTCCAAATTTTAAAAATTTGATAATCATTATGATAATCAGCCATTAGGAGAATCAAAACAGGAGTTAGCCATTCTATAATTGACCATTTCGGGGTCTAGTCACTAAAAGTGATATTTCGTGGGAATAAGAATTTGAATTATTGTAAACTTGTGTCATACTAATTGAATATCCTGAATATCCGATACGGGCAAGCTAGCATTCACCGCAAATAAATTATACAGGATGTTGACAACCTGAGCCTGATGACGAAACAAAATTTGTATGAACCTACTGCCTTCACTTGAAAATGTCAGTTAATTTAAATAAGCTTTTAAGCAATTTATCAAAAAGTTCTTATATAACTTTTGTAAAGCAACAGTAGTATTGAATCTATTGCTGTTTAATCACATTCCACAAAAATTGTTTAAACAGATATACTAAATCTTGATTCCGCTCTATATGAGAATTTGTGCAGAAGTTGAGACATCTTATTAGTTTGATGTTATGATAGTATACTGAAATAAAGTAAACAGGACTTATTATCAATTGATAAGTGATATGATAATTCAAAAATATATACCATATTTCAAAAAATTGAGAATATTTGTTTATAAATCTATCTTATTCTAAAAATATTACACATTTGAGAGTAATATTAAGTGATATATCAATAGAAAGCATGCTATAGGAGATTTCGAAGCTACACAGTGACCGATCATTCTATTTGATTGAATTAATGGGCAATGAACTTGAATGTAATGTCTAAAGAATTAAGTGATAGAATCTAAGTAAAATCTTTCACGATAATGAGATAAAATGATTTTTATACTCTCAACTTTTTAACGAGGTATATCATAAATACTCCTAACGATGGATTTATGCTTAATTCATCTATTTGTTTTGTTAAGAATTTTAAGTGGTAAAAATTCCGAAATATTTCTATCCAATAAGTTTCAATATTCTCCAGTTGATTCGATCGAATCTGTTTAAAATGAGAGCTTTTGACATCCAATTGGATAGATTGTTAAGTGACTATAACCGGTTTTACATTATTCTGGTCAGAATAAATGATTCAGACACTATACTTGTTTATTTGATTTTGAGATACGTCATGTTATGCTCTTTTAAAGTTAGCGAACATAACCAAAGCAAACCTAAAATGCAATATAAAATGAAGCAAACCTAAAGTTATGGACGACAGCAGTTGTATTGATGTATTAACAAGGATTTTATTTATTAATTAAAATTGATCGAATTTTTATGTATACTTAATTAAGTTAGTATCAATATATTTTTTTCAGTGCACAATAATAATATAAGTTTTCAATTTCGATATTAATACATATCGCCAATGATGACAAACGCTAAAGCGGAAGGCACTCGATAGTGAGTGCAAGCTCCGAGCGCCTAAATTTAGCTGAGCGTGAGAGCCGAGGGTTAAATCATTCAATAATAAATTAAAGCTTAACACTCTATTTAAACACACATAGAGTTGGTTACATATAATGATAATTAGTTATTATTCTGAACCAAGAACTTAAACATAGAAACTACACACATAATTAGATCATCAATTAGATCAACATCTAATTTTCTCTCACATCTTGCACTCGTTATTAGATATTAATAAAATTTAAATATTACAGATTTAAATTTTAACTTTAATCATTTATTGTTTATGAATTACACCTGGTATTAGTGCAAAGTGTGCATAAAGTATTATGATTAAAACATAGTTTTCCGTTACTCTTCCAAAATAACATTTAGTCTTAACACAAATAAACGCGAACAAAACGAGTGGATTTTACGATTTGACGCTTGGTAAATGCTCTACGCTCGTTCGCTTCCATAAACCGAATGCTGTGTGTTTCTTTTTTAGTGTCAGCGGGAGCGTTGAGCACCAAATTTCTTGCGAACGTAAGCGCCAAAGTTGCCATCACTGATTATCATTATGCAATTTTATCACTATTTAGTCCTGCAAACAAGGATCAACTTCTTAGCATATTATCTCAATAAGGCATGGCACTCACTCAACATGTGAATGCAAAAGTCAATTCAGTTCTCCATTAAAGATTGACTTATAATGATTGGAAAGTTTGAGATTATCTTTATCGTCCATTTCTGTGAGAATTTTCGCAAATGATCATTAAAAATAATAGTATAAAATCTGTTTCACTAATAAAACATTATTTAATTGCATTGATTATATTGAAAAATATAATTAATTTGCAAAAATGACTAAAAATACTTATTCGTTAATTATAATTGCGATTTGTTTCTATTTTGTTGGCAAATATGAAGCGTATGCTAAATCAATTTTCTTCCGATAACTTTATTGAAAAATAGCATTTATACCAAAAAATTCTCTATAAATTGTCAATAAAAAAAATTTAGATTCACTACTTTCTTACCAAAATTGTTAATCGATATTTTTAAACTAACAGAAAGTGGTCACCGGCTGGCAATAGAATCAAAACTAAATGGGCGTCAACTGTAGATCCAGAAAAAGTATGGCCCGAATATCCGCGACCACAACTTGTTAGAAAAAATTGGATTAACTTAAACGGATTGTGGGAATATAGCATAACTGCAATTGAAGCCGCAGAACCGACTAAGCACGATGGACAAATTCTGGTTCCGTTTCCGGTCGAATCATCACTTAGCGGTGTCCAGAAACCAGTTCATGCGAATCAATCACTTTGGTATAGAAGGAACTTCACTGCAGACGTAGGACCCGATGAACTTTTAATATTGAATTTTGGTGCAGTTGACTATCACTCGCATATCTTCATTAACGGACATTCAGTTGGAGAACATCAAGGAGGATATAATTCATTCAGTTTTGATATAACTAAGTTTTTAAATGCAAATAAAGAAAATACTATAGTCCTGAAAGTAATCGACGCGACCGGTAATGCACAGCCTAAAGGAAAACAAGAGCTACACCCATCAGGTATTAGAGAAATATTTTAGTATTAGGTGAAAAATTATCCAAAGTATATCATTCTTGCATTGATTGATTATCAGGAACTTTTTATTCTGCTGTGACTGGTATTTGGAGAACAGTATTCCTAGAGAAAGTTCCAAAAGAATATATTGAGAGTTTAAAGATAGTTCCAGATATTGATACAGACTCGGTTTATATAACTATCAATACTAATAATCCGAGCGATCACTCAGACAATGCTGTCATTGAAATACTTGATAAAACTGGAAAAGTTGTTTCGACTACTGAAAAAGCAGCGGTTAATAAGCAAAATCAAATCAAAATTGCAAATCCAAAACTATGGTCAACGACAGATCCATATTTGTATGACTTAAAAATAAAATTAGGAAATGATTCAATCACTAGCTATTTTGGTTTAAGAAAGATTGAAATGAAAAAAGATAATAAAGGGCTTAATAGATTCTTCCTAAACCACAAACCAATATTCATGTTCGCGCCATTAGATCAGGGCTATTGGCCGGACGGCATATATGTTCCTCCAAGTGATGAGGCCATGAAATTTGACATAGAAATGGAACAGAAAATAGGTTTCAATGCGGCCCGAAAACACGTTAAAATAGAGAACGATCGCTGGTATTACTGGTGCGACAAATTGGGACATTTGGTTTGGCAGGACTTTCCTTCAGCTTTCGGTCAATTGCATAAAGGAACTCCTGATAATACAAGACCTAAATCCGATTCCGATCAAATAGAGCTAGAAATGGAACGAATGGTGTCTCAACTTTATAATCATCCGTCAATTGTTGTTTGGGTTCCTTTTAATGAGGGCTGGGGTCAATACGACACAAAAAGGATTGTGGGACTGTTCAGGAAATGGGATCCGACCAGACTTATCAATGAAGCTAGTGGTTGGGCAGATCATCGTTCTGGTGATATTCTAGATCATCATTCGTATCCATTCCCTCAAGAATATCCAATGGAATCGAATAGAATTGTAGTTCAAGGAGAGTATGGAGGAGTAGGTCTTCTACTGAAAACTAATGCCTGGGATCCAGAAAATACCAAAGTCTGGCAGTACACAACTGTCAACAATACCAAACAAGTCCAGAAGTGGTATATCGATAGGTTGGCCTCTATTCGAGCTAATGCCATATTCGGCTTAAGCGGTGCGGTCTATACACAAATTACCGATTGCGAGATTGAGAACACAGGACTTATAACTTATGATAGAGCTGTTGAAAAGTTTGTTAATATTTCTGAACTTAAAAGTTTCGCCGATAAGTTATATCCTTCACAATCACTTTCATCAATAATCTTGCCATCAGGTGATAATTGTTGATATTTTAAATAGTTTTCAAAGGAAGATGTTAATGAATCTTAAAAACTGAACATTTTGATGAATTTTAGGTCATTTTGACGCTAAGGAGGAATGGCATTACACGACTGATGCTCCAAAGGAAATTGGACTCAATTCAATTTCGATGATTCGCATTGGAGTAAAGGAATCGCTGGATTTGGAACTGTAGGTACTCCTTCTGTTAGAATACACACCGAATGGAAAACACCTGATATTTGGATGAGAAGAAAGTTCGTGATAGAGGCTGGAAAGCTACCGAAACATCCGGTGATCCATATATTCAACGATGACGCAGCACAAGTCTATATCAATGGAGTCAAAGTCGATAATGGAATGTTCGACCCCTATCAAGTGAGATATGCAGCCTTTGATGTCGATCCGCATGTCTTTAAAGTTGGAGAGAATTCAATAGCAGTACATTGTAATCAGTTATTTGGCGGTCAAGGAATAGACGTTGGAATTTTGGATGTATGCTACGACAATTGTGCTTAAGATCAGTTTGAGGACGTGATTTAATTTACTTTTTAGTAAAACATTTGATTCATTCTAAAGTGAGATCTTCTACGTGAAAACTAATATGTGCTAAACCTTTGTATCATTAAAAAAGATTAACTTTGCTGAAATTTTAGAATCTTTCGAATAAAAAGTTTAAAATTTTCTGAAAGACTATTCATTCTTATTGTCTCTTCGACATCGAATAATGTGCGACTCAAATTTTTATTTTGGAGAAATCATAGGATAAATTGTGGATGCACAAAGGTAGGGTTCAGGTAGGGTACAGAACCTCTCAAAAAATGGAAAGTATAGAATTGAAGTTGACTGTTTTTGAAAAACTTGTTCAATGTTTTAGCTTGCAGAATTTTGAGCATTCTGAGTAATAAATTTGTAATTTTCGTCATTAACTTAAAAGTTTAAGTGGCAATAAATGCCATTATATAATATTTTGTTTGAACAGTTTGGTAGAGAATTTCAAATTTTGAATAAGAGATATTTGAAAACATTATCGCTCAAATCCAATCAGTTTTAGACCCCGAAAATTTAAGAATTCTCAAAACCAGATCCATCTTGGGACATACATGAAATTGATCAAAGAATCCATAAATACATAGCTTTAAAAATCAATGTTTATTAATTCATGATACAGTTCTAGCGCTAACATTCCTAAAGAATACATCTTCAGCATCGCTGATAACGATATCCTGTTTAGCAATAATACTAATATCAGTCAAGCTAATATTCTTAATGCGCATCTCTGGCAAACCCAACAACTGAATGGCAAAGTTTGCGTCTCCAGTAATATTCTTCAAAACGAAATTCCTAAAAATAGGTGTTCGCTCAGACACAGGTTCGGGTTGTGTTTTAGTGTAATAAGTGTTAACAGTAATTCCTTCATACTTAATATTCTTCATAACGATATTATTTATGTTAACGTTTTCAACAATACCTCCTCTGCCACGCGTTGATTTAATCCTAACCCCTCTATCAGTTCCTTCAAAGTATAGATTAGAAGCAGAGATATTTCTGACACTACCTGAAGTTTCACTACCGATGACAATTCCTCCGTGACCGCTAAACATCTTACAATTAGTGACCGTTATGTTCTCTGAAGGTCTATTAATACGTCTTCCCTGACGATCTTTACCGGACTTAATGCAAACGCAATCGTCACCAACACTTATAGAGCTATTAGTTATGAAAACATTTCTACACGAGTCCGGATCTATTCCATCAGTATTGGGCGAATTACTTGGATTTTCAATTGTCACTCCAGTGACTGTTATGAAATCGCTGAAAACAGGATTTACTGTCCAAAATGGAGAATTTTTAATGGTTATGCCTTCGATCAGAATATGCTTTGAGTCAATTGGTTGTATGAAATGTGGTCGAAGAAAGCCTTGCTTTAGTTGGAAGTCTTCGTCGGGTAGTTCTGACGCATTGGCTAATAGCTTTGCATTCAATTTGAGAAATTCTTGTTGCCATTTAGAGCTTGTATCCCAGTGTCCAGTCTTTTTCTCATTATCTCTTAGATTCCTATAGAAATCCCACCACTTCTCTCCATTTCCATTTATTATTCCACGGCCAGTGATCCCAATATTTTCTGCTTCATTCGCGTAGATAAGTGGCGAAAAATTGATGACTTCTGTGCCTTCCCAGCGAACTCTAACCATTGGTAGATAATCGTCGAAATCATTGCTAAACTTTACGATCGCGTCGGCGTCGATGTTTAAAGTTATGTTAGTTTTGAGATGAATGGGACCCGTCACGTAATTGCCTTTTGGGAAATGAATAATTCCCCCTCCGTTCTTGACCGCTGCGCTTATGGCATCCCGAATCGCATCAGTGCTTTTGGTTACGCCATCGGATTTTGCCCCGTATTTCAATACGTCATAGACTTCAGCACTATAGCAAATCTTTAATTAATTTATTTGTAATTTTGAGAAAAATTAATTTATTATTCAAATTGATTTATTAGCTAGATATAGAGGAATAACTTACGCATTGGTTAAATTAAGAAATAGTGTGTTCAAGAAATAAAATAATAGAAACCATACACTTATTGACATTGTACTAATTTTCAATTCAACTCAGTCAGATCCTATTATCAACTGATTTTGATTATAAAACCTATTTTAAGCTAACATTTGCTATTTTTCTTGAGATTCTATCACCCAATAATCGGTGATCAATGGTAACATAAAACTGATAAGAAATTTGTTATTGAGCTATTTAGTGTTATTAATTGAGTTACTTTCTAGATTTTGATGATTTGATGAGCATTGAGAAAAATTAGCATGATCCAACTGGTCGTGTAATAAAGATTATGAGATTTAAAAATTCTTACACTAATGGTGACCGAACTGTTAGTGTAATACAGGATCAGGATACTATATTTTTAGGTACAATTACTTCGGGTTGTACTAGATAGTCACAATAAAAACGCCAATACAATAAAATAATTTTATACGTCAAGAAAAATATTTGCCTCTATTTAAAAAAAATTATACAGTAGAACAGATAAATACTTTTTGAAATTCCCTAAGGTATAATTAGCTCAAATTTTATGGCTAAACTTTTTAAGCAAAACGCTCATACCTCAGAGCTCAACAAATGAAAAATAAAACACGAAGTTTGAAACGGAAATTTATTTTAAAAACTTTTGATCAGTTCAGTACTAAGGATATTTATTTTGTTCTAAAGCATAATTTCTATATAGTCTAATATTGCAATATAATTAAATTTGTTTATTAGCGATGTCATGTTTATTGATTAAGCATAAATTACACTTCAAGTATTTTTAGATTTTCATTTTCAAACACTACTAGTAATAGTAGCGTAATTTTTTTTGAAACCATTCTACGAGAAGACTTTCTGGACAGAAATATTCGAGCATTAATTTTGCGTTGCCTTTGCTCAAAATCTTTAAAGATCACTCAAAGCTTGTTTCAAATGAATCATTGCTTAAGAAATGTTCAGAAATGGCTCTCATTAAATTTGAAAAACATGAATGCGTTTAAAAAATGACTTGGGTCTTTTCGGTGCCATTTTAGATTCACGTCTTAATTTTGATTACTTAAAATTTATCCTAAAATCAGAAGAATATGAGAGCATAACAAAGAAGCGATTGTACTCAAAGAAGTTCAATGAAAAGTTTAGCAGTTATTTTAAGAAATCTTCAACTACAACAAAAACTATAACTAAAGTAATGATAAGTCCAAGATACAGAAATGGTAAGTCCTTTAATACTACACTCTACATGTAAGAAACGGCGGTCCAGACGAAGTGGAGAATTATTTTAAAACATCTCAAGAAGATTCTAATATAAATCTAATCGAATGGTGGAAAACGCATTAATCTATATATCTTTGCCTTTCCAAATTTGCTTTTGATGTTCTTTGCATTCCTGCCACCAGTGTCCCGAGCGGGCAAGTCTTCTCTAGAGCTGGTGTTATCAAGGGAGAATAGATTATCAGATACTTCAATAAGAAGTTTAATGTGCTTGAACTCAATATTTAAATACTTTGATTCGGAATAACATTAATTTAATCATTTTATATTTTGATTACTTATAATTTTAAGCAAAAAATATTGAAATCTGGATCGTTTAGAACTCTAACACTGAAATTTCTTAACTTAAAACTATTTTTAAGTATTTCTAATAAATATTAAAGTGCTTCGCAAATAATCTCAATTTATAAATTAGATCAGATCAGCCCAGCTCACAGCTCACCTCAATCACATGGTAACTGAACTTGTGTCTATCACTACTAATAGGTTATAAATTGACAATCAATTTAAGATTGCTGTTGTCCTTGAATAAGGATCAGGTTTTTTTTCCAGAATGAATAAAGCCCTTCTATTCTGCACTTCTAACTTCATAAATTAAGTTTGACTGTGTGCATAAGTAAGACAGGTAAAACACTATTTCATGATAAGCTTTTAAAATACATCGTCATTCTCCTGAAAATTGGTCATTAAATTTCACTATTAATAATCTATTGGTTCAAAATAATTGCAACAGAGGAGCAAATAAATTATGTCTCTGAGTAGAGATCCACCAGATATTGAGGTAATTACTATTTATAATTTGAATTATGCTTTAATACTAATTTAGAGTAGATTTTTATTTCTGAAAATCTCCTGACTATATAATCGAGGTCAATGACAAACCTTAGTCTCTAAGTTGTTTTTGCATGTATTTTATTTCAGGGATTACTCATGAGAACTATCAATAAAGTTGTAAATTAATTTTCTTATGCTTCCCCTACGAAATTTAATTTTTTAAAATTTGAATTGAACGCGTATTTCAAGTTAGTTTTGACACAACATTTTAATGTTTTATTAGACTCTTATGAACGAAACAAAGAATTTCATATAAAATGAGTATTTCGCCAATAAAGTTTGTGAGCAAACCAATCGCATAATAAGGACTCATTCAAGGAAATTTTCAGACATCTTATGTGTTAGCAAATATTTCACATATTATCTCAATATTTAGCTGAATAAACCTAAATATTAAGTTTTCTCGTATCTTTGAACAGAATTTGCTTAATTTGACTCTGTTTAACATACTTCAACTTTATAAAATTGACATTGTTCATTTATTGCTGTTTATAATGAAAAATGTGATAATTTAACCACCGAAAGAGGGAAATATTGCTTCTGAACAAAACTAAGATAAAATATTACACTACAGAAATTACGAAAAGATTGTCTTAAAGAATCAATAAATTTTCGAGATTCCTGAAAAATATATGACAATTTTTCAAAGAATAAGTTAATATTTAAATAAATATTCAAACCCTTTTCAAGCAAATATTTTATCGAACATTATAGGATATTAGTTGCATATCTCATGGCTCTAGTAATTGATCTATAAGTTTTTTGTGCAAAACTCTGATTAACATCTTTCTCATTGTTTTTAGTTTTCGTTCGAAGTTATAAACAAAATAGTTTAACAATTGAATAAAAATATTAATTAAATAAGAGAGTAAATAAATAAATGTTGAGCATTTTTTGAAGTGAAATTATTTACTTAATGGTAAATGTTTGCTCTACATTTGCCTCGATTTGCACATCGTATTAGTTGCACATCGCATTGCACACAGTGCATACTACTTCACTTTACATTATAATACATGATTGATACAAGTAAAGTCTCATGAAGCATATAATCAATTTCTCAATTCAAAGACAAGTGTAGAAGCCTATGACTCAACATTCAATTTTTGAGAGTCATTGTTTAAATTACATGTATTTAATAAAAGAAACTTCACAGTAACTTCAACAAACCTTTAGCTGAAATTCCAATAAGTTACGGCAATTTTCATAAAATAGTAACTGAGTACTAAGCCTTAAAAGAGCGAGACTGTTGTAAATGATAGATCGATTCATACGCTTTGGTCCAAAACAAATTATTATGAGATACATATATGTAATGCTAATTATTATTTTCAATGATTAAAATAGATTATTTCAAGCACTTTAATAAAAGACGAGTTTTAGACAACATTTTTCAGAGTTAGAATACACAAATCATCTTGCTAACACTGATGAAGGCTCAACTTTTAGCCAATCACTATGTTCAAAATAAAGAATTTGAGAAATCTTAGCAATCAATGATTTGTCTTCAACATTCAGAGCAAAGTTTTCTTTCATTAATTTAAAAGCATTTCTCATTGCAGTACATTTTTGAGCGATTTATATTTCTCAAGTGTTGAAGAATAGATTTATTCGAATACCAAACTTATGGTGATCATTCACTTTGCAGGCATGTCTTGAGATATTGAAACCTTAAGCTTCCTCTTCTTAATGTCTGAGTTATAGGTACTTTTTTAATGTAAAATTTTAGAAATTATGACAATTTCAGTATAAGAACATGTATTATAATGTGAGGTTAAACTTTTAAAGTTGTGTATAGATTTCAAACATGCCTTTTATGCTAAGGGAACTCTACTCCTCTCACTTAAAATAACTTAATTTGTTAAGTTAAACGCATTGGGTTAGAAGGATGACTCACAGCGCACTGGACATGGAAAGCAAGTTTGAATGTTTGACATAACCTTTGCATACCTAATACTTCGTGTATATGAGGGGAATCATAGAATGAACATGAGTAATTCATAGATAGTAAATATGAATTTACGTTCTATGATATAATAATGTTATTTTATTACGCCATCAACAATTATTGTACAAAACAATATTTTATCAGATCTGTCACTGTTAGAGTTCACATCATTTTTATTTCTCTTCCATTGGCTATAATCTTATGAAATAAAACAAATTCATCTTAACTCTAGTTTTCGAAAAAGAAATCAAAGTTTAACCGAATGCACAGTCAAATCGAAAAAATAGATTAAATGCATTTTTCCTCCTAAAAATAGAATTTATTAGCTCTAAATCCAAGAGCGAAAAAGTTCGCATCAGTGGTACCGAGTTCTGAGACAAAAATAAATAAAAAGCATTGGAAACGAAATTCTGACAAAAATTGTAACGTAAGAGAAAATGAAAGAATTTTGATTTTTTCCAAAGTAAACGCAAAATCTGTCCGAATAGTCGTGCCCGAGTTTGAAGAATAATTTCGATGACATCAAACATACAACTCTTAGCGAAAGAGGAGCTCTTCGGGAGGCGGCCCGATGTCTAAAGTGTGCGGACGCCCCGTGTCAGAAGGGATGTCCCACACAACTCGATATTAAGGCATTTATCGGAATGATTGCTAATAAGGTATTTATTAATGAAATAATCACTTTTGAAAAAAATATTTGCAGCACTTAAAGAGTATTATCGCTTTACTCTCACTTCATTTCAATTTCATAGTGATTCTGATGTTAAATCCTTTAAAAAATATTGTGCGGCTTAAACCCGCTATTCTAGAATAACTTACAGAACCAGAACTGGATTCCTGCAAATTTTGCATGTTTTGCAGTGCTGAGCAATCAATTTTTTTTATTCTTATTCAGAACTATTACGGGGCAGCAAAAGAAATCTTTTCAGATAACCCTCTCGGACTGACTTGTGGTATGGTTTGTCCCACTAGTGATCTGTGCGTTGGAGGTTGTAATCTGTATGCATCAGAAGAGGGACCCATCAATATCGGTGGTCTTCAACAGTTCGCAACTGAGGTATTGACTCAATCGATGTTAAACAAATTTTCAATTACTTAAAGGCAATTATCCAAAACATTATTGTGAACCACTCTCACATTTAAATGTAGAATCAACACTGAATGAAAGTTAGATGAAGAATGGGCGCCACCTCTCACTTAACAATTTACAGTAAAAGTTCGATATAACGAAAGGGGCAAAAGTTTTTGTTCGTTACATCGAGCTGTATGTCATATCGCAAGTCAGAATATTTCAGATTCCAGAGCAAATTTATCAGTAGCTAATATAAACACAACCAATAGAAATACTTATTTTTAAAAATCTCTTATTTCTGTCTGAATATTATTCTTAAAAGCATTAAAATCTAAATCTAAAAATCAGAGTTTGATGTGAATCTTAAGTTAAAAACTTAATTTTAATATCTTGGAGAATTGATTGAGCTCTATTAGCAAGAAATGTACTTTATATCGAAAGTTTACACACTTCATTGTACCTAAAGTATTTAAAAATGTCTTTTATATCGAGATTAGTTGTATCGAGCTTTTACTGTATTGGGTATTTTTAGTGAACGTGGTTTGCAGTAATAGTGTTGAAAGTTGTGCAGAAAAGTCGAAGACAGTTAAGAACAGTTATTTACAGTTGAATCTACTTGAATGATAAGTATTGCGAATGTGAGCAATGCTTTCATATCAATCTAGTTCATTGAAGCTCTTGTAGGGCATAATTTAAGTTTTGGATACGAGAACTGGACATTTCTCAGTTAAGATTTGGGCCCTTTTCATAACGAGACTCGTATTCATCGTCAATACTCTAGGGTATAAGGATTATAACATACACGACAGAAAAGTAAAGATTTCTCATTCACACTGATATACAAAATATATTGAACATTAGAACTCTGTTTTCGATCTTTTATTTTCATTTAGACCTAAACTTTTTAATTTTTATTTTTACATTCAGTCTGCATACAAAAACAGTTTTCTGTACATAAGTTATTATTTTTTTTACAAGAACATAATCTTATACATTTTCCTTTACACTCACAATAAGTGGCTGTTCTATCAATAACTATATCTCGAGCTCGATTTTTACTCTTTGAAACTGAAATATCTTCATTAGAATGAGTTATTGAATCATAAAATGTAACATTTTCAGGGATTACCACATATTTTAGAAGATGCTTCACATCATCGAATTTAGTCTTTTAATGGCTAGAAAGTTATTATAAGCATATTTTAGATTTTGAAAGTCAAATTTATCTACAAAAATATTAGATTTTAATAAATTGATGTTCATATTAAAAGAGTCAGATTGAAGTTCAGTTGTCGCAAAAATGCCATCTCTATTAAACTTAATTTTTCTTATATTTGACAACTGATCAACACTTTTGACCAAAAAGTTCTCAAAAAGCTTTTATAGTCCTTAACTGAAACTATGGGTTTCTCATCATTTTTCAAGTCATCAGTTAAAGGATAGTTTACATAGTTAACTGTAAAATTTTTATCGGTTTCTTCAATAAGTTTAACCCATTCAGAAGGAAACCCAACTTTTTCTATTTTTCGCCTATTTTTTTCGATTCTCCCGAAATCTCTGTCACAATCAAGGTAGGAGTGACCAGGGATTGGGTACACAACTATAACTTCTTTAAATTTTTCATTCTTGATTGGACTCAGATAAAACATCCAAATATATCGATTTTTATTCTGAGCAAAACAATTGTCACAAAAATATATAAAGTTTTAATCTCAGAACTCAATCGATTTATGTAGAAATCCAAAAAAGATATCACTTCGTTAGCACCTTTTCCGGCAAAATGCTCAGAATATACAAACATTTCAGCCTTTTCATCAGCCATATTATGAATATTAAAATTGTGAAGCCATAGCTGTCTCATGTAATATTCAGACGAAACTTTGTTACAGGGATCGGTAAGTTTTTCTCGTAATCTAAAGAGATAGCAGCTATTTTTTATCGTTTTTGCCAAAATTTTTATTTCTTTTTTGATTTGGTAAAAAAGTCAGATTCGATTTGATGTTTTTGTTGTTTTTCTTTTAAATTTGCAATTTCAAAACTACTTTCTAAGTTTAAAGTTTTAATTTTAGTGTTGAAAAGTTCACATTCAGTACAAATATCACTGCGAGGAAATCCAAACCCTATATTTTGCTTTTTAAAATAATGACGAAAAAATCATAAGAAATTAAACCTTTATATTCACTGAAGAGTTCGATGAAGTTTTTAAAAAGTTTCGATATATTCAAATCAGAAGAAAGATATCTACGGTTGCGCTCAGTTTTAGGGGAGTAATGAGATTCACGAGAAGGCAAATTTGTTATGAAGTCAATTACGTCGTCTAATACTTCTTGAGGCAATTTATTCCATTGGTTTTCATGTTTTCCTCTGAGATCTTCACTAACTTCACGATTATTTTGCACTTTTGATACGAGTCTACTTTTCTTAATTTGATTCAATTGAAGGACAGCATTTTTGCACACTTTTTGTCTTTGATTATTGAGTTCAATGAAATAATTAAAAGATTGAGATTTTGAATTTTTACTGTCATTTTCTGAAAACTTTTTTTTTTTATAGCCACTGTAATCACGAGTCCTTTTAAATAATCGTTTTCTCTGTTGTGATCTTTACTTAATTTTTTATAATAATTTAAAACTGTTTGTTTATCTCTTTCTGTAATTTTCAAGATATGATTCTTTTCACAACACTTAGTATAACTAATTTCAAAACTTTTTTCTGAACTTTTAGATTTTTCTAACTTTTTCTCCTTTGAACTTCTTTTGTTAGAAATACTCACTAAGTTTTGTATTCAATTTTTGTTAGATTTATCCGAAAAAGGAATAGTTTTTGTGTCACTTGGTGTCAAAAGACTTGTCCTATCGAAAAGATATTTTCTGTTTTCACTAAAAACTTTTGGCATTTTATTAAATTTTTCCTTCAAACTATTGTTCACAAAATATATATTAAGTCGAAATAATATTTAAATTTTAGGAAAAATGAATCATTTTTTAAACAAAATTTGAAACTCAAAAACAATCTGAATAATCAAATACTCAAAAAATCCACACATAATTAAAGTAATGAAAACTATTAACAAAAGCATGGATTGATTTGAAAGCGAAAGTCATGTTTGACAACTTTGAAAAGTCAAAATCAAATGACAAATAAAATCTTATTCCCTCTATTATTTTGTTTAATGTTTTTCATTTCAGTTTTTATTTGCAATCACTCATTCACAGTATGTATCGGATTAATCCTATCCGTGCATATAATGATGCCTAAATGTCTGTGTTTAAGTCCCTTGAGGTTAACTTTTACTTTAATTTTTCTTGTATTGTATGGGACTGCAAGCAAATTGTCAGATAGCCAGTTCTCGTATCCAAACCTTAAATTGTCTAATTTTAACTCGATCTATCTATCTATTGTTGAAGAGCGTAATTATTCAAGTAGTATAAAATTGACGGAACTGTTCGCTATTTAATGCGAAAATTTTTCAGGAAAATTGATTCAATCTTTATGAAAATACTTTGAAAGGTATTCAAACAAATGAAAGTGCCTCAAATACGTCCACCAAACTTACCCTCAATCGAATCACTTCCTAAATCATATGCAGCCAAAATAGCTCTTATAGGTTGTGGTCCGGCGAGTATTAGTTGTGCCACATTTCTGGCTCGACTCGGCTATCACGACATTACAATTTTAGAGAAACAATGTTATATCGGAGGCTTGAGCTCATCAGAGATACCACAGTATCGACTACCATATGAAGCAGTCTCATTCGAGATCGACTTAATGGGAGACTTAGGCGTGAAAATTGAATTAAACAAATCATTGGGCGATCACTTTACACTCGAATCACTGAAAAACGATTATCATTATGAGTGTGTATTCATTGGTATTGGTTTACCAGAACCCAAAAAGCTTGAAATTTTTGAAAATTTGACCTCTGAAAACGGCTTCTATACATCTAAAGACTTTTTGCCATTAGTCTCGAGTGCCAGTAAGTCAGGAATGTGCCCGTGCAAGTCACCAACTCTTCCGTCACTTTATGGCAATGTTATAGTTCTTGGGGCTGGTGATACAGCCTTTGATTGCGCCACTTCTGCACTGAGATGTGGTGCCAAACGAGTGTTTGTCGTGTTTAGGCGTGGATTCACTAATATTAGAGCAGTTCCTGAAGAAGTAAGTTTAAAAATAATGTCAAACTTTCAACTATTCCATTATTAATGAGTAATTTGAAGTCTAAGAAAATTGCTTTTCGTTAAATTTGAAAAACTTATTGACAATTTTTCCACATATTGGAAAATGAGTTTTTCAACTTTTTCAGGGTGAATCCTAGATTAAGGGACCTTCGAGGTAAATGACTTCCCACCCCCAAGTGTGATACATCAATCGACTCAGACCGTCAACCTGAGTTGATTGATGTACCACTCGACCACCTCCGACCTGAACTTGACCAGTTAGCTACGGAAGAAGATTTTAAAAATTAGCTAGCGATATAGAAAGGGTATATCTAGGGCCTGATCCCCAGATTCAACCATTAACACTATTGATAGATGATTGGGATGGTATTGATGGGTAAGTTTTGTTTTAAAATTTAAAAAATAGAAAAAAATCTAATAAAATTGAAAAGTAAAAAAAATAATAAAATTAATAAATTCATATGTAAATAATTCATAAAAAATTGTCTACGTCTCATAAATGTTCGTCCTTTGTGTTGGGGACCAAGACAAGCCTACGTCCTCGTGGTGATCCCTGGGTTACGCTAATAGACCTCTGCTAATATTTAAGTAAATAAAAGGTAAGTATAAATATAGGCTGGGTTCGGGTGAGAGGTGGTCAAGTAGAATATTGATCAACTCGGGTTGACGTCCTGAGTCGATTGATGTGCCACTCATCACCATCGTCGGGACTTGGCCAGAGTTATCAACGGTTGACCAGAACTGGTCAAGTTCGGGTCGGAGGTGGTCAAGTGGTACATCGATCAACTCAGGTTGACGGTCTGAGTCGATTGATGTATCACACTTGGGAGTGGGAAGTCATTTACCTCGAAGGTCCCTTAATCTAGGATTCACCTCTTTTTTGAAATATTTGTTTAGTTATTTTCTCCGAAAAAATAAATTTGAGCGAATTTGAAAAAATTAATTCTTGAAATTCGATAAACAGATGGAATTAGCGCGTGAAGAGAAATGTGAATTTCTTCCATTCCTATCACCGCATAAACTAATTGTGAAAAGTGGCCGGATCATTTCAATGGAGTTTCATCGGACAGAAGTGGACGATAATGGGAACTGGACTGAAGACAACGATCAACTCGTCAAATTGAGAGCAGATTTCGTCATATCAGCATTTGGTTCGGGTCTGTTTGATCAGAAAGTCACAAATGCCTTATCGCCACTCAAGTTAACAAAATGGGGACAACCGGAGGTCGATAGTAAAACAATGTCGACTAGCGAAGATTGGGTATTCTGCGGTGGTGACATTTCAGGCATTGCGGAGACAACTGTGGAAGCAGTCAATGATGGAAAGACAGCCGCCTATAGTATGCATAAATACATACAAAATAAATACAAAATTACAGTTAGTGAAAACCCAGAAATGCCTCGCTTTTACACACCTATCGATTTGGTTGACATAAGTGTCGAAATATGTGGCTTGAAGTTCAAAAACCCTTTCGGTTTGGCCAGTGCCTCGCCAACTACAAGTGCACCAATGATTAGACGTGCATTTGAGTCCGGTTGGGGTTTCGCTGTTGTGAAGACTTTTAACTTAGATAAAGATTTGGTGACTAATGTTTCGCCTCGTACTGTTCGCGGAACAACTTCTGGCCATATATACGGACCCGGTTTGGGGTCATTTTTTAGTATCGAATTGATTAGTGAGAAAACAGCCGAATATTGGTGTCGAACTATTACTGAGTTGAAGCGCGATTTTCCTGAAAATATACTCATCGCTAGTATTATGGCATCTTATAATAAAGATGACTGGATCAAATTGGCAATCATGTCGGAAAAGGCAGGCGCTGATGCCATCGAACTTAATCTGAGCTGGTATGCATAAGCATTAGTTTTTACAGATTCGCATTTGATATTCTTTTTATTTCCTAAGTCCTCATGGAATGGGTGAGAGAGGAATGGGTCTCGCATATGGTCGGGTATTCAATATTTCTTTTTTAATTTTCATATCTTTCATTTGTTCGCCATAAGAATTTTTCAAATCTGAAACTTACTCAAAATTTATATTCGCTCTATATGTGATTACTAAGGCATTGCATTTATTATTGGTGTCAGCTTTGCAAAAGCCAATTTAGCAGAATAGGATTTTAACTAGTCAGTTTAGCCGGAAAGAGGTTTAAATCATTTTTACAACTGATTTTCTCATACCTAAACCTTAGGGTTGATCGTTGATTCATACATATCAAAGCAAAATTTAAAAATCTGGTCGCATTTTAGATCTGTAGGCTGCTTAGAATAAAATGCTCTGTTTAATGAAATAACCTCAAAAACAGGTTTTATATTCCCCAGAGTTTGATTGTGACAGCTCTTTATCTACAATAAAACTTTAAATATTATTTTCATTAATAGTGATAATTTAAATTGATTTAAATAATTAATTACATATTGGCTTTGATGTAGTTTATACATTAAAGATACATGTACTTTGAAAACATAATGCTCGTAGAAGAAGCGTTAGCTGAAGAAGCGGTTCTTAAAGCTTCATCAAACCATACTGAAACTCTGCAACAACACAAGTAAAACCGATATAAACATGATTTCTTTATCATCACCAACTGATTCATGACCAAAGATGATGACAATGAAATCATGTTTATATTGGCTTTGCTTGTATTATAATAGAGTTTCAGGATTATTTGATGAAGCTTAAGGAACCGCTTCCTCAGCTAAAGTAGTGATAATGATGATGATAATGATAGCAGTAGTGTCCATCTAAAAACTTTATTTGATAATTATCTCAAAGTCTACAGCTGCAGATACGCAAATTGTACTAGCGATAACTATATGCGAATAATCTCTAACTAGGAATTTTTCATTCAGGGGTTTTCTATAGCCTGCAGATCTAAAATGCGACTAAAAATCTAATAGTATCGACAGATTTAGATAAAAGCTTAAGCACCAATAGCCAATAGCCAATAGCCAATAGCCAATAAGAAAATAAGACTAAAACATTTGATTAAATATTTGAGCTCAATTTTGAAATATTAAAAAATATAACTTTTGACTTATCAGTAGTTATGAAAAATATTTAGTCTTGCTTTTTGAATAGTTGAATAAGAGTTTTAGTTTTTATATTTATTAATTTGGCTAAACAACTCCTATTTACAGTATATCGTTTCAAGAACTTTTAGAGTTTATTACATTGATAATGAAATATACTTGTATTTTATGAAATATTTCATAAAACTTATATTCTTAGAACTCGAGCTCTTTATAACAACTTTGAAATAATAGAGGACATATTCTATTAGGTTGAGGAAAAAGTTTTGTCATAAATCTAAGCATAATTTTTCGATCTAATTTTTGACACTTTATCTATTGTTAACAAATCTTTTCAAATTATAAACTTCAAATACAGGTATTGAACTCTAATTTAATGAACTAAAGAACAATTTCAAATTACTCCTGGTGATTCCTAGACATGTCTTCAAACAAAAGCACATCCACCACTGTTTGCTCTATGAGTTTTAGCCGAAGCTCACGAAAACATCACTCGTGCATATCCAGAAACGATGAGTTCTTTAGTATATACACGAGTGATGTTTTCGTGAAAGATGTTCTCAAGTGATTTGTTAATTCATCATCAAAAAATTAGATCATTCTTAGAATCTCAAATAATAAAATCAACTAGAATGGAAAAACAGAGAAATTAAACTTTTCGGCTAGATTGGTTAAAATCCCATTTTGGAAAACTGACTTCTGCGAAAATAACTCCTACGTTTTATATAAATACATGTTTTTACCAGTAGCTCATATTTATTCGAAAATTTCTAGGTTAATACTAAGTATAATAAGGACTCATTTAGCAAATTTTATAAATACATATAAATACATATCTGGAGGGTTAGTAAATATTCTCTAAATTCTACTCTTAAACAATTAGAGAGCTCTGATGGAAAATTCTCAGAAATACCTTTAAATTTAAATGCTTTGAATAAGACATTGGACTTGTTAAAATTAATGCAATTTAAAGATCAACTTAATCCCGGTTTATCTGCAGACGAAATGCCATCTTTCAAATTTGCCTCAATAAATAGTTGTGAAGTTGAGAGGAGTTCTTTCAGATATAAAATATTGCCTGTCGTTTACTCAAACCAACCTTAAATACTATTTTATAGGCAATTGCAATGCCCCGTTTTTAAACGATAATTCAAACAGAATTATGAGATAATATTAATTAAATATTTGAAGGTTTGAACTAAATATTATATTGAACATAAGAGCAGTTATAAATCAATATAATGCAATGCCTTAGTAATTACTATCATGGTAAAAATTTCATTTCATGAAATACGAATAGTTTCAAAGAATCCAATGCTTTGTTACTTAATTATTATAAATATTGATCAAATAAATCATTTGGCAGGATCCAGAACGAGTAAGAAATATATGTCTTTGGGTTAGAAGTGCTGTTAAAATACCATTTTTTGCTAAATTAACACCAAATATAACAAATATCGTGGACATAGCAGCCGCCGCTTACGAAGGTTTGTCTCAACCAGAACTAGTGACAATAAAATATGTTATAATTCAATTGAAATAAAGGAAAAGCTGATGGCGTGACCGCAACTAATACTGTTTCTGGTCTAATGGGTCTCAAAGGCAACGGCATGGCCTGGCCTGCAATTGGTGTCGAACAGAGAACTACTTATGGAGCAGTTTCAGGAAATGCTATTCGACCGATCACCTTAAGGGCTGTTTCGGCTATCGCTAAAGCTCTACCTAATTTCCCGATACTAGCGACTGGTGGCATTGATTCGGCCGACGCAGGGCTACAGTTTATACACGCGGGCGCATCTGTTTTACAAGTAATTCAAGTGACAATTTTTATTGAATAAGTTTAGATAATTTTCTCTAATTTATAGATTTGTAGTGCAGTTCAAAACCAAGACTTTACTGTTATTGACGACTACATAACGGGACTTAAGGCATCACTTTATCTGAAAAGTATTGATCAAACTAAAAAATGGGATAATCAGTCGCCGCCAACACCTAAGCATCAAAAGGGAAAACCAGTAGATTTTAATGATAGAAAATTACCTGCTTTTGGACCCTACAAAAAAGAAAGGGAACAATTGATTGCTGCCAAAAAATTTAATTCTGATTTACTGAGTGATGACTTAAAACCCCCTAAAGAGAGAATGATTAACAAACCTAATAATAAAGTGCCTCGAATTCAAGTAAATAAAAAATCTTTATTACTGAAAAATTGTAGAAATTCCAGATTTTTCAAAATTCTATTTTGAAGAAATTTGAATGATTAGTAGTATAAAAACTTAAGTTCTAACTTTTTTTAAGGATTTGATCGGAAAATCTGTTTCCCGGGTTGGAGCTTTCGCGGATTTGGATCTTAAACAACAGAAAGTTGCGATTATTGATCAGGTATGCAATCGAAACAATTTTTTTTGATAATAAAGTTTTTAATTAATAGGATATGTGCATAAATTGTGGCAAATGTTATATGACTTGCAATGATTCTGGATATCAGGCGATCACTTTTGACACCGAAACACATCTGCCATTTGTGACCGATGACTGCACTGGTTGTACACTATGTGTGTCCGTCTGTCCGATCATTGATTGCGTGACAATGACTGAGAAAACAATTCCTCATAAACCTAAACGAGGAATACCTGTGAAGACAGAAATTAAAGATGAGCGAAGAGTCAGTATTACGTTACTGGCACAATGAATAGGATATTTTGGTCGAACCCTAGGACCCCAGAATAGAGCCCCAAACTTTGAAAAATTTTGATTACCGTCCCGTCCCACTCCCGCAAGAGTTCAGTCCCGCTCCCGTCCCGTTCCTTCCCGCAATTCCTGCAATTTTTCCGCAGTCAAAATTAGATTGAAAAATTCTAATTTAATCATATATTTGATAAAAATATTTTTTTGATTGCTATTTTTGACTAATTTCGAGACATTTATTAACTGAAAAACTATTTTATCCAAAAAATAAAATTAATAACACCTTAAAGTAATCAATGAATACCTGAATTATATCCAAATCACTGAAGTCATTTACTAATTGCTCGATAAATTGATAGCAAATTGGTCAACAGTTATAATCTTTGATTGAATGCCAACATATTTGATTAAAACGAATTCAAAATTTGGTTCAAAAACAAAAACTAATATTACTCTTTCACTGAATTTTTGCAATAAATATGCAAAATTTTATCAATTTTTGTTGACTTAAACTAACAATTACTCAATTTTGATTAAAATCTGTATTTCTATTGATTTTTTATTATGAAGTGTGCTTTCATTTCATATAATTTTCTTTTCGGTCTTGGTGTTAAATTACAGTTTGTTAAAATAACGGTTGAGTGCAGATTCTTACAGTGCGGGAGTTGGGGGAATTTGCGGGAATGTACTTTCTTTAAGGGAGTCCCGTCCCGTCCAGCACTTAAAAATTTTAGTCCCAATCGCTCCGTTTCCGGGGGATTTCTGCGGCACACATGGGACTCCTGCAATGTGGGACTCCCATTTGGGGCTCTACTCCGGAATGAGGGCTTTCTAAAGTCCCATCCCCATATATAGTATATCGTTAGACTCAGCTCAATGGACTGAGTTCGTCAATACCACACCTAACCACTTTCTATTAAATCTGACCGTGTTTCCCCTGTGATATCACAAATCAAGCTAAATGCGTGTTAATACACCTAAATTTATCATTGAATAAGCAGAGTTAATTTGATAAAATGCTCTTCTTGGAGCTCATGGAGGACGATGTAGGTTCATCTCCCTGCGACGCCTTCTGGTAACGCTAGGAAGCCTGATAATATAACTAAAGTAGCCAGGGTGGTGTATGGGAGCATCGGCACGCATTTAGTTTTATATGTGATATCACAGGGAACACACTGTCAAATTTAATCGAAAGTAGTTAAGTGTGGTATCGATGAACTCAGTCCATTGAGCTGAGCACAATGATGTATGTGGGGGCAGGATCGACAGGATGAGGTATAGGGGTCGAAGCTCAAAGGTCATGTGACTGGGTTAAATATGGTATTGATAAGCTCAGTTCATTGAGCTGAGTCCGACGACATACTATACATGGGGTGAAACCATTGAAACATCCTCATTCCAAACCCTAGGATCCAACCATATTTTTCACATTTGGTTATCTATTAATGAATTTTCTTCGTTTGACACGATATAAATAAAATTCTTTCGCTCACAACCAATCCAATATCAGAACTTTAATGAAATTATGTACAAAATATTTTTTTTCAAAATCTTACAGTTTTATAATGTGTTAAATCGTAAGCAAGGATTCTAAGAGATAACCACTCTTGTTATCCAATTTATATTCACAAATAATGCATCAAATTAAAGGTGGTAAATCAAATTTTTGCATAAAGTTCGTAAATCTGATAGTTTTCGATACAAACATAAGTACAGCGAAAATAGTTATAAACATACTTTTCAACGTGTCTAAAGGGTCTACAGAACGGGACCTGGTCGAAGTACTGACAAGTCAAAGTACCGACTGGTCATAATTCTAAAGGATTGAACTGACTTATACAGAATCGAACTGAACTCTACAGAATTACACTAAAATCTAACCTATTTAGCTGAAACTCACAGAATCGAACTAAACTATGATGTAGTTACCTAAGATATACAGAATCTAAGTAAACTATAGTTTAATTGATTATGTGTCTTAGCTAAATTCATTAGATCATAGCTTAATTTTGTAGAGCCTAGTTAGATTCTGTGTGTTCCAGCTAGATATATTAGATTTTAGTTCAATTATGTAGAGTTCAGTTCGATTTTGTCAGTTTCAGCTAGATATATCAAAGTTCAGTTCGGTTCTGTATAAGTCAGTTCAATCCTTTAGAATTATGGCCTGTAGATACTATGAATTGTCGGTACTATGACTTGTCAGTAGTTTGATTGTCGGTACTTCGACTCAAACCCAATAACGAAAACTACTGACTATCCTATCATTCATTATTTTAATAGTCAGGCATTTAACCTCTGAAGTGGCCAGCGATCACATTTTGATAACGAAATTATCCTACACTTCGTTTAACTTATTATTATTAGCTCAACTATAATTCGATGACTGCACACAGAATAATACATAATAATATTATTAAGATAGTATTTGAAATCCATTTAATTTGTGTAGCATTTTATTAAAAGATAAATTTTGACAGATTTCATCTATGGTATGAAAATCTATTAAGACTCTTGAAAAGATTATGTGCCGTTTAGCTGGATTTCATTTTGTCGAATTTCATTTTGCCGAATGCCATTTTCCCGAATTTAAAAACAGGTGAACCTATCTATAGTTTTTTCGCATAGAAAAATATAAATTGTATATTTCATGAAATAAAATTTATTCTACAGCATTGATAACTTAATTTGGGAGAAAAGGGTCACTTAATATTTTCAAAGCATTCAAAAATCTAAGTGTTTACAAAAATAACTTAAAATTTACCTCATTTATTGAGTTCCGCCCCAAATAGCTCGATTCCTGGCTACGGCACTGTTCTACAGAGCAAAAAATATGCTACAACTCATTCACAGTAGACTGAGAATGCTGCTAACATTCCCTTAAAATCATATTATTAATTGAATCACTCTATTTGTTGTAAACACTTCATAAAGTAATAGAGCTTACGTTTTCGTCTGATTTAATTATTTTTTGACTAAATTGTGAGCATAAAATAGTTATCGAAATTAGGTTCGCTAGTAAGAAAATACTTTTTACAGGTAGGTATATCTGTATTAAATTCGGCGATATGGCAAATTACTGCAAAATTTCTTCATAGGGAATGTGAATTGTCAGTTGCCAGAGATTCATTACATCGAGGTATTACTGTAGCTTGAGATAAGTAGTTTTCTTTCCATTTTAATTATTAACTAAACTTTAAAATGTAAAAATTTACAAATAAGCGATTGATTTATTGATAGAATAAGTATTTGTTTTATAGAAAAATAAAGGCTCTATCAAGCATGTTAAATTTGAACTTTGGAAATGGCTTTAGTTCATTACTAACAATATCATCTCATTAGTTTGAAAGTGATAAACATTTCGCAATTAGTTATCTACGCATTTTGTAGACATGTTTTCAAACTTAATTAGGAGAAAAATTCAGTAGTCAAATTAACATGAATTAAGTATTTCTGTTGAGTGTTTCCAAAACTTTAGGCTTTTAATAGCATATTTTGATGTTATCTTACAAAGCATATAATTAGCTTCAACTTCAGCCTCATTAAAAGGAAATGTTTTTCTGTTAGATTCTTTACTTTTTCTTATTCTTAATTAGATTTGAGCAATTCCTTCAATTTGTTAGTTTAAGTGTTGCCAAAATCCTGGTTCGAGGAATGAGCAAAATTATTTTTACTTTTAAAAATCAAACTAATGACTACTTAGGTATATTCTATAAATTTGAAGGTCATCGAAAAAAGTCATTCTTGTTTCAAACAATCAAAGCTGTAAAAGCAAAGTAGAGGTTATTATTTAACAATTGGTTTTTACAATCATAGTGTAATCTATGATGCAGTAAACAGGTTATGAGACATAGTTGAATTTTTTTATTATTTACCTATAAATTCAACTCTAATATATTTTACTTTTATCTTGAAAGTTATGGGATTCACATGAATTTTACTTGGTAATAGCTCAATAATTACTAGTTTGCAGTACATAGCGAGAAAACCCCGGACTATTTGTAATCCAATAGAAATTTGAGAGCGTAATATTACTCGCATTTAAGGAAAAACTTCACTTTAAATGAATCCTCACGGAACTGTTTAAAACTCATCAGAGTATATAAAGTGATACTGTACTTTATTTTCTTACAATAGCATAGAGGCAACCCATTAAGTTTTGTACCAGGTTAATTTTGACGTTCAAACGTTTAAATAAAGTATAAATGATGTTGGATAAAATTGTCGTTTTAGTTTTCTTAATTTGTAATTATTCTAACAATCGTTTGGGTTAAGACAAATTTTAATAAATATAACATTTATTTACAGCTTATGTGTATTGTCTTCAATTGGACGAATTGATTGAAGATGAGAATCAAAGGATACTCTCGGAAAATAAGGGTCTTAAGACAAGAGGTAATTTTCAAGTTCACAATTTCAATAGGCTTACAAATTATATTGCGTACTTACCTAATCTTCAGATGAAGGTTTGGTAAATTTAACAGATTATTGATTGACAAATATTTAGTTAGTTGCTAAAACCTATGACTAGGTATCAGCTGATCTGACACTGTCATAGATCAACTAAAACTAAAATCATATGATTATTTCTACGGACAATACTTCGATCTGTTGAAGATAATCACAACAAAAAAGCTGATCAAACAATTTTTTACAACTGATTTGAATGAATGGATCATTACGGCATTAAACATTGGCTTAAATACTGTATCTCATAATGCATGCAAAATTTTTAATTTTATAGCAATTCACTCATTCAAATCATTCTTTAAAAATGACGTTTGATCAATCTTTTTGCTCAGATCATCTTCAATGTTTCGATGTATTGCTAAAAATCAATATTCTGATCCTGGATTTTGAGGATAGTTGAGCCGTTCCAGATGTTATTTTAAACATATTTTCATTAATAACTAGATTTTGATCTGAAAACTAGATTCTAATCAATAGTTGCTGGCTTTCTGACAAGTCAGAATCTCACAATTTTGAAGCATCAAATTTTAATTTTCGCTAAATAATCTGCACTTAGTATACAAGGGTCGCATTCTAACCATCAGACCTAAGATAACAGATGCAGAAACTGAACAAATCGACAATTTGATGGCCCAAAGTTTTAGAATAGGTGACACTTTAAGGCCATTACCTCAATCTGATAATGAGTTACAGCAACAATTGTGTCAGTAAGTATTAAATAATGCATATCTGATAGAAATAAAACTAACTATTCCTCTAATGTCTCAAATTTTTCTGAAGAGGTCATAAAGAAAGATCTCAGAAAATACTGGACTTTTATCGTAAAAAGTATGCGAATCGACTTAACATACGATTAGCAATACGTTTGGCTGTCATTGAGACGAACAGGAAAAATGAGTATTATTGCAGAGACAACCAAACAAGAAATTATTACATAAGAAATGCTAAACTAGTCAACAGCAAAATCAATCAGTTGAAGGACGTCAGAGAAGGATTTGTTGATGTTTTATCGCATTTCACGCAGGGATTTGGAAAAAGTTTGTCTTCCCTTCTTTGGTGAGTATCTATTCTTATGATTTGAGTCAATTATTATATTTTTCGTTATCTTGTAAATCAAGCCACTATCGAAAGTATGTGATCCAAACTCTATCGGTATTGCCATCTCCTCAACCCAGAAATTTTGTGGAAGATATGATTGAGTCCTATTACGGAATGTCACTTAAATATATATCAAGTTTTCAAACTGAGGCTTCTGAAACTTGTAATACAATGGATGAGTTCTCCTCTGACCCAGAATCTAATACTATGCAAAAAGGTCACAATCTGTTCAAAAGTCTTTTATTGAAGCACTATTTCTAAGTCTCAATTGTGACAATCAGACAATGAGGTGTTAGATAATAAGCTAAGCACTTCAATTGAACACTTAGCATTTTTTATTTATTAGCAGTCATTTTATTAAAGCGTAACTTCATTTCAAAACATTCCTGAAAGCAAGTTTGATAGCAAACATTTTTACATATTTCAATTGTTTTCTATTTCTTAATATAAGTGTTTTAAATGGATAATTGATCGAAATTTTATAAAATAAATTCAAACCCATTTTTAAATATTTAACTTTTTAATCAAAAATAATTTCTCTTCAATACAATTGGAAAAATTACTTGAAATATGATTAAGAATACAAAAAGTGTACGACATTCAAGACTACAAGTAATTTATACCATTAACTGATTATAATATTTATATCTCATTACAATTTACACTAAAATGATCTGAAGGTTTCATTTTTGAAAAATCAAAAATTAAACAAACTCACTAAACATTTAGATTTCGCAAAAGTATTGCAACAAATTAAGCAAAATCTAAACCAAGAAAAAAGTTTAGAACAAGTGTAAAAAATTGGTGCTATATTAATATGTCATTCAAAAGTGTAACCCAATGCCAACTAATAGTCAATCATTATTTGCTCATAGATTACATAATAATAAATACAATTCAGAGTTATTCCAATAATATAATTATACAAATTTGATAAATAGTATTTACAGTTTTTATCGAGAAAAAGCGCTTCAATTATTGTTTCACTTCAATCGTGAATAAAAGTTGAGTTGAAATTTGAGAAAATACTGAATAAATCTAGTTTTAAGAAAACTTTTCAGACCATTCAATCAAAATTTAGCACACAAACACTTTTACAAGAATTTTTTCTCAGAAAATATAACACAATATTTTTCCTTAACACTTATGTCTTAATAGTTGACTCTTTCTATTGAGAGCTTCAGAAGAAACGTTAGTTCTTTGTTAATCAATTTTCGCTGAATAAGTCAAATTTGAGCGAAATATGGAGAGAAAGATAAAAAGAATTGTGAGCAAACTTAAGTGTATTATTAAATAAGTGTTAACTGTAAGGCTCTTCAAGGATTTAGAAACAGATAAAAATACTTATAATAATATTGTTGAGCTAATAATATCGACACACTTCTTTTTCAGCTTTGAGTACAATTGAGGAAAATATCAAACCCAAATCAAAGCTAATAAAAACGTTTTTTATGATTCTGATAAAAACATACTTAAAAATACAAACAATTTTTCAGTATTCTCTCAGGTAAAATGTTTAGAAGAAAAAAGGGGCAGACTTTCATACATTTAATAAAAGTAAATAAAGAAAATAAGGAATTGAAGCACCTTCACGCTAAATTATTAGTCTTAACACTTTTGATGATAATTATAACTCTATCACAGATTCGTTTCTACGAAATTGGTTTCATTTCGCTCAAAACTCTTAATATTATTATCAAAGCAGTTGATTTGTGAATGTCTGCTAAGCGCAATAATGACCGGAATATCGCTGACATCAAAACCAAGATTCGAACAGTCGACCGAAAAATATTCATTAAAATAGTTGTCAGCAATGAGTGGGAGAAGGGGTTGAATGGAGTCCTTGTCAAACAAATTGATAGAACCGAATTTACTGTGATGATCATAACTATTTTGAATGAAACTTTTGAGAACCACCGATTTGCGAGTTAACTCTTTTAATTTATTATCAATATGTCCAAGAATGAATTTAGTATGCATCCTCAAGTTATAAAATTCAGTTATCTTTTCGCACAAGTCGCCAATACTTGCGCTCATGATTGCTGGCAAACAACGCTTCGATTCTATGCAATTAATTCGCCACGAATCGCAATCACTTACAATAATCGCGTCGTCATTCGAATCTACTTCCGATCTCTTTAAGCAATCAGATAACAGTTGTTCGTAACTAGTAACTGTTTTGGAATCAACAATTCCTTGAATGGACATTTGACTCAAATAAGTGTCAGTTATTGTGGGCGATTGCGATAACGAAATCTCATTCAATGACTCATTTGGATCACGCACGAGTTCAAGCATTGAGCATTCGCCAAAACCTGGTATCAATTGTGATTCGACAACTTCCTCAACATCAGCGGTCGTAACACTATTCATATCTTCGCCTTTAGATGCATCTCTCAAATCTTCGTGCTCTTTATCCCTAATATCTTCAGCCGAACAGTAATTATCCGCAATATTTATCGGTGATACAGTCCTATTATCGGTCTCTTCATTATAACAGCACTCATTCCTCAAATTCGAAGCGAATCTTAAGTTGCGATATTCGCGGAAATAATTACGCGATTTGTTTAATTGCGACGAAGTCTGCGTTTCATTATTGTCCTCATGATCGAAGTCATCAACTACTTCAGAAGTGATTGCTTCGACTGATTTCTCCAGTGATTGTTCTAAAGGTGTGGAAGTACTGAATGATTGCGTGGAAAATCCATTACTAAATTCACAAATAGTGGAAGTAGTTGTCGACCCACTACTTTCTGTCAGACTTTCGTAACCAAGACTTTCGTCACGACTCTTACGTTCACTAATTATACTCTTTGTGACTGCGGTTACAGAAGAACTTCTTTTAATTACAGACAAATTGCGACAAAACTTGACTGACTTTAGTTGCGGCATTAAATAGTTATTCGTTTTAACTCTATTTGTTAGGAACTGATTAATGACTACTAATAGCTGCGAAACGAAGGATAATTTGTTGACATCATTAGACCATAAAATAAGTTTCATTTTCTTAGCTTTATACTTAAACATCAGAATCGATGTCAATAGTGTTGACACAAAAAAATGTGTGGCTTTTGTGTCATAATTATTGATAAGAGTAGATAATTCATCTATAAATTGGTCTTCACTTATATTCGTCGTTAGTCTACAAACTGATAGGTAACCATTGATTGCTTTTATAAATTTTGTAACACTTTTGTGAATGTCTTTCGGAGTTTTTAGTCGGCTAGTGACTAAGTCATTCTTCAGTTCTGTGATCAATGAATCAACAATTACTGATTCTTTAAGTATTAATTGTCTTAACAGTCCGTTGCATTCATTTACATCCCAAATGATAGCAAAACCATATTTTCGATGAAGGGTCTTGCCTAAAAAAGAAAACATTTTCCAAAATTAGTCTAAATTCAAATAAAATTTCTGGAAAAATAGTTTAGAAAAATTCGAAAAATCCAGTCTTTTAAAAGACTACAAATTGAATCAAAGTTAACTAAACTTTTAAGTAATCATAAAGATATTTAGAGCAGTCTTAGGACAGATAGCGGTTCGATGTGCTATCCAAACGATAGTATGCAACATATACTCAGTGATTTTAAAACCATGTATAGCAACGAGAAATGATACATTCTTACGCGAAAGTTCCTATCTTTCCGCAATAATTCATATAACACAAAATTTAATTCTTAATCATTTTAAACAAAACAGTGAACCATAATTGAAAGTTAAGCTGAGATTGATGCAAACGCCAATGCACAGCTTGCCAATAGTACTCTTCTTGCAGCTGTACATCAATTTTTAGTCATGTGCTGTATTTGTAGTTGTATTAACGGTAAATCCCACTCATAATTGTGGAACAGACATAAAATTAAGCTGGAGTAAAAACTAGTATGAAAAAGAATTGAAAACCTGTTTGACAAACTATTATTAAATTAATAATCGTCGTCGTGCGAATGTACTGAATGAGTGCAAAGTTTCATAGTAAAAAGGGTTGTAATCTTTGAGAGTTCACTCAACGTTTCGTAATTAAATTCTAGAAATAAATTGAGAAAACAATGCTAAAAGCTTATTGTTTTATTTTCTTATCTCCGTTTATGCAAAAATGCAGTAATTATTATGACTGAGTGCTTGCTTCCTGTTTTAGATTAAGATAAAATGAACTGAAAACACAGTTTCAATGACTTATTTGAATTGTTCTAAAACGTTCTTAATTGACAGTAAACCAAACTCGAAACAGAACCCGAAATGGTAACAAATTTGAACAAAAGATGCTTCCATTTCTTACAATCATAGTTATAGAAATGAATGAACACATAAATGGAAACTTTTGATGAATAGCAAAATATTGCTAACTGAAGAAAACAGAATCAAAACAATGATAAAGTATTGAACTAAAGTCTGAATAAATATTTATCCCAAAAGACCCCGTGATCAGCATTTGGAGATTTGTTGTTTAGTTTGTATCAGGAAAAGTGAATTAAATTCGATTAGCTTCAAACATAATACTTAGAAAAGCAGTCAAAACACTCGTGACTTACTTTTATCTTATTAACTCTTTCTTAAACTCTAAGTGAGTTTCTTTTTAATGTACAGATCTATGGTTTTAATGACACGCTGTTCCCATTGTATAGACATTATGACGCTTCAGGGCATTAAACAAATGCCAAATTATTTCTCTAAACACGTAATAAAAGGAAACTAAATATGAAATTTACAAACTTAAACGAAATACTGCGAAAAGCTTGACTGTAATTTAAGGAAATTTTGTGGTCAATTATTAAGCAATCTGTTTCGCAATATGTAATTTTACCCAAGCCACAAACATTTTTACCCTTTGTTGAAAAAATAAACCGATTGTTGGCCTTCAAGTCCTCAAAAATGGCAAAATTAAGCTAATGTATTGTTTTCATTCTCTAGCAATAGGAAAATAACCATTGATTGCAAAAATGATAGCAATCAAAATGATTGCATTCGTACAGTTTTCCTAACAAATGGTTAGCTATTAGGAGAAACTAATTGAATTGAAACATTTGTTTCCTAGAATTTAAACTTCTAGTTAGCAACTAAGTAATGATTTTTACTCGCTCTCGCCATAGAAATTGATAAGTAGTTATGCAAAAGATTCACTTATAAAGAGTGGCAATGATTTGCAGTTGAGAACTGAGCCAAAAAATGACTGCAAAGAAATGATTGCAAAGAATTGATTGCAAAAAAATGATTGCCATTTTAGCGCATACAGATTATGATAATGAATGAAAAAATTTGTGACGCATTTTAGTCAAGTGTTTTACAAATAAGATATTATCAATCCTTCATTACATTTAAATTGACAGTTCACTAAAAACATATTTGAGACTTTATATCAAGTAGTCTTTTATTAATTATAACTTTAATGCATCACATGAGTGAAGTTCATGAACAAATTTTTTGTCTAATTACATTTGAATAAACACTTCAATTTTAGATAACACGCATTAGTCCAATACACTAACAATACTATCCAATCAGTTATTCAGATGCTTTAACTCTTCAACACTTCACAATCGTATTTCTAAAAATAAGTTGTTATTCAAATTAATTGTCATATTATTACAATTATGACAACTTCAAAGGCATCTGTTTTCGTCTGGTTTTTTTTGTTTTTTAGATAACGAATAAATACTGAAAATCTGAGAATCCTTTTTAAATTAAGTGAAATCATCAATTTGTTCAGTTTCTCACGACTGCAAAATATTGTTTTTAAGACAAATTTAGGTCAAGAACCTAAAATTTTTTAGGCTAACTTTATTTATAGGTTCATTAATTGACACATCATCCTAAACACACACACAATTCAATCTTTTCATAAACTATATCCGCATTTATCAAGTTTGAAAACTTTTTCGCCCATTAATTCTTCAGTTGTTTTAAAAGGGATTTTATAACGGAAGGCCTCTAAATATTTATCAGGAGTTGATTGAATTTGGAAAATTTGTTGTCATAATAATAATCAAAACTCGTGATATGATCATTGATAATACTTGAAAGAGCTTTCAACGAGTTAATCATATTTAATAGGAGTAAACATCACGAGTTTGAAAGTGAAGGTAAAATTAAATTTTCCAAAAGTACTTTTATTGCTTATCTCAACAATATTTTTTGGCAACTTTTTTCCTCAACTCCTATGATTGATTTTAGCGACATGAGGATCATCTGACTAACTAGATTATAACGAATATTGACAATCAATCTTTAAACACCTTGAGTTTGTTTCATTAAAAACCCAACATTTTCTCGTTACCTTAAGCCTTGTTTGAATCAAATACAAAAGGGATTTACCGGCAAATCCGTCTTTCCATTGATTCATAAACAAAACTTTTAAAAAACAATATTTCGACATTTTAATAGAATGTTTAATAGAAAACACTAAAATAGGCAGAAAATTCTTACCATTACTGAAATCGATCTGAAATATAAAGCTAGTCATCAATAAGTCGTCACTCAATTTATGCATCTTTGACGAATTCTTAGCGCAAAATTAAGGGCCACCGAACCAAAAATCATTTCACAGATATAAGTCTCAAACCTGTCATTATTATTACAATTGTTACTATTTTTATGAAGACTTTTAGTCGAAGACATCAGAGATGAAAGTTTTTTATTAATAATTGTCGGTAAATACTGATAACCGCATTGACCGTAATTATTGAACAATAAGATGCCGACTTTTGGCCACTGATTGCTGTCATTGTTGGTCACAAAATTCGATAAGTTATTTGATTTTTTAGTCGCAGTAGTCAAAGAAGTGGTTGTCTTCGAAGGACTCGCAGAATGTGTTAACATCTTTTTGATTGAATTGTTGTCGAAATTTTGGTCATCGTTTCGGTTGATTCCTTCATCAATTGATTGTCTATTTAATTTGTTTCCAAAAATGTGTTCATTTGAATTATTAGTAACTGATTCGCAAGTGATTTCAGATACTTTCTGAAACACTTTTCCTCAATTTTGCTATTAATTAGTAAATCACTTATTGTTGAATCAAACGAATCATTGATTGAGGTATTATTTGAGGACAATTTTGGTTCACTTTGAGGCTTACTCGCGAACAATTTAGACCAAATTTTCGGAGCCATTAATCATAATAACCGAAAAACGAATAAATAATTAAAGAAAATAGTGGAAAACAATTAAATTGTTTTCATAACTAATTCAATTAACTGTAAAACATTTGAAATCAATTTTGACTCCTTTCGAAGCACTAATTGATCGAAAATGATGTTTAGAAATCATAATAAATATATCGTTCTTCTAGTAATAAATAATTTGATTTTTTGGTTCTATGTTTTGTTTACTTTTTATGTAATAAAACTTTAGGTCACATGAAGTCATATGACTTCTCCTCCTTTGGTTCAGATCATGAGTGTCTATGAATGTGTGTCACTATCAGTAGGTTTTCTACGCAAAAAAGGAGTAACTCTACCTGCAAAACACCTATCAATACCTGATGTCTGGAATAAATGTACCTTTTTAGCACTGATCTGATAGACGACGTTATTAAGGCTTGCGCTCAAATTTTTTTTATTTAGACGTAACTCAAACCTCATTAGTGTACTAGCCAATATCTAACGTCTAGACTAAATATACGCCTTTTTGGCACAAATTTCACAGACATCACAAGTGAAGTTTAGATTTAGATTCCTTTCATTCATAGCTAACGACAAGTAATGAGGAAATATTTAAGAATTTTTGCAGTGTTTTCAACGTTAAAACCTGAATGCTTAGATAGTAATGTTATATTTTGTATACGTTGTTTATGATATTACTTCCGTTTTTCAGTTACATAACGTCGATGAAAGTACCGGTTCTCTGACAGAGAGTAGGCTCTAGTAGTGAACAACAAATACTACGTTTCCTTAATGTAAAACTTTAAAAGGAAGAAAATTATTTTAGCTTCGTGTATATCGTAACAATCAACAGTCATGCGACTCGTTCTAGTCACATGAACTTATAGTCTATTACCTCAAATGGATTCTATGCGTCAGTTCGAAATAGAATTCTGCCAATTCTGTAGGCTTTTCACGATAAGTTTAGGATAGTTTTTATTTCTTATCTTTATTGGCGAGAAAATGTTTATTAGGTTCAAAACTTATTCTGCTTTTCGTAGATCTCTTTTATTGAAATTTTTGCCGACAGAGTTTTTTTACAAATTATGCAGAAATTAAAAATAAAAGTTTTGCAATCAAAGTTAATGATTTGGTAGCTCAATTGAAAAAAAATTGTCTTCTAACTATTAATTTCGACTGCTGGCGCTCAACACCCTTTTGCTAAGAATTTTTTAAGCAAACCTCCAGAACTTTATTTAAGTGAAAGCGAATAGTTGTGTTGTTTTTTGACATGATAAAAAATAGTCAATTACTTCTAGTAAATTGAGACTTGATTGCTTGCGCAGAAAATCAGAAATCAACAGACAAACCACTTGATTATAGTTAGGTATTTTCGAGAACTCAAATTAAAGTACATTCAAAAACTAAATAACTCTTGATGGCAACCAGAAGAAAATTACAAATGTAATTCGACAACAGGTTGATGTAACATAACAAGGAGGTTGACATAGCAACAAGTTTTTTCTTGTCGCTACAGAAGATTATTAAGTTTCTAAGTGTACTATAATAAATGAAACCGCGACTAAACACTAACTTTCAATGACATATAAATGCCGTCTGCGACTGATTCAAGTTCGGCCATAAAGCAAGTGCCAAAAGTATTGCCAAAATTAAATTTGCTTGCAGATAAAATCCTTCACCTAATACTTGAAGGAAGGTTTGGAAGTTTTTGTTCTTTCTTTTTTGTTTAATCCCTGGCTTTAATGATAAACATTTGACTAGTTTTTAATTACTTTGGTTTCCTGTTGAGCAGCTTGTTAAGATTTTTCAATTAGTTAAGACATGTCTTCAGTTCCGTCCACAATTAAGATTGTTGGTATAAAAATTTTTATTAGTTGTAATTTTTTCTTAGTTAGATAATTCATGAACTTTATTGACCTAAAACCGTTTATTGAGCTAAAAGTAAGGTAGTATTGAAATTAGTTTTTAACAATTTTTTTGTCTTTTTAATCTTTTTTAGTTACATATAAAAAGTATAGATTACAAAACCTTGGATTTCAAACAATCTAAATAAATGGCTCGATCAGTTACACATGTAATTTTGCATAGCTTATTGACAAGAACTATTTTTGAATATTAGTATAGACTTCAAATTTCTAAATTAAAAATTTCAAAGTCAAAACATGAGAGTAATGAAAAAATCTCTAAAAAGAAAAAAACCTCTAAAAAATTAGCATAAATGTTGAACATAAATATTAAATGATAGTAATTTCACACAATCAATAGTTTCATAAATTATAGTATGACCTTTAATATTCGAGGAATTATTCAGTAATTATGAGGGAACGAAATAAAGAAAGAAAAAAGAACAATTATTTAATATCAAACAATCATTAGTCGCCACCGCCACAATCTCCGCCACCCGAATCGCATCCTCCGCCACCCGAATCACATCCTCCACCGCCCGAATCATATCCTCCGCCACCCGAATCACATCCTCCACCGCCCGAATCATGTCCTCCGCCACCCGAATCGCATCCTCCGCCTCTGGAATCACAGGTGTCACAGTTATCAGAAGTAGTTCGTTGATTGTCATAATCCATATTAATCGATAAGGAATTTATAGTATTATTATAGTGCAAATCATCGAACATCACATTCTGATGGTTAGAACTGATAGAACTGCTAGAACTTCTTCTTCTTCTTCGATGATATTTATCTTTGGAAAATTGTGTTTTTGGCCACTTAGTCGAACCGTCACTTTTCTTTAAAGCTTTTCTAAAACAGCAAAGGACTACTTGGAATAATAAAAAGAGTATTACAAATAAGACAAATCCAGTGACAATTATCGGAAAAAGTTCCATTCGAGTAAAGTTTATGAAAAATCATCAGATAATCAGCGAAAATATACGAAAAATGTTGAGGGAACCGTGTAACGCCCTAAAGACAAATGCTCTCAAATTAAATGAAAACACGCAAATATCGAAATCCTTTGACGTAATAATAGCATTGATGCTAATATTGCTTTTGGATTTATTATTTTTGGTATACTTTCAATATGAAGCTTAGCTTCAAAGCTATATAAGGTCACTAAATATTTGGTGAACTCAATATTTATTTATTTAAAAATTTATAAGTTTTCATCTGATTTTATTTTAACTCTTATTTATGCTTTAAAAAATGCACTATGTGAAAATTTCTTAAAAGTTGTTTCAAGACGAAAGCAAAAATGACTGACTGGCTATTAACTGTTGATGGCCTTCAAAAGATTCATGAGGCTTAATGGATCAATTCAACATAAATTATGTCTTTAAAGGCTAAATAATGAAACCACTAAATAGTGGATCCAAACTTTCGAGTATCACATAAGTTAAGCTAACTTGATATTTGGTTAAGTTCTTTAAAAAAAATGGTGGTCACGTGTTATTGTTAAGTCTAGGTTAGTTCACTATTACGATCTAGTTAAGGTTTGGCAACATAACTGAGAAAACAAAACTTATCTCCCTTTCAGCAACAGAGTTTCAGATTTATTCAAATATAAGCTTTAAGAAAGCTTTTAGTTGTTATGGTATATAATCTTTTACAATGACTTTATTAAAATAAATTACAATAAACCGGAAGATTTCAGCTAACAAGGGATACAATTGGATTAATAAACTTGAAAATATTAAACAATTTCTTCTCTCTTGTTGAGTCTTTAAGAGCTATGGTTGGCAATACTGCTGGAATATTTAGTCAAAGTTCATTCTAATAACAAATTGAGTAAAGAGTATTTAATACTTAGAACTATCATCAGATTTGATATTTCTGATGGCGTCCTCATAAGAGGGCAAATGATCATTACCATCAACGATAGTAACATTAATTAATTGCTTATGCAATTGATGACTATTACTATTACAGCTGACACTAAAAACTTCATCATAAGAGGGAGGTAGAGATGAATCGCTTCTCAATTCAGTGAATTGATTATCATTAGGACAGTTATTACCGCTCGAATCAATTCTTGAATGTCTGATTGTCGAGAGGGGAAAGTTTTGTTCATACATTGAGATTAGCTGTTGAGAATTGAAACACCAATTATTCTTAAGTATCGAATAAATAGCACAACAGAGTATGAGAATTATCGACAAAATCGATCCAATTATTATCCAGTAATCAGCAAAATCAATGCCAATAAATAATAGCTGCGGATTAATACCAACGCAGAATCGATTGTCAATCGGATAATAACCACACTCGAGTCTGACTAACACTACTTCACTGCTAGTATGTGAAACATGATTACCAGAACTAATTTGCAGATAGTTTGCCGGACAGAAACATGTCCGACGCGGTAGTTGATCATTTTCGTCGTTGTAGTTATCGATTCCTAAGTTCCTGAAGTCGAGCCCATAATAACCAGAACATGGTTTGCAGTGTTTGTTAGTATGAAGAATTATACATTCTTTGCAACGACCATCACATATACATTCATCGCCTAGTAGGGTCTCTACTTGTAATGAGTTACTGATTCTCATCGTGATCATCACATTTATAACAAGTAAAAATGATATTTGATTGAACATTTTCAGTGATTTTTAGCACAACATTCAGATTCCTTGACAATATCTTCAGGTTAATTCACTATTAAGCGACCTTACAAACAAATGTTAATGCAAAAAATGTTGTGGCTTTTCAGCCTTTTCACTCAAACTTTCGATACATCAGATTGAAGTAATTCGTTCACGTTTAGGAAAATGGATTCAATGTGACTTTGCTAGTTATACAAAAAATTATGAGTCGCCTAGATATGGTATTTATTCACAAGCATTTACTTATAAAAATAGTATCAGATCCTCAATTAACTTAGAACATGAATATTATTTTAAATAAAGCTTAATAAATAAAATATGAGCATTACGCCACATTTGGCTATTGGTTATAAGAATCTGGTTATGACTTGTTTAGAGAAACCAAATCAAAGTAAAAATCTTATTTATATAAAGACCTAAAAATGAGTGACAGATGTATTTAGATATAAAAGAGCACGTCAAAGTATCAAATAGTCCATCAAAAAGGATTCATTTCTTATATAACAAGTTCAATGTTTGTCACGCAGTCTCGCAATTATTGATCAGACTCACAGTTCTTTCATTACTGTTTAATTGAGAGCTATTCCGTTGCTGCTGCTGCTGTTGTTGTTGTTGTCGCTGTCGAGACTCAATAACACGTTTGAACAATAGCTGTCTAGTTGAATCTGCTGAATAACTGAATTTCATGGATGTAACAGCTCCAAAAAGCAAACCCATAATAATAAATATGTAGATCAAAGTTCTTGTCTGAGTGCTTCTCTGTTTGATCCTTTGATTGTCTTCACAGCCTTCAATTTCATGACTATAAGTGAATCCATGAGGGCATTGGCACGAATTTTCGAGACATACAAATTGTCTTAATTTGTTTGTGTCGCAATCGCCATCCGCTAAACAGAAGCCATTTAGGCCTTTCAACAGTTGACATTGTTGTGTTGACGCGTCATAAATGAAGCCTCGATTACAGACACATCGATAGTTCCATCCGAACTGTTTGCAGTGAATGTTGTTGCCTAAACAATAAACAATTGAATCATGTTTTAATTTTAATGTAATTGACAAATCTTTTTCTTTTAATAAGCCATAAGACTATCGCGAATTTATTCGTTAATATAATTTAATTTCTATCGATGCCATCATAGATATTGAGTAAAACAAATAAGTTTCAAACTAAATAACCATCTAATTTAAGAACTAATTTTAATCAAAATATCAAGTCAAAAATAATGGAACAAATTATTATTTCATATTGGTAGCAATATGAAAAAGACAAAAATAATAGATGCGGTTAAAGTCTCAAATATAACTATAAATAATTAAATAATTAATAGACTTATCTGACCTCTACAATGAAAATCAAATCTGCAATAATTTTCTTCTGAATTAAGGGAAGCCGTTCGTTTAGGTTCACACGCTCGAAGATTGTGGTTATAATATTGGTCGCTGGGACACGAGACTGGAAAGCAAAATTTGTTATCAACAACAACCCAATTACCAGGTTTACATTTGCACGTTGATGTGTCTTGATCGCAATCGGCTCCTAATTCATCTTCGCAACCGTTCGATGGATACTTCTTGTAATCGCAAGGACCTAATGATGTCTGACTCAATACTAGACTAATTAAACTATTCACTGATAATAACAATGTTAAATAATTGATTTTATTCATTGTTTTCAATTTCAAAATTTGTCTTCTTATTCAATAGTCTTTACTTTAAAACAAATTCAGTTCAAATATGATAAATAAGAGCACTGCTGAACAGATTGTCTCATTCATTATACTGATATCTGTTCTTTTGTTGATACTATTGTTACGATAGTTTGCACTGAGGTACAAAAAACTATCAAATATTTTTAAGCTATGAGAGAGTGAGAGAGAGGGCTTTTAACTTTTACTCTATCTAGAAATCTGTTCAAAGTTTCATACGTTTACAAATTAAGGGTTTCAACAAAATCGCTCATAAAACTTGTTTTTCCAGTTATAGCCTTGAATTTGAGTTTTGTGTTACTATTTTTGAGAGCCATAAGTAACTCAATTACGGATAGCATTTCCTATTTCCATTCAATTGTTATTAATTTCTCGCATATAGACATCAATTTATTTTATACTAAATAGTGTATTAAACTCTTTATTACATTTTAGGGATCTTGAAATAAAGAAATTTTAGTAAAATGTTTACAAAAGGACTTTTTGGAAAGTTTTTGCTTTCGAAAAGTTCATTATTTTGTTTTTAGTTAACAGGCGTTCAAAGTTTTAATTACAAATATTGAACAATGAAAAATGATTTCAAATTTTTCAGTTTTTTCTTAAGCTGAAACTAGAATAGCTAGAATCATAGATAAGATCGCGATTCTGGATTAGAATCTTCAATAACTTCAACTAAGCAATGCGCATAAAACTTCATGATTATGTCAATGCATCAACAAACTTTTTGTGTGATTGACCTAAATCTGAAAAAAGGTTTAGGACAATTTCTGCATTGAAGATAATTTAAAGCTTGTAAGTTAGTTGTAATCATTGTTAAATACAATAGAGTAATTTTTTAATATAATGGCCCATAAAGACGACTGAATCATTAAGTTTTCTCAACAATTGGCCGTATATTCAAAATAATAGTAAAATCTCCAAACCCTTTCCGACTTAAACACAGAATTATCAAGTTAGGTAAGAGACTATAGAGTAGTTGCAATGTATGTTGAGACAATTGCTGTGATCAAAGTCGAGTCTATTTTAATAGAATGATTATCATGAAGTTTATAACAGCTTATATGTCTCACATAATTACCAGGTTTTCGACGAACCTGTTTGTTCTAACGTCAAAATCAGAATATTGTAAATTCGTGCTTAATAATGAATCAGTTCAAAAATAAAACCGAATAGTCCAGCAAATTATCCCATTGTAACAATAGATCACTGTGGAGAACTTGCTTTAGTATTAACACGAATGAAGATTATTAACATAAATCCCAGTCACAACCGTACTCAGCGAAGAGCTAAGGGTGCTTTAGTTCTCCCAGGACTTTTCAAGATCTAATTTTAGGTCTGCACTAAAAAAATGTTAGAAAAAACTTTAAAGTTGTATTTGTTCGATGCATCAATTGACTATTTATAGCTAAACATTAATGAAAATTTTGATAAAAAATGAACGGGTTATTTAGATGCAAGTTATCATTTATTTCAACAAATCTGAGCATTTCATTTTAGACTTTAGCCCCTAGACCGAAGGTTCTAGCTACTGTAGTGATCCTAATTCAACAACAACATCATCAAAAGCCCTGACAATCAAATTGACTATAGAGAAGTCAAAATTGTTGTCTTTAGGTGCTCTTTTTAATAGTTTTCTAAGAACGGGATTACCTTCCGATAAGATAGTGCTCGATCCTAAAGCTCAGTGTTCCATTTGCTCATGCAATCACTGTTAACCACGAAATATATAGTTACTTATGAAATTGGTTAGTATCTTGTCTCGTTCAGTCTTAATAAATTTTCATACTATAGGTGAAATCCTTTCGAAAAGCGTCTTTTATGGTAAAGTGCTATAGAAATTAAATGGATTTCAAATACTATCTGAATAATGTTATGTATTTTTCTGTGTGCAGTCTTCGAATTATAGTTGAACTAATAGTGTAAATTTAGACGATATGAAGGATAATTTTGTTATCATAAATGACCACTGGCCACTTCGGGGATTAAAAACTTGGTTTTGATTTATTTTAAAGTTAAAACTTAATCTCTTTTTAATAGATGTTAGATTAATGCACAATATGATACAATTTGAATGCGTCGTTAGATGCACACTACTTCTTGTAATTTATACTTTATAGCACAAATTCTAAACATTATATAAATAATATTTAAGTTTAAACCTGAGAAAACCTGAGCTAATGCTAATGTCTTAGCGAAGTTTGAGAAATAAAGATAATTAACAAGTATTTTATAATTTCTATAGCTTCGTTGATTTTAGAAGATATTTTTCATTAATGAAATTTTCGAATTTAAGATAAAGGAGATCGTTATTCAGGATCAAGACTTTAATAACTTTAAAATAAAAGCGTGTTAAAATTTATGATTGTAGTATAAGCGTCAAACTCTTTATGTATTATTAGCCTAAAATTGAGGAAGAGCTAACAGTTCTTTTCTACATAAAAATATTTTCAAGCTTAGAAGTTGTGAATATTATTAATTTAAATAATCTAATAATTTTTAAAATTGAATTTTCGCATAATGACTCATAAAGACAGCCAACCTATTGAGTTTTCCTAATGCGATGAACATTTTATTGATGAGTAAAGAATCATTAAACATTTCAGGATTAATTATTGACCCTCTCGATTAATAGCTTTTCCGTATATATTATTTATTTAAAAAATTGTACAATTATACATTTCTTGACCATTATCGTAAATTGTTAAATTACAGCAACTGTAAATTTATGAATAATATATGTAGCTAGTCGGTAAATGATCGCTCTATACTTGTCTTGATTTGTTCTTAGTGTTAGTGGATCTCTATAGGTATAATTATTTCGCTATATTCTTAAATTAATCGCTCTGTAGTGTGCTAGACATAGCGAGCAAAGAAGAATGCTCATTTTGGCCCCCCTGAGGTGCAAGGCGAGACCTATATTATTTGAAAGATCTCTTCGAGTACTATAAGAATATATAAAGAATGGGTCAATTGAGACATCCCCGTGACCAGTACGGCCGAAAATTACGTTGAATTGGACGTAGTGGTCTTACCCCTCGACCTATATATCATTGAACTCAGCTCACCGAGCTGAAAATATTGGTACCATGTTTGACCCCTTTAAAGTGACCTTTGACCCTGTCATGTGACCTATTACTTTAAACCCCACCTCAAAGTCATCATATGGGATATCATTGGAATCATCTCGTCGAGCTGAATTCATCGATATCTCATTGATGCTCTCGAAAGGCCTTAGGACCTATTAATGACTTTTGATTTTTTAACCCTACATAACTGTCTTCACTTCGATATGTAAGGTATCATTAGAGTACTCTCATCGTGTGCGTTATATATGTTAGTTTGAACGTATATATATTCTCGATCAGAATGATGAGAAGAGTTCATTGATATATATTTCATTCATGAAAAGCGATTTTGAAAAAATCGATTTTTCGAAAAAAAGTAAGTCCCGCCAATGCTTCTATGTCAAAATGTCGCCCCAGCCCCAAAAATGTCGCCGCCAATAATGTCGCTGTAAATAATGCCGCCTGTAAAAAATGTCGCCGATAAAAACGTCGTCGTAAATAATGTCGCCATACAAAAAATGTCGCTATACAAAAATGTCTCCGGCAAAAAATGCCGCCGTAAATAATGTCGCCTGTAAAAAATGTCGCTATACAAAAATGTCTCCATTAAAAAATGTCAGTATCATTTGATCCTGATGATAAAAAAAATCTATCGAAAGATTGAAAAAGAATATATTTATGAATAGTCTTATACCAAACCAATGTTCAAAAAGTTTATAGTTAAAGAGCTTCAATCACTAATTTTTCCATTGCCTACTGTGAATGAGCTTCCTTGCTAAGAAGGCTCAGATCATATCCCGATTCATGTATTCTATTGATCATTTTGTTCAAATTAGTAAATTTTATTTTATTACTATAATTAAATGAAAAAATGATCCTGCTCTAATAAAATATTTTCAAAGCTATTTTACTCTTGTTAATTTTACTTGGAATATATGCATAAAAAATCTTGAAACAGACCATTTTTGTGTAAAATTTTATATGGCGTCACTTTTATACGATGTCATTTTTTACCGGCGGCGTTTTTTACAGACGACATTTTTTGAATGACGATATTTTTTACGGCGACATTTTTTACCTGCGACATTTTTGTATGGCGACATTTCTTGTATGGCGACATTATTTACGGAGATATTTTTTACTGGCGACATTTTTGCTGGCGACATTTTTTACCAGCGATATTATTGGCGGCGACATTTTGACGTAGAAGCCCCGCCAATCCCCTGTAACTCGGTTACGGCTGACTTTTTGTTTTAATTCTTTCACCATTCGATTCAGCACATCTGATTTAGTAGGATTACACTATCCACACACTGAAATTGCGCAAGTTCCAGTTTATTCAGTTTTCGCCCCCTGGCGGCTCGGGGGATGCTCCGATTGCAAAGTGCCCAGAGACAAAGTGTTAGTACTTGAAGAGATCTATCGAATGATATAGGTTTCACCTTGGACCTAGTGGGCCAACTTACATAGGATTTGGGCATTCTCCTTTGCTTTTCCACATAACTTTTGTATATCTAATAAGACATACAAATTGATGCACAACTAATTATACAATTTTTAAACATTTAAATATCTAATATTTTTACTTTGAAACCAAAACTATTTATTAGATAGTGAAATAAAATTTTAATGGGAAAATAGTTTATATTTAAAAAACAACTTAGACTTCATTCAAATAAATTTATTTCGACTTAAATTCCCTCACTGTATTGATAAATCGTTTGCAAATTTTATTCTTTATTCAATAGTAGTGAATGAGAAGCTTATTAGGATAAATATAAATTGGAGTAATAAGATTTGACTACTAGTCATGTTCAATATAAAAGAATACAGAATATAATTCTTCTCAAAAGTTCAATATGCTTTAATTTATTGCATTTCTTCATTTAAATCAATTTTATTCAACGAAATACTTATTCTAAAAATCATTATCTACTTAACTAAAGTCTTTTTTTAAAGTTTAATTCATTTAATAAGCGGCTTATTATCGAAGTGAAAGACCATATGTTTTACTAGATATCTATTTGATATAAATTATTTATTTGAATTACTTTTCGCATAAATATTAAGAGAATTGTGAAAAGAATTCCAAAACAGTTTTAGAAATTAAGTACGAGTGCAATCGCTACGATTTAAATTGCGAATAAATTTTATCATTGAGTTCTTGATCAACAAATTCATATTTTGTTAGAACCTTTTGATTTGAAGTCAAGTCACTCTCAAATTGCATCGGATTTTCATCTAACATCATGACCGAGTCAATCAAACTTTCAGATTTTGACATTGGCTCATCTATAGGCTTGTATCTGATATCCAGGATACCGTCATTCTCGAACTTAATTGGTTTGTAAAGTCCTTCCTTTGTCTCGATTATTCTTATCGGATCTGATTCAGCCATATCGATTTTGTTGTAACCATAATTTCTATATTTGTAAAGAAGACACTCATTAATCTCATGAAACACTTCTAATGTTTTTGCCCAGTTTTTCAGCAAACGATTCGAACTGTAAATCAATCTTGGCATCGTTGGAATCGCAAAATTTCAATCCCGAAAAATCTGAAAGATTTACAAGTGATTTCAAGCATGTAACTTCAAAAAGTTGCTCAACTCAAAGATTCATAATCAATTATTTATACCTAATTTTGAGTTTTTCGATTCATCAGAAGCTAAATCATTATTTTCAGAACCTGGTTTTGGGTCACTAGTAGAATTTTTATGGTCTAATCTATCGCTGTTTATCATCGATTGATGAAGAAATTGTGTGAAAGAGTTGACGGTAAAATTTACGGCAGGCTTGATTATTCCATTTCCAATTAGGTCGCAAACATTGTCCAATAATCTATTAGATAGTTTTTAAAACATTTCTTCTTTCGTCCGAGCTAATTGGTTGCTATATAGTGGCAACTTGTTTTCTTAAAGTTTAATTGAGGTAAAACGTCATCTAAACCTTTGGATAAATCTTCTATAAGTCTATTAACAATTTTTATAATTTTGATCATTGAATGTGATATTCTGAAGCTATTTATGAGCGGTGCTACCAAAAAAGTTTTTGTTACAGTTTGCCACCATTTCATTCCTTTTGAATTAATTTCGCTTTCGATTGTTTGTACACGTTTTGCAGATATTTGAGATGCGATTTCTTCAAGCACAGACATGAACTTTGATTCAGTTATGAAAAATCTATTAATTATCTCTTTATTAACCATTTCTTTTCCATTTTTGTGAAGTAGAACTTCATCTAATTTCTTATTGAATGCCTCAACGTGTATATGAATAGTAATTGTTTTAATTAGTGAAACTCAAAATAATGCATTAAAATAATTAAAAAGCAACTTAAGTAAATTCAATGGGAAAATCCGAAAGCAACTATTCAATTGATGAAGGTCTTGATTAAAAATTTTAAAATAATATAATTATACAATAAATTTATACTATTAGGATCTAGTTATAATAAACTTCTGTTTCAATCTTTTAACTGTTTTCAATTTTATCTAAACTTTTGGGATTGAGGCTTAAAATCTCAAATGTTTTATAGACATTATTAACAAGTTGCGATAATACTATTCGATATATTGTATTTAAAGATTGACTACTGAACAATATATCAAGAAAATATTTCCTCAATTGTACTGTAAAAAGAGATTGGTCTCTAGGAATGTATTGCCGATATAACAATATTTTTCTCAATTAAGATAAATCATTTATTGTTAGCTGAGATATTTCACTTTAATTTTAACTTAGTTAAATAGGATTTTTAAAATTCATCTGTAAGTAATAATTGTATGATAAAAAGTTGGTTATAATTTGACTATCAATCAACGTATCCGTAGAAAGTTTAAAAATTTTAAATGATAATAAACTTGCCCTTGAAAAGGTCGAAAATTCTCTTTTGTAATCTCGTTCGCACGCACGATTTTATCTTAGAAATGAAAGGCTTGATGGATGCAAAATCGGTTCCTATTCCGAGAACCTGAAATGCAAAATGAATTAGATATCAAGTTTTGTACTAAAACAGCATTTTTATCTAATTTAATACGTGCTGAAAAACATTCCCCCCCCCCCATATATGATCCAACAACTTTATTATTCCGCTTCCAGTTTTCCTTAAAAACAGTACTTGATGTTTCAAAAGAACAGTAACTTGCGCTTTTGGTTCACAATGCTTTGATGCCATACTTGACTACTTCTGACCCGAACCTGGCCACTTCTGGCTAACTCCCGACAGGAGTGGCTGACCCCGCTAAGTGATATATCATTGGATTTAGAATATCAAACTGAGCATTTCGATACCTCACTTGATCAAATATCATAAGTAGTTCTCGAGATATACATCTTTGTTTGGTTTAGTACCTCGTAATGGACAAACCTGGATTTAGAAAGTCGTAACTCAAACAAGCCTGATATAAACTAAATGAGGATAAGTTAGGTATCGAAGCGACGTAACCTATTATACTTTAGTTTAAATCAGGTTTGGTTTGGGTTACAACTTGGTAAAGCCAGATTTACCCTTTTTCGAGGCAGGTTAGGTTTGGGTGGCCAGAGCTGCTCAGGTTCTGGTTGGAAGTGGTCAAGTGTGGTATTAAAATGTTCAGCCCGACGAACTGAATCCGACGATGTATCATACATTGGGGTAGGGGTTAGGAACCCCTTTAGACACATCAGCCCGGATTCACTCCAGAGCATTTATTAAATCCTCTTCAGATGTGGTAAGAGGCCTTTCACTTCAGTAAATTACGAATATTAATGAATTACTCATAATTTACTATCAATGCTCACCAATTTATCTCATAATTACTAATCTCCGTGCTCTCAATTTAATAATTTCCGAATTTTAATTCTCTCTAATAGTGAAAGGCAATTCAATCAGTAAATAATAATTTAATGAATATTAATTTCAATTGGTTGATTTGATTTCAAATTCACTCAAAAATCAAAACAAAAATAAATTCTAGACAGTAGTTCAGCAATAAATTACGTTTGAATTTATTTTGTAACCGAATTGAAAATTACATGAAAACTCGATTTTTCTTCTATAATTTTTCTTTAATTGTGATTTTAAAAAATTTTTTTATAAGCAGGGGGGGAAGATTTTCTTCATTTTAAAATGTTCTGCATCATAATTGAATGATTGGTTCAAAAGTTATAAAGCTTTGTATCCCTAAAGTTAGCTTCCGCGCTTACTGTATATATGTGTGTAATGCGTCGTATTATATAAAAGACCCCTTTTTTACTAGTATTGACTAATAGGGTAATGATATATCACGTTTTTAAAAAAAGTGTAACTCCAAATTTTAGTAAAACTTGTTTAAAAAATATAATTCAATTGTCACATTAGTCGGCAGGATATTAACCTAAACAAGTACTTCAGCTAAACGACGCTTTATAGCTATTCAAATCAACTTAAAGATGGCAAATAAAAAAATTTTCTCAATATTACTAAATTCAATGGTTCGAAAGAGGACGTTCCTATGGAAAAATGGCTCTCACTTTTCGATAAAATCATTACAAGAGCAAACTGGTCATCACAAGAAAAGATCGATCATTTCCATGAGTACATCGAAGGAGTGGCTTTAAATGGTATCTCAGCGATATCTACGACGAGAATTTCGCCTCTTGGAATGACGTAACAGACAATATGATCGAAGGATTTGGAAGACCTGTAGTCGATCCCTTCAGGGCATTCATTCACTACCGTCTCGGGAAAAATCAAACCATTAAAGAATGCTTCGAGGAGAAGAAACTGGGACATCTCGCAAAACTCACAACAAACACATCATCTCTGGATTGACTGATGATCTCCCTACACAATTGGAGATAGCTTTTGCTGGACTAAAAGTAACCTCACCAGCAGAATGGCTTACAATAGCTCAACGTCTTGAAGTAAGCCAGAAGAGGAAGGAAAGCACTCAAAGGGCCTCATTACAACCGTTACAACTGAGTAATACAAGACTATAAGAGAAACTTCATCACGAAATACTATACCAAAGTTTCCTTGTCGAATATGCGAAGGAAAAGGTCAACCAAATCAACTCCACTGGCATTCTGTTTGCCCTAATCGTCAAGACTCTAATCGACAAGAAGTAATGTTAACGGAAAGCGCTTTAGACTCGGGAAACGAGTTGGGCGACCTAAGGCAAAACTAATCTTCAAAGTACTTGTCAATGATTTAACTGTTAATGTTTTCCTTGATACAGGAGCCACTATCACCTCTATTAATAAATCAGTGTTTAAACAGTTGAATCTCCAATTAATAAAAAACACTTCAATTCAAATAAGACAAGTGAATTCATTAACATAAACCTTGGGTCGTGTCTCAATTGAATTAACAATTGGAAAGATTACAATGACAGTAGAAGCACATGTTTTCGAAAACATTAGAGCACAACTCTTATTAGGACTTGACAACGTTCAACATTACCGATTATCTCTGGATCTTAAGAACCTCAACCTGCATCAGACAATTTCAACTCAAAATCTTCCAGGAGACATCCACATAAGACAACAGCAAATTACCCAAATTAACACGGTAATCAGCAATCCTCAAACATCTAATGATAAACGAATCGAAACACTTATCAGTAAATATCAACTCATATTCGCAAAGGAAAGAACTGATATCGGGAATGTTAAACTCGAGGATCATTCAATTACCTTAACGAATAACGTACCACTTTATCAAAAGCCTTATCGTGCTTCTCTGAGGGACAATCAAGAAATCAAATCTCAAATATATGCCTTATTGAGAAAAAACCTTTTAGGCCGTCTGTCACCTTACGCAGCACCAGTCACCTTGGCTCAAAAAAAGGGGAAGGAGAGACTCGTCTTTGTATAGATTAGAGAAGACTAAATAACTTAACCATTCCCGATCGTGAACCATTCCAAGGATTGACGACCTCTTGGATCGACTCTCAAGTGCCAAATTCTTTTTGACTCTTGACATCGCATGAAGTTATTGGCACGTCAGAATGAACCCGAAAGATATCTCAGACAGGATTCATCACACAGAATGGTCATTACAAATGGTTGGTGATGCCTTTCAGCTTAAGAAACGCCCCTGCCACTTTTCAGAGAATCATTAAAACGATTATAAACAAATACAATCTTAAGAACACATTAAACTATTTTGTTGATATCATCATCTACTCTGACGATTTCGAACAACATCTCGAATTGTTGGAGAATGTCTTAAGAGGTCTGGTCAAAGAAAACATCAAACTAAAGCTAAGCAAATGCCAATTAGCCAAAAAATCAATCGAATTTCTTGGATATGAAGTTAGTAACAAAACTGTTGCGCCCAGTCAGAGTAACATCATAGCAATTCGAAAATACAAGAGGTCTGAGTTAGCCAAAGATGTTCAGCGGTTTCTAGGAGCAGTAAACGTTAACGGTCGGTCCAACATCAGTATTGTTGGAAATGAGCTTAGAGCGATGCTGTGGGCGATGTCTCATAAAATCGCTCAGTTCGCTCATCTCATCCTGTGACCTACCGATTATATTTGGGCATACATAAAACTCGCCCATTTCCATAGATGACCACTTAGAATAAAGTTCCGACCAAAATTCCAGTTTAATATCCTGAACATCATCCTTGGAGTAATTTAAGTTAAAAAATATATAGTTATTTTTAAATAATTTCAAATAATCTAACGCATACCTATGAAATCCGAGCAACTTTGAATACATCCCCTCTGCGATATATCGAGCCAACTCACTCTGTAATATACCATTAAACTGGCCACTTCCAGAATTGATGGGCGCTGACTCAAAATCAGGCAGTCTTAGCCTTACTACTAGCACCAAACGAAAAAAGCTTGCCAGGAAAGAAAAAGTTGAACAAAGCTTTCGAGCCTCGGAGTGTGTTTTTAAGCTCGAAGGTATTGAATCTATCCTCCCATCCAACCCATCTCACAAGAAAACGATCCTCCATATCTTACCATTCCATGTTATCACTCAGGCAACGACACTCGATTTTGTATTCATTGGTAGACTTACCCGTTACAGGGTGATCGAAAACTTAATTGTATCGTGGAGGAAGCTCGGGCAACGGCTCCTTAAGCACCAAATCAGATGGAGTATAAGGCGGATGGCTGTCAGTTGGATCAAAACTCAAATCAACCTCTCCTCAGAAGATGATGAAACTGGCGACCCGATATTGAGAACTTCTCCAACAGACGTTGACGAACAAACGCAGACAAAATCTGACATACAATCAGTTGTCATCGAAGATTTTACAGAAGACTTCGACCTAGTATCGTATTTTGATGGACAAGAGGCAGGTTTTATATTTACGGCAACAGACACGCGTCTCCTCTCATTACAAAAACGCTTGTGAGCTAAAAAATGAAAATTTTTAATTTAATAGGTTAAGAAAAGCCATAATCATATGACACATACCATTATCCGACATGTTTAATGAATATAACCTTTAAGAGAAATTCTCTTATCAAATACTACATCATTAAGTACAAAAATCTTCTACTTACGCAAAATAAAGTCAATAATAATCAGCTCAAGAAGTTAGACAACCAAGATTCACAATTCAATTCAATGTAGAGCTCAAGTAATTCTTTATATATATACACAAAATTATGCACAAAAAATTCACTTTCATATAAATGTTTGAGAAACACGTGTTTTGTTTTGGTGCCTTTCGTTTCAAAAATTGTCATAAAATGCGCATTCTCCAAACAAGCACTTCACATAAAGTACGACTATTTGTCACAAAAACTACGCTCTTACTCAAAAGTTAACCCAAACAAGAAATTATATTTTCCCAAATGCTTATTAATTTTAATTATAACTTATTTTTAAAAATTTATTTAATCATTTTTTGTATATACTTAATCAATTTATATAACTCATATGTTTGTATTAATCATCAAGTTATATTATTGTAAATCACTTTTAAAGGAGCGTATAATAGCTGTGTTCAGAGACGAACACTCTAAAGCAGGGGCAAATTGCAAAGACTTTTTCTCATTACATTTCTCCCACAGCCTAAACTTATACTTTCCCACAGTTATACATAAATTATAAAGCGGGGTCTGTCATAGGGAAATACAACCCTAGCCCTCAGTGTTGTAGTAAAATCATCTAAAGCTATTACCTAACATTATACACTTTCCCCCTATTATTAGTATTAACTTCTATAAGTCTCTGTCCTAATTTTGAAAGAAGCTTTCCTATAAAAGTGATAAGTAGACATCTATTAATTGTCTTTTACCGCGTATTCCTCAATAAACTAAGTTATAGAAATCCAAAAATAGTGATGTGCTACGAAATTATATTGCAATATTTATATAATTTAGAAGTATAAATATTCTGGATGTCTAGCTTTTATGTTGGAAGTTATCCTATTAACTCTCGATTCAGAATTTAATTTTTCGGATATTAGTGAGTTCCATTAGAAATCAAAGCGTGAGGTTAACTTTTAAGGTCAAACACTGCCTTAAATAGAGGCATTATCAAAATTAAGTCAGTTTAAGGATAGTTATTCGTTAAAATGGTTGCGTCATCAAAACTTAAAGAACACCAAATAAAGATATTATATTTTTGGACAATCGGCGAACGCTCACCGATTGTAATTGCGCGCAAAACAGGGGTTTCACTGTATACTGTTAAGTACAACTTGAGAAAACTCAAGAAGTCGGGGACTTTGGACAGAAAACCAGGTTCAGGAGGGAAGTGGAAGATAAAAGGGGGTGATGCCATAGCTGTAGGTCAGTATTTAAGACGAAATAACGAATTAACGACCAATGATATCGCCATGAAACTTGAAAAAACAAAGAGGACTTGAAGTGTCTCAAATGGCAGTGTATCGACATTTAAAGAAATTTGGATATAAGAATGTTCTACCACGGGTCACGCCAATGCTGACCGAAATGCACAAGCGTAACCGTGTTGAGTGGGCAAAGAGACATTTGAACACAAACTGGGATAAAATTGTTTTTTCAGATGAAACATCGTATCAACTCTTTAGAAACACAGTCAGAAGATGGTCCAAATACGCGAAAGAAGAAAGAAAACGTATCCCCAAAGAACAGAAAAAAAATCCACGTTTGGGGCGCATTCAGCTCTAAGGGTTTGGTTGGAATTCATTCATTCACAAGAATAATGGACGCCGAATATTATGTCTCCATTCTTCAAAGTCATCTTGGGGACGTACATAAACAGCTCGGACGAAGGTGGACACTGCAACAGGACAACGACCCGAAACACATATCAAAAGTTGCTAAAAAGTACTTTTCGGATCATCGGGTTGATGTAATGGAGTGGCCGAGTAACAGTCCCGACTTAAATCCCATAGAAAATTTATGGGGTATAATCAAAAAGCGTGTAGAAAAAAGAAAACCCAAAAATCTAAAGGAACTGGACACTTTTTTACATGAAGAATGGTATAACATAGATACTGAAATCATAACAAATTTAGTTCGTTCGATGAAAGGCCGATTAAATGCTGTTATTGAATCAAAAGGCGAACGAATTTATTATTAAATTATATTATGTTAAACTTTAGCTTTTTGTTCATTAAATAAAGTGAAACTTTTCAATTTGAATTACTTTAATCATGGTTAATGACGAGTTTAAATAGGGTATAATTCAACGTTAAGAGCTGTATATATAATAAACATACATTGGCAGAGCACACTTCGTATGAGTCTATTTTTGAAGAGATGCGTTAACAAATAGGCACTTTACTACGTGTTGAAGGAACTTTCTATTGAACTCAATATGTAAATTGATTTGGAAAAAGTTCACTTCAAAATCAAATTGCGTTGAAGTTTATAAAAGCGGATTAACTGCAGAATAAAAAGATAGAGAACTCCAATCAATCATAGGCTGAACCTTAGAGATAGATAGATAGATACAGATCTCGATAGATATCAATAGACTTTTGATTATTAGGCTGATCTCAAGACAAGTACAGCATAATTAAAACAATAGGCTTTATAAAATGACTAAAATCTTATGTCAATTACCATCTTGTATGAGGAATAAAAGTTTCAACTTGGAAAAATGAGCTACAAATGTCGAGTTTTATTTGTTGAACACAATTAAATGTCTTATATTATCTGTTTAATGGAATAGTTTCGAAGTCAACTTTAGACAAACTAATATACACTTATTAGCGAAACATTTCTTTAGTTCAAATACTATTTGATAGGCTAAACTTTTATATTCCATCAGATGTTAATGAGAATATTTTTTGTATTTACTTTATAAGATACGTGGCTTTACTTATGTTGCCTTTATATCTAGCAATCAACTTAATGATCGAAAGTTTATTAATCCTTATTGAGATCTTTATTACTCATCTCTTAAGTTCAGCCTTATATACATATAGATAGAAAGTCTTTTAATGCATAATAAAGGCCTATTCGTTAACGCATTTCTTCAGTGAGTGGGCTCATATAAACAAGTCCGATTTTCTGACTTAACCAAGGACTGAGTTCTGTATAGAGTAGGACTAAAATATGCATTGTTATTTCTATCGTATATCCAACTGGGTAATTAGATTCCGATAGCAGATAAAGTATTATTATATGTGTGGTTATTATTGAGAACTAATAATATAAATAATTTTTGAGAACGCGAACAAAATTCGATAATCATTAATTGAAGCATATGTAAGCTACAAAGTAAAAACCACATGAATACACAAACAACATTCTATATACAATCACTGATGTAAACTTATATTAAGACGACTAAAGACCGTCTGAGAACGAAGCATCCTATATGATCAATAATTGAAGCCTAATGTAAGCCTGTATTATTATAGTGATACAAGTACATTTCAAACAATCAATATCAAGTTGTAGAATGAAAACTCCAATATGTTTTTTGTATTATATTATTGTCTGCATTATATTAAAGAATAAATCTAAAGGGTCGGAAAATGGTTTTCCCGTAGTCTTCAGCAAAAACTATAATAGTTAAGGCAAACCCAATTGTATATTTGAATTCTACGTTGATTATTATCAATTTTGTTCTCGGTGTTTATTGATCCAACAGGCCAAACAATAAACTTGATAGTTGATCTCTTCTTTAGACATAGATAATAAAAAATAGTTTATTGGTTTACAAAAAGGTATTTTTATTATAAAATTCATTTGCTAAAATATAGAATTTTGAGAAACAAGGTACAATCAAACGGCTGTCAGATATGACGACAACAACAAAAAGTGTCTGTCTGGGGTTTTCCAGAGAGACATTAAAATTAAAGCATTATTGAAAAGTGAATTAATTAGGTTTTGCAATGTGTGAAGAGTGAATCACGCCTTTAGAAATTATATAATCATTATGTTGAAGTTTTTCACACAAATTTTTTCAATGTACGTTTTAACGTAGAATCCGAATACGCAATTGGTTTTGCTGTAACTATCCTATGGGAAAATAATTTGTTCTACCCCCTACAACAAAATGCTACTAAAGTGATGTATGTAGAATCTCGGAATGTCTGCAAAAGTTGTTATAATATTACTTTATTATCTAGTAGTTACAATTTCAAGTTATTTAACTCAATCAATAAAGTTGCCTTCAGTAAATTCATAAGTTATTGATATGTGAGATCTACTGGTAATTGTAACAAATGTAATCAAACCTTTCTCATCTAAATGCCTAAGTCCAGTCAAGTCTTTTAGGTAGAATTCTGTTTCATCATATGGAGTTGTATTCACACTCATTTTATCCCAGAAACCAAAGAAATTGCTAATTGGAGGTAATACTATGATTGCATTTCCAAATACAATTAGTACAGGATCACGGACAATTTTTGTAAGGCATTTGGTTTGAGGGAAGTACCAGAGTTGCTTATTAACTTTCGCCAACCAAGTTGTGTGCTTTAGGAGATCTCCTGGCAAGTTCTAGTAATCAGCAGGTGAGAAAAATTCTTTGGCAAGTGTATGCATGAAAATGTCAAAAATTGATGGTGCAGTATTTGAGTGATTATAAGATTCTTCGAGCAGATGACACGCGGCCAGAATAACTTCACTATCTGTATTCAATTGACAACAATCTGGCAAGCCAATAACCAGAATTTGGTACTCCTAATGTAATTAATTCATCACGTTTAGGGATCAATGGATCTAAACAGTTATTCCATAGCAAATCTCTTAGTAAGAGTGAATCCTATGAACAACCAATACTATATGATTCGAGTCTAATAACTGTTGTCATGTATCACCTTTCCTGAAATATTGACTTAATCTGTCAGCCTAAGATGATATTGACCTGAATGAAGACCATTGATGATCTTGACTCTCATCATCGCTAAGTCCTACTCTGAATACTCTACATTCTCTCTCTAGGGATTTTCTTGTAATACTTGTAGATCATTGACAAAATTGTTGGACATGTCATGATGCTTTCACCTCTACCGTGGAGGATAGCAATAGCAGTAGTATTTTCGCGCCGAGATCTACAAGTTAATAAAATTAGAGAAAATATTGTGACTAAGTCTTGAAATGACATTTTTTACTTTTTACTTTGCACTTTAAGTCTTGTGCCTAAGGCAAAATGTATATAAAGTCAGAATTTCATCTCGAATCTTTTACGAAAATAGGTCATGTAATAGATAAGACTAGTTTACTTCACTTTGAATCAATACATTAATTCAACAATATTGAAATTGTTTACAGGTTTGTGAGATTAAGTTCCTTAAATAAACATTCTAGAATGTTCGTTAATGGTATGTCAAATTGCCAGATGCTCTACTGGTAAATTTGATTAATCTTAGAAGTTTAGTCTTTCACTACGAAAGGAAACGTGAACTGAAAGAGAACTGAAAATGAAAATTGAAAGAGAAAGCATGCCTTTCTGCTATGCAATTGCCCTTCTTTGTGAACAAAAGTCTTACTCGATTTAGTATAAACAGACACAACACGCTCAATGTTATACCAACAGATGTGTTAAATATGTTACTAAAGGAGTACTCCACTTGCTGTTAGATCTATATTCAGACATTATTACAGATTTAATTAAAAAGTGACTAAAACTAAATCTTAATTCAATTAACTTGATTCAAGTTTGAGTAATTTATTAAGCTATTCAAAACGTTTTAATGTTGATATATATATATAATCAATAGTCAATGATATCTATAATTTTATGAACTAGACGTAGAATATAAATTATACTGACTGTAACCAAGTTATAGACTAATCGAAGTAACGAAATAATTTAAGCATAAATTAATAAATAAAAATAAATTAAATGACGTAATATTACTTGATGTTTAATGTATTAATTTTAGGGTGTAAGTTTCTAAATCTAAAATTGTAGAGGCTAAATACTGCAAGTAGTATTGCTGTGTGAAAGCACTAAAATATGCAATACAATTGATTTAATTGAAATACAACTTCTGATAGACAGTCTTGGCGGGTCAATAGTGTAGATTCGCTAAGAATGTCGTCAAGAGTAGTATAACATAACCATTTGATGCAAACGACACTTTTCGAATAACATATATTATACATATAGTTATGTGTGTGTGTGTGTGTACATTATATAATTAATATATATATATTGATTTTCAACAAAATGACTGCATTAATTATAACAGAAATCATCAAAACACCACTTGTGGAGTTATTCATCAATTGTCTATATCTTTTCCGGGATATGAAGATTTAAGCTATCGGTATATTTACAGATAAGACTGATGAGATTTTTGTGAATATTTACAACCATCAATAAGGCAATGTTGGGATGACAGTGCTGTGCATTATAAGAAGCATTCTTACAACCTAATATTTAATAAAATAAACGAATATATTTAATATACTAGCAAAAAAACTAAAAGCATTTAGTATTATCAATTCAGTTTATTTTAATTAAAGCATATTAATAAAGTTTTATATACAATACTTAATTTAGAGTAATTCTATTTTAATATTCTCATGTATTTAATACTTGACATTCCAAAGGAATTAGCGTAAATATTCTTACAACTTAACCATTAACTTAAACATATCTACAGTGTATATTACTATATAAACATATTTCAATCATAATATGTTAATAAAATACCTGGCAAGTTTCTCCTAGAATAATAAAAATATAGTTTATCCAGGCCTTTTATAGGCATTTTTCACCAGATTCTTCAAGTGTTGTTACTCATCAAAAATTGGTTTTCTCTTAGTGTTCACTGAAAAATCAGAACTGATTCTGATTTACTATAGTTGATCAGTAAATTTTGTTATAATCCAACTATCTGCAGATAAGATGCGATCCGGTCATTGATTTTGTTTGGTCAGATTAGATCTCTCTAAATGTAATTAATAAGCATTTCATAGAGAAAATATCTGAATCTTGCATTCATGAAAAATACGGTGCCAATGATTATGATATTCAAAGCCTAATGTTTTAATTTAACTGGGACACAAAACATATTTTTCATAAAACTGTCTAATAATCCGGGCTTTTCATCAGTCCGAAAGTTCTAAAAACAAATTTGAATCAAAACAATATCTGAATATCCATTAATGTTGGACATGTAAAGATGTTGATCCTCTTTTGTTTAATTAAGATATTGAAAATCATAGACAGAGATTGATAAACAATGAAAGACAGACTCAAAGCTGATTGTCAGTAGCTACTCCCACGATGTCGGCCATAAGTAGTAGTCAGTCGATTTCTGAGCAAAGAACGAGAGTTTTAGCTCTTACTCATCAATAAATGATGGTTCGAACAGTTCTGTTTTATAATATGAAGAGCTATCAAAATAGAAAAAAGCATATACAAGGAGAAATAACAAAATTCCAATCAAATAATAAATCATAATATTTATGAAAAGTAATTGCTATATCGAATCGTTTGACCAAGCTTATTTTTTAAACTAAGTACTGTTTATTGGATTTTATGAACTAACTTTTTTTTTTAAAAAAGTGCAACTATCTAATAATTTGAGTCTTAGATGTAAATTAGAAATAAATGAGTGCAGATATGTGACTGATTTGTCAAGTGATCACTTGTTTAATTGCTTTAAGAGCTCAATTAAAAGGTATTCGGCATCACTCTGATTATTGTTGTTGACCGAACCCAATAAGCAATCCGTTTGAGATCTGCTGCACAAAATATGTTGCCACCGTTGCAGATGAATGCGTATCGCTGTGGTTAATATATAGTCACCGATCGTGTGCACAACTCCTTTAGATTATTCTGTCCTTTCACTGAACCATAGTTAAAATCGCTGTATTAATGCTCGTGTTAGTTGCTGGTATTATAATCCTAATCGTGATTAGATTTTGACATTGAAGAATAGCTTTCGAAAGATAGTAACTTCGTGTATATGGTAAATAAAATTATATCAATATGATTTTGGTGGTAACGATTGTATAGTTTTAGTGGTTGCGGTAATTAAGCAAAAGTGATTTGCTTTCTTATCTTTACTTCATTACCTACCATCCCCGAAAAAGTTTAGACTTAATAAGGTAGTCAACTTTTGTCACTTTTATAACTTAGAGATGTTCAAGTGATGAGTCGAAACTTTTTGAATTTTAGAGTATAAATGAAGGATGCAAATTTTATAATATTATTAGTAAGAACCAAACTTTCTGACTTAATAAACGTATAAAAATGTCAGACTTCCAAAGAGATGTCCAATTCAGAGCAATTATGGAACTACCTCTTTGTAGCTGGTCATGAACTGATGCTGCTGTTGGAGCGGCTGTTTCTAGTTTTGGTGTCGCTATTGCGTATCCTTTAGATGCAACTGTTAGAGTTTCCATTATGATAGGATCTGGTACAGTCATCGTAGGAATTATTGGTCGACCTATTGTTCAACTTTTGGGTAACTTAGTCAACCGATTCAGGAAAACAGAGATAAACATCCCCAATTTCGCAAACTTAAGAATCAGTTTTAGATAACGGACTGCTGTTAATAATTCGGAAGCGTTTATAAATATTAAAATAATTACTTTGTTTATTCGATTTTATTATGGAATATAATGTAAATATCAGAATAATTAACAAAATTATTATATACCGAAAATTGAGTTTGTATTAATACATTGTGTAAATTTTGTATTTTTTTGTATTCGAAATTTTTCAATTAAAAATTTTTTAATTAACTAATAATCAATTATTTTTAGCTGCGATTAATCCACTAATATGTGGCTGTTAAGCTACGTTTAAAAATTTATAATCGTCATTCTTATAGAAAAGTTTGGTCAATTTCTGTTTGTGTATGCGATTAAAATTTCCAAACCTTAGGTAAAATTGAGTTGTTATAAAAGTTATATTTGAGTCATTATAATACAAAATAATTATTTCATTATTATATTTTTATACTCATATTTAGCTTGTCTTAAATACAATCAATTGACTAATTTGATGCCTGTTTTAAGTAACAATATTGAGGCTACATTCTAAAAAATTGTTATGCTTATAGCACTTTAAAATGTCGCTTATTTGAACATTTGAGGAATCAAAGTACTAAAACTAAAGTATGATAAAGTGGTTTAATTTAGTACCCTAATATACAGTATTCAGTATATTAAAACTCTATTGTTGCTATTTATGCATATTAATGTTCAATAAGTTCACTTTATTGTACTCAAAGTATTTAAATCTATTTAAAAAAAAAGTTCTTACACTTTAAAGTGCACTAATTAGCACTTTAAAGTAATATTGGACAAAATTTTATAGTGTAGAATTACACAAACCTATTATTTACTATGTAATTTCCATTCACTTTATTCAGTCTTGTTGGTGACTTAATTCTCTTATATAAAAGTTATTTCTTTTATCTTTTATAAATAATTTATAAATTAAGAGATATCAATGTATAAAAAATTAGCTTTTAATTTGAAAAAAGTTTTAATAATACAATAGTTAAAATAAAGCCAGCGCGACAATCGTACTAAGGCTGCACAATATTGATAAGAAACTTTATCTAGAGAGTAGTATTTTTTCAAATATTTTAATACTAATGCCATCTAATAACATATATTGGAAACATAAATTTTTATAAAATTTTGAAGGCGACAACACTTTGAAAGAAATTAATTGTCCAAAAGATATAAAACAAAGTGGAAAAGTAGTATTAAGTTTGTGTGAAAATATTCCTAAAGGCATTCACTTTCTTTATGATAACTATTTCGCAACTGTTCCACTTATAAAATATTTGAAAGGCAAAGGTTTTGAAGTCACTTCAACTTTGAGATCGAATAGAACTCAAAATTGTAATCTCGAATCGGACAAAACATTAACAAAATGAGGCAGAGGCTCGTTTGATACTATGGTATCAAATAGTAATATCGCTCTATGCAAATGGCAGGATAGCAAAGCTGTAACTTTGGTCTCAACTAAGTTCGGATCTCAACCAACAGAAAGATGTCTTCGCTTTGATAAAAAGACAAAAACTAAAATTCCAGTGACTAGACCTCTAGTTGTCGGTGTATACAATAAAAATATGGGAGGAGTAGACAAAGCCGACATAATCATTGCATTGTATAAAATATTTTTAAGTCACTCAAATATTACCGCAGAATTTTCACACACACTATAAATATGTCTACTTTGAATTCGTGAATAATATATAGAAAGTTATCGCCTAATGAAAAATACCGAATGCTTGACTTTTTGTTATGATTATCACGAGAATTGGTATCATTCAGTGAAGTTTCTCCAAGAACAAGTTTATCAACTGTTATAAGTACTAAAATACGGGCAGATATTATTTTAGACACATTTAGATTTGATAAAGTTAATCATTCGCCTCAATTTTGTAAAAAGGCTTTCGCCTCACTTTAAACCCATCAGTCCAGGTTTACCCAAAACTTAATTCAATAAAATTTAATTTTATATCTTTTATTTTTAAAAGAAACTTTAACAGATAAAATTTATATTAAAATGTCCAGGCGAGTATTTTATGCTACTCACTTCAATATAAATACTGTGGAGTGGCAGATATCTGAAGATTTTGTTGCCATTGGGCAGCAAACTGCGGTATCGTTACTACTCCATAGTATTGAAGATCGGTGACAGAGCTAACGTTCAAACGGTGTGGAACATACTGGTGTTCTATCTGTTGTTGAGTCTGATGATGTTGCTCCTCAACTTCATTGTATCAATTTGGTTCTTGAATATCTTCAAGTAGATGCATGTGGTCGTGATGAGCCTCGTGATGAGTGTCAAAACTTTACTGATTATCTTCGACGTCCACCTCCATTGGCTCTTCAAGAGCGTCATCTTCGACGTCCACCTCCATTGGCTCTTCAGGAGCGTCGTCTTCGACGTCCACTTCCATTGGCTCTTCAAGAGCGTCGATATCCACCTCCATTGGCTCTTCGAACACATCCCTCACCGACGGAGCAACGACAGCCACAAGTCGACACATTTTTTTTAATTGAATTGCCGGAAGAATGATTGAATCTTTTCATTTTTAATTGCCTATATATACCAAAAAAATTAGAAAAATTCTATTTCCAAGATAAAAAGTTTCTTATCAATGTTAATAATATAGATTAATAGCACAATATCATTTCCAATAAGTTAAGTTTAAAAGTTTCTCTCTTTATTGAGATAAAAATTAAGATAAGAACTGTTATCTCTTCTATGTTAATAATATGTAAAAAATATATAGTTGAACAAAATTTTATAAAAATTTATGCTTCTAATATATATCCATGGCAGCGAGCTTTAAAATTTTTAGAAAAGTTCTATTCTTAACCCTTTGTTGGCCATTACTAAACCAATTGGAGAATGAGGACAAATATTAGCAGACACATTACTTAGGATCATACAAGAAGTTTTACATCTTTGGATAAGCTGTCACACACTTTATATTAACTTTATTGAAGTTCGAGTTTTTATTATAGAATCTTGTAATAAATAATAAAATATTAATAGAAAAAGCACATTTTTATAGTTAGGTTTAAAATATGAAAATATCAAACAAATAAACACTAAATTATTCTTCGTTCGGAGACTGAAAATTAGAGGAACAATTGGATCCATTTACACAAAGCCATATATTACATTTAACGGGCAAATATAATTTTAGGCATTTTTGTATTTATTGAAGTTAATCATTTGCCTTAATCCTGTAAAAAACTTTTCCTCTCGATATAAAATATTTGGATGTACTCGAAAATCGCAAATAAAATGTGTTAAATGTAATATATGGCTTTGTGTAAATGGATCCAATTGTTCCTCTAATTTTCAGTCTCCGAACGAAGAATAATTTAGTGTTTATTTGTTTGATATTTTCATATTTTAAACCTAACTATAAAAATGTGCTTTTTCTATTAATATTTTATTATTTATTACAAGATTCTATAATAAAAACTCGAACTTCAATAAAGTTAATATAAAGTGTGTGACAGCTTATCCAAAGATGTAAAACTTCTTGTATGATCCTAAGTAATGTGTCTGCTAATATTTGTCCTCATTCTCCAATTGGTTTAGTAATGGCCAACAAAGGGTTAAGAATAGAACTTTTCTAAAAATTTTAAAGCTCGCTGCCATGGATATATATTAGAAGCATAAATTTTTATAAAATTTTGTTCAACTATATATTTTTTACATATTATTAACATAGAAGAGATAACAGTTCTTATCTTAATTTTTATCTCAATAAAGAGAGAAACTTTTAAACTTAACTTATTGGAAATGATATTGTGCTATTAATCTATATTATTAACATTGATAAGAAACTTTTTATCTTGGAAATAGAATTTTTCTAATTTTTTTGGTATATATAGGCAATTAAAAATGAAAAGATTCAATCATTCTTCCGGCAATTCAATTAAAAAAAATGTGTCGACTTGTGGCTGTCGTTGCTCCGTCGGTGAGGGATGTGTTCGAAGAGCCAATGGAGGTGGATATCGAAGGCGACGCTCTTGAAGAGCCAATGGAAGTGGACGTCGAAGACGACGCTCTTGAAGAACCAATGGAGGTGGACGTCGAGGATGACGCTCTTGAAGAGCCAATGGAGGTGGACGTCGAAGATAATCAGTAAAGTTTTGACACTCATCACGAGGCTCATCACGACCACATGCATCTACTTGAAGATATTCAAGAACCAAATTGATACAATGAAGTTGAGGAGCAACATCATCAGACTCAACAACAGATAGAACACCAGTATGTTCCACACCGTTTGAACGTTAGCTCTGTCACCGATCTTCAATACTATGGAGTAGTAACGATACCGCAGTTTGCTGCCCAATGGCAACAAAATCTTCAGATAGCTGCCACTCCACAGTATTTATATTGAAGTGAGCAGCATAAAATACTCGCCTGGACATTTTAATATAAATTTTATCTGTTAAAGTTTTTTTTAAAAATAAAAGATATAAAATTAAATTTTATTGAATTAAGTTTTGGGTAAACCTGGACTGATGGGTTTAAAGTGAGGCGAAAGCCTTTTTACAAAATTGAGGCGAATGATTAACTTTATCAAATCTAAATGTGTCTAAAATAATATCTGCCCGTATTTTAGTACTTATAACAGTTGATAAACTTGTTCTTGGAGAAACTTCACTGAATGATACCAATTCTCGTGATAATCATAACAAAAAGTCAAGCATTCGGTATTTTTCATTAGGCGATAACTTTCTATATATTATTCACGAATTCAAAGTAGACATATTTATAGTGTGTGTGAAAATTCTGCGGTAATATTTGAGTGACTTAAAAATATTTTATACAATGCAATGATTATGTCGGCTTTGTCTACTCCTCCCATATTTTTATTGTATACACCGACAACTAGAGGTCTAGTCACTGGAATTTTAGTTTTTGTCTTTTTATCAAAGCGAAGACATCTTTCTGTTGGTTGAGATCCGAACTTAGTTGAGACCAAAGTTACAGCTTTGCTATCCTGCCATTTGCATAGAGCGATATTACTATTTGATACCATAGTATCAAACGAGCCTCTGCCTCATTTTGCTAATGTTTTGTCCGATTCGAGATTACAATTTTGAGTTCTATTCGATCTCAAAGTTGAAGTGACTTCAAAACCTTTGCCTTTCAAATATTTTATAAGTGGAACAGTTGCGAAATAGTTATCATAAAGAAAGTGAATGCCTTTAGGAATATTTTCACACAAACGTAATACTACTTTTCCACTTTGTTTTATATCTTTTGGACAATTAATTTCTTTCAAAGTGTTGTCGCCTTCAAAAATTTTATAAAAATTTATGTTTCCAATATATGTTATTAGATGGCATTAGTATTAAAATATTTGAAAAAATACTACTCTAGATAAAGTTTCTTATCAATATTGTGCAGCCTTAGTACGATTGTCGCGCTGGCTTTATTTTAACTATTGTATTATTAAAACTTTTTTCAAATTAAAAGCTAATTTTTTATACATTGATATCTCTTAATTTATAAATTATTTATAAAAGATAAAAGAAATAACTTTTATATAAGAGAATTAAGTCACCAACAAGACTGAATAAAGTGAATGGAAATTACATAGTAAATAATAGGTTTGTGTAATTCTACACTATAAAATTTTGTCCAATATTACTTTAAAGTGCTAATTAGTGCACTTTAAAGTGTAAGAACTTTTTTTAAATAGATTTAAATACTTTGAGTACAATAAAGTGAACTTATTGAACATTAATATGCATAAATAGCAACAATAGAGTTTTAATATACTGAATACTGTATATTAGGGTACTAAATTAAACCACTTTATCATACTTTAGTTTTAGTACTTTGATTCCTCAAATGTTCAAATAAGCGACATTTTAAAGTGCTATAAGCATAACAATTTTTAGAGTGTAGCCTCAATATTGTTACTTAAAACAGGCATCAAATTAGTCAATTGATTGTATTTAAGACAAGCTAAATATGAGTATAAAAATATAATAATGAAATAATTATTTTGTATTATAATGACTCAAATATAACTTTTATAACAACTCAATTTTTGTAAGGTTTGGAAATTTTAATCGCATACACAAACAGAAATTGACCAAACTTTTCTATAAGAATGACGATTATAAATTTTTAAACGTAGCTTAACAGCCACATATTAGTGGATTAATCGCAGCTAAAAATAATTGATTATTAGTTAATTAAAAAATTTTTAATTGAAAAATTTCGAATACAAAAAAATACAAAATTTACACAATGTATTAATACAAACTCAATTTTCGGTATATAATAATTTTGTTAATTATTCTGATATTTACATTATATTCCATAATAAAATCGAATAAACAAAGTAATTATTTTAATATTTATAAACGCTTCCGAATTATTAACAGCAGTCCGTTATCTAAAACTGATTCTTAAGTTTGCGAAATTGGGGATGTTTATCTCTGTTTTCCTGAATCGGTTGACTAAGTTACCCAAAAGTTGAACAATAGGTCGACCAATAATTCCTACGATGACTGTACCAGATCCTATCATAATGGAAACTCTAACAGTTGCATCTAAAGGATACGCAATAGCGACACCAAAACTAGAAACAGCCGCTCCAACAGCAGCATCAGTTCATGACCAGCTACAAAGAGGTAGTTCCATAATTGCTCTGAATTGACATCTCTTTGGAAGTCTGACATTTTTATACGTTTATTAAGTCAGAAAGTTTGGTTCTTACTAATAATATTATAAAATTTGCATCCTTCATTTATACTCTAAAATTCAAAAAGTTTCGACTCATCACTTGAACATCTCTAAGTTATAAAAGTGACAAAAGTTGACTATCTAAACTTTTTCGGGGATGGTAGGTAATGAAGTAAAGATAAGAAAGCAAATCACTTTTGCTTAATTACCGCAACCACTAAAACTATACAATCGTTACCACCAAAATCATATTGATATAATTTTATTTATCATATACACGAAGTTACTATCTTTCGAAAGCTATTCTTCAATGTCAAAATCTAATCACGATTAGGATTATAATACCAGCAACTAACACGAGCATTAATACAGCGATTTTAACTATGGTTCAGTGAAAGGACAGAATAATCTAAAGGAGTTGTGCACACGATCGGTGACTATATATTGACCACAGCGATACGCATTCATCTGCAACGGTGGCAACATATTTTGTGCAGCAGATCTCAAACGGATTGCTTATTGGGTTCGGTCAACAACAATAATCAGAGTGATGCTGAATACCTTTTAATTGAGCTCTTAAAGCAATTAAACAAGTGATCACTTGACAAATCAGTCACATATCTGCACTCATTTATTTCTAATTTACATCTAAGACTCAAATTATTAGATAGTTGTACTTTTTTAAACAAAAGTTAGTTCATAAAATCCAATAAACAATACTTAGTTTAAAAAATAAGCTTGGTCAAACGATTCGATATAGCAATTACTTTTCATAAATATTATGATTTATTATTTGATTGGAATTTTGTTATTTCTCCTTGTATATGTTTTTGTTCTATTTTGATAGCTCTTCATATTATAAAACAGAACTGTTCGAACCATCATTTATTGATGAGTAAGAGCTAAAACTCTCGTTCTTTGCTCAGAAATCGACTGACTACTACTTATGGCCGACATCGTGGGAGTAGCTACTGACAATCAGCTTTGAGTCTGTCCTTCATTGTTTATCAATCTCTGTCTATGATTTTCAATATCTTAATTAAACAAAAGAGGATCAACATCTTTACATGTCCAACATTAATGGATATTCAGATATTGTTTTGATTCAAATTTGTTTTTTAAAACTTTCGGACTGATGAAAAGCCCGGATTATTAGACAGTTTTATGAAAAATATGTTTTGTGTCCCAGTTAAATTAAAACATTAGGCTTTGAATATCATAATCATTGGCACCGTATTTTTCATGAATGCAAGATTCAGATATTTTCTCTATGAAATGCTTATTAATTACATTTAGAGAGATCTAATCTGACCAAACAAAATCAATGACCGGATCGCATCTTATCTGCAGATAATTGGATTATAACAAAATTTACTGATCAACTATAGTAAATCAGAATCAGTTCTGATTTTTCAGTGAACACTAAGAGAAAACCAATTTTTGATGAGTAACAACACTTGAAGAATCTGGTGAAAAATGCCTATAAAAGGCCTGGATAAACTATATTTTTATTATTCTAGGAGAAACTTGCCAGGTATTTTATTAACATATTATGATTGAAATATGTTTATATAGTAATATACACTGTAGATATGTTTAAGTTAATGGTTAAGTTGTAGGAATATTTACGCTAATTCCTTTGGAATGCCAAGTATTAAATACATGAGAATATTAAAATAGAATTAATCTAAATTAAGTATTGTATATAAAACTTTATTAATATACTTTAATTAAAATAAACTGAATTGATAATACTAAATGCTTTTAGTTTTTTTTTGCTAGTACATTAAATATATTCGTTTATTTTATTAAATATTAGGTTGTAAGAATGCTTCTTATAATGCACAGCACTGTCATCCCAACATTGCCTTATTGATGGTTGTAAATATTCACAAAAATCTCATCAGTCTTATCTGTAAATATACCGATAGCTTAAATCTTCATATTCTGGAAAAGATATAGACAATTGATGAATAACTCCACAAGTGGTGTTTTGATGATTTCTGTTATAATTAATGCAGTCATTTTGTTGAAAATCAATATATATATATTAATTATATAACACACACACACACACACATAACTATATGTATAATATATGTTATTCGAAAAGTGTCGTTTGCATCAAATGGTTATGTTATACTACTCTTGACGACATTCTTAGGGAATCTACACTATTGACCCGCCAAGACTGTCTATCAGAAGTTGTATTTCAATTAAATCAATTGTATTGCATATTTTAGTGCTTTCACACAGCAATACTACTTGCAGTATTTAGCCTCTACAATTTTAGATTTAGAAACTTACACCCTAAAATTAATACATTAAACATCAAGTAATACTACGTCATTTAATTTATTTTTATTTATTAATTTATGCTTAAATTATTTCGTTACTTCGATTAGTCTATAACTTGGTTACAGTCAGTATAATTTATATTCTACGTCTAGTTCATAAAATTATAGATATCATTGACTATTGATTATATATATATATCAACATTAAAACGTTTTGAATAGCTTAATAAATTACTCAAACTTGAATCAAGTTAATTGAATTAAGATTTAGTTTTAGTCACTTTTAATTAAATCTGTAATAATGTCTGAATATAGATCTAACAGCAAGTGGAGTACTCCTTTAGTAACATATTTAACACATCTGTTGGTATAACATTGAGCGTACTGTGTCTGTTTATACTAAATCGAGTCAGACTTTTGTTCACAAAGAAGGGCAATTGCATAGCAGAAAGGCATGCTTTCTCTTTCAATTTTCATTTTCAGTTCTCTTTCAGTTCACGTTTCCTTTCGTAGTGAAAGACTAAACTTCTAAGATTAACCAAATTTACCAGTAGAGCATCTGGCAATTTGACATACCATTAACGAACATTCTAGAATGTTTATTTAAGGAACTTAATCTCACAAACCTGTAAACAATTTCAATATTGTTGAATTAATGTATTGATTCAAAGTGAAGTAAACTAGTCTTATCTATTACATGACCTATTTTCGTAAAAGATTCGAGATGAAATTCTGACTTTATATACATTTTGCCTTAGGCACAAGACTTAAAGTGCAAAGTAAAAAGTAAAAAATGTCATTTCAAGACTTAGTCACAATATTTTCTCTAATTTTATTAACTTGTAGATCTCGGCGCGAAAATACTACTGCTATTGCTATCCTCCACGGTAGAGGTGAAAGCATCATGACATGTCCAACAATTTTGTCAATGATCTACAAGTATTACAAGAAAATCCCTAGAGAGAGAATGTAGAGTATTCAGAGTAGGACTTAGCGATGATGAGAGTCAAGATCATCAATGGTCTTCATTCAGGTCAATATCATCTTAGGCTGACAGATTAAGTCAATATTTCAGGAAAGGTGATTGTTATTATCGAATCATATAATTGGTTGTTCATAGGATCATTTACTAAGAGAATGGAATAACTGTTTAGATCCATTACACGTGATAAATTAATTACATTAGAACCAAATTCTGGTTATTGGCTTGCCAGATTGTTGTCAATTGAATACAGATAGTGAAGTTGTTCTGGCCGCGTGTCATCTGCTCGAAGAATCTTATAATCACTCAAATACTGTACCATCAATTTTTGACATTTTCATGCATACACTTGCCAAAGAATTTTTCTCACCTGCTGATTACTAGAACTTGCCAGGAGGTCTCCTAAAGCACACAACTTGGTTGGCGAAAGTTAATAAGCAACTCTGGTACTTCCCTCAAACCAAATGCCTTACAAAAATTGTCCAGATCCTGTACTAATTGTATTTGGAAATGAAATCATAGTATTACCTCCAATTAGCAATTTCTTTGGTTTCTGGGATAAAATGAGTGTGAATACAACTCCATATGATGAAACAGAATTCTACCTAAAAGACTTGACTGGACTTAGGCATTTAGATGAGAAAGGTTTGATTACATTTGTTACAATTACCAGTAGATCTCACATATCAATAACTTATGAATTTACTGAAGGCAACTTTATTGATTGAGTTAAATAACTTGAAATTGTAACTACTAGATAATAAAGTAATATTATAACAACTTTTGCAGACATTCCGAGATTCTACATACATCACTTTAGTAGCATTTTGTTGTAGGGGTAGAAAAATGATTTTCCCATAGGATAGTTACAGCAAAACCAATTGCGTATTCGGACTCTACGTTAAAACGTACATTGAAAAAATTTGTGTGAAAACTTCAACATAATGATTATATAATTTCTAAAGGCGTGATTCACTCTTCACACATTGCAAAACCTAATTAATTCACTTTTCAATAATGCTTTAATTTTAATGTCTCTGGAAAACCCCAGACAGACACTTTTTGTTGTTGTCGTCATATCTGACAGCCGTTTGATTGTACCTTGTTTCTCAAAATTCTATATTTTAGCAAATGAATTTTATAATAAAAATACCTTTTTGTAAACCAATAAACTATTTTTTATTATCTATGTCTAAAGAAGAGATCAACTATCAAGTTTATTGTTTGGCCTGTTGGATCAATAAACATCGAGAACAAAATTGATAATAATCAACGTAGAATTCAAATATACAATTGGGTTTGCCTTAACTATTATAGTTTTTGCTGAAGACTACGGGAAAACATTTTCCGACCCTTTAGATTTATTCTTTAATATAATGCAGACAATAATATAATACAAAAAACATATTGGAGTTTTCATTCTACAACTTGATATTCACTGTTTGAAATGTACTTGTATCACTATAATAATACAGGCTTACATTAGGCTTCAATTATTGATCATATAGGATGCTTCGTTCTCAGACGGTCTTTAGTCGTCTTAATATAAGTTTACATTAGTGATTGTATATAGAATGTTGTTTGTGTATTCATGTGGTTTTTACTTTGTAGCTTACATATGCTTCAATTAATGATTATCGAATTTTGTTCGCGTTCTCAAAAATTATTTATATTATTAGTTCTCAATAATAACCACACATATAATAATACTTTATCTGCTATCGGAATCTAATTACCCAGTTGGATATACGATAGAAATAACAATGCATATTTTAGTCCTACTCTATACAGAACTCAGTCCTTGGTTAAGTCAGAAAATCGGACTTGTTTATATGAGCCCACTCACTGAAGAAATGCGTTAACGAATAGGCCTTTATTATGCATTAAAAAGACTTTCTATCTATATGTATATAAGGCTGAACTTAAGAGATGAGTAATAAAGATCTCAATAAGGATTAATAAACTTTCGATCATTAAGTTGATTGCTAGATATAAAGGCAACATAAGTAAAGCCACGTATCTTATAAAGTAAATACAAAAAATATTCTCATTAACATCTGATGGAATATAAAAGTTTAGCCTATCAAATAGTATTTGAACTAAAGAAATGTTTCGCTAATAAGTGTATATTAGTTTGTCTAAAGTTGACTTCGAAACTATTCCATTAAACAAATAATATAAGACATTTAATTGTGTTCAACAAATAAAACTCGACATTTGTAGCGCATTTTTCCAAGTTGAAACTTTTATTCCTCATACAAGATGGTAATTGACATAAGATTTTAGTCATTTTATAAAGCCTATTGTTTTAATTATGCTGTACTTGTCTTGAGATCAGCCTAATAATCAAAAGTCTATTGATATCTATCGAGATCTGTATCTATCTATCTCTAAGGTTCAGCCTATGATTGATTGGAGTTCTCTATCTTTTTATTTTGCAGTTAATCCGCTTTTATAAACTTCAACGCAATTTGATTTTGAAGTGAACTTTTTCCAAATCAATTTACATATTGAGTTCAATAGAAAGTTCCTTCAACACGTAGTAAAGTGCCTATTTGTTAACGCATCTCTTCGAAAATAGACTCATACGAAGTGTGCTCTGCCAATGTATGTTTATTATATATACAGCTCTTAACGTTGAATTATACCCTATTTAAACTCGTCATTAACCATGATTAAAGTAATTCAAATTGAAAAGTTTCACTTTATTTAATGAACAAAAAGCTAAAGTTTAACATAATATAATTTAATAATAAATTCGTTCGCCTTTTGATTCAATAACAGCATTTAATCGGCCTTTCATCGAACGAACTAAATTTGTTATGATTTCAGTATCTATGTTATACCATTCTTCATGTAAAAAAGTGTCCAGTTCCTTTAGATTTTTGGGTTTTCTTTTTCTACACGCTTTTTGATTATACCCCATAAATTTTCTATGGGATTTAAGTCGGGACTGTTACTCGGCCACTCCATTACATCAACCCGATGATCCGAAAAGTACTTTTTTGCAACTTTTGATATGTGTTTCGGGTCGTTGTCCTGTTGCAGTGTCCATCTTCGTCCGAGCTGTTTATGTACGTCCCCAAGATGACTTTGAAGAATGGAGACATAATATTCGGCGTCCATTATTCTTGTGAATGAATGAATTCCGACCAAACCCTTAGAGCTGAATGCGCCCCAAACGTGGATTTTTTTCTGTTCTTTGGGGATACGTTTTCTTTCTTCTTTCGCGTATTTGGACCATCTTCTGACTGTGTTTCTAAAGAGTTGATACGATGTTTCATCTGAAAAACAATTTTATCCCAGTTTGTGTTCAAATGTCTCTTTGCCCACTCAACACGGTTACGCTTGTGCATTTCGGTCAGCATTGCCGTGACCCGTGGTAGAACATTCTTATATCCAAATTTCTTTAAATGTCGATACACTGCCATTTGAGACACTTTAAGTCCTCTTTCTTTTTCAAGTTTCATGGCGATATCATTGGTCGTTAATTCGTTATTTCGTCTTAAATACTGACCTACAGCTATGGCATCACCCCCTTTTATCTTCCACTTCCCTCCTGAACCTGGTTTTCTGTCCAAAGTCCCCGACTTCTTGAGTTTTCTCAAGTTGTACTTAACAGTATACAGTGAAACCCCTGTTTTGCGCGCAATTACAATCGGTGAGCGTTCGCCGATTGTCCAAAAATATAATATCTTTATTTGGTGTTCTTTAAGTTTTGATGACGCAACCATTTTAACGAATAACTATCCTTAAACTGACTTAATTTTGATAATGCCTCTATTTAAGGCAGTGTTTGACCTTAAAAGTTAACCTCACGCTTTGATTTTTAATGGAACTCACTAATATCCGAAAAATTAAATTCTGAATCGAGAGTTAATAGGATAACTTCCAACATAAAAGCTAGACATCCAGAATATTTATACTTCTAAATTATATAAATATTGCAATATAATTTCGTAGCACATCACTATTTTTGGATTTCTATAACTTAGTTTATTGAGGAATACGAGGTAAAAGACAATTAATAGATGTCTACTTATCACTTTTATAGGAAAGCTTCTTTCAAAACTAGGGCAGAGACTTATAGAAGTTAATAATAATAATAGGGGGAAAGTGTATAATGTTAGGTAATAGCTTTAGATGATTTTACTACAACACTGAGGGCTAGGGTTGTATTTCCCTATGACAGACCCCGCTTCATAATTTATGTATAACTGTGGGAAAGTATAAGTTTAGGCTGTGGGAGAAATGTAATGAGGAAAAGTCTTTGCAATTTGCCCCTCCTTTAGAGTGTTCGTCTCTGAACACAGCTATTATACGCTCCTTTAAAAGTGATTTACAATAATATAACTTGATGATTAATACAAACATATGAGTTATATAAATTGATTAAGTATATACAAAAAATGATTAAATAAATTTTTAAAAATAAGTTATAATTAAAATTAATAAGCATTTGGGGAAATATAATTTCTTGTTTGGGTTAACTTTTGAGTAAGAGCGTAGTTTTTGTGACAAATAGTCGTACTTTATGTGAAGTGCTTGTTTGGAGAATGCGCATTTTATGACAATTTTTGAAACGAAAGGCACCCAAACAAAACACGTGTTTCTCAAACATTTATATGAAAGTGAATTTGTTGTGCATAATTTTGTGTATATATATAAAGAATTACTTGAGCTCTACATTGAATTGAATTGTGAATCTTGGTTGTCTAACTTCTTGAGCTGATTATTATTGACTTTATTTTGGGTAAGTAGAAGATTTTTGTACTTAATGATGTAGTATTTGATAAGAGAATTTCTCTTAAAGGTTATATTCATTAAACATGTCGGATAATGGTATGTGTTATATGATTATGGCTTTTCTTAACCTATTAAATTAAAAATTGTCATTTATTTAGCTCACAAGCGTTTTTGTAATGAGAGGAGACGCGTGTCTGTTGCCGTAAATGTAAAACCTGCCTCTTGTCCATCAAAATACGATACTAGGTCGAAGTCTTCTGTAAAATCTTCGATGACAACTGATTGTATGTCAGATTTTGTCTGCGTTTGTTCGTCAACGTCTGTTGGACTTTCGTCTGTAAGAGCTTTGGCCAGGGTTTCTTGTCATTTTCGTTGACTTTACATTTGAACCGAGTTATGATAGTCTGATTTATACGTTCATTCATCCCATTACATTGAGGTCTTTGAAATGAGTCATTAGCTGTCTTATTCCATTTTTCTTTAGAAAATGTTTCGAACTTTGTAATGAATAACCCTCTACTGAAAGGAATCTCTTCGGCCTCTCGATTGACAAGACTTGTAAGCATGAAATATACGATCTGTAGTCTCATTTTGTTGAAAAGGAGATATATCGAGTTGCATGATCAATGATCAGATGAATGAACCTTGAGTTGAAACATAACGCTGATTGTATCGATGGCTATGAGATCAAATGGCTTTTTCTTCCTGGCAAGCTTTTTTTCGTTTGCAGCGTTCACAAGTCTCACAGTGCCTAACAAAGTTCGAACCATCACTTATAATCTCGCTCCAGTAGTACTGAGGAGAGAGAATGGCGAGAGTTTTCTTGACACCGATATGCCCGAAGTCTTCATGTGCTTTTCTAATAGCTTCATTTCTTAGCGACTTCGATACATAAGTCTTTTTTAGTCCTCTCCTCTTGCTCGGATTTCATAGGTATGCGTTAGATTATTTGAAATTATTTTAAAATAACTATATATTTTTTTAACTTAAATTACTCCAAGGATGATGTTCAGGATATCAAACTGCAATTTTGGTCGGAACTTTATTCTAAGTGGTCATCTATGGAAATGGGCGAGTTTTATGTATGCCCAAATATAATCGGTAGGTCACAGGATGAGATGAGCGAACTGAGCGATTTTATGAGACATCGCCCACAGCATCGCTCTAAGCTCATTTCCAACAATACCGATGTTCTCAAGAACATTAGATCGCTGTCCAGCAAGTACCGTTATGTGGTATTCTTGCTCGTTGGGCTATCAGGGGCTAAATATTCTTCGGTGGGTCTTACTTTCCATAGTAACGACTTGATTGTTTCGAACGATGGTGTAAAACAAACTTGTAAGCACTTTTAGTTGTATTGATAAGATTTTTTTAAAGTTTAATCTCGTTTTAGATTATTATTACAATCCCTTATTAAGAGCTAAAGCTACTGAAGCACCAGTTGCTTCGGTGTGCTTAGCTAGGACTAAGTTGCCAATTGATGGAGAATGGCTAATATTACAGGTGGCCTTCGGTGATCAAAGAGTATTCAGGACTGTCTTGAAAGAGCTTTCACTTTCATTGCAAACACTCTTGAAAGTGGCTATTGGATGAAAGAACTTGAATGGTTCCCCCATAATTGCGTTACCATGAGATACATCAATAACTAGGTTTTATATTTTTTTGAATTTTTTTATCAAAACTTTTTTAACCTTTTTTTGATACTTATTTTTTACGTACAAATAAAGATTGTGATATTTTTGATTAAACTATAATTGTTGAAGAAAAATAAAATGGCAATGTCTAATTTATCAAAAAAAAGTTTTTCATTAGTATTAGATATGAGCATCTTTTCGTATTTTGATACTTCTTTATATAGGAATATAAGCAAAAATCCGGAATTTTTATAGTTTTTAAAATCTACAAATGAGTTGTCGTAGAATAAAAATTATTTATTATGAGAAACTATAATATACAAGCTTTAAGTAAACATATACTCCGGGTTGGAATCGGCCGCTCTTCTAATGGAAGTCTTGGTCTTGAAAAGTAGTCGCGAAAAATACTTTGAACAGAATTCTTTGAGTTTCAAACGAATTCTGGTCATTATGTGATTGTAATCTCGAGCCATCCAATTGTTACCATAAACTTTGGAATTGAGGTGTGCCCAAAACTTTTCGATATTTCCTAGTTGAGGCACATTCGGGGGGTTATGCTCTCGTTTTATGAATCTTATGCCGTACTTCTAATATACATTAATTGAATCACTTCCGTAATGAGCGGACGCCCAGTCCGTCCAGAAGACATATTTTTCATTTTTGTGGTATTTCTTTAGGAACAGTATTAATCTTTGATCAAACACTCTTTTGAGTACAGATTCATATTTATGGCTTGACTTTTACAGAGAAAAGGAACGGAACACCCTTTTGAGCTAATAGTGACCCAAACTAAGACTTTTTCGGGAAACTTCTTAGTGGTATAGTATTTAGTTTCCGAATCAGTGTTGTTCTTATCTCCAATATAGTAGCTTCGATTAGTCGGTTGATTGTGACCAGTCATCGGGAAGTAGGACTCGTCATCCATCACAATATGTAAACCATTTTTAGGTCGCATTTCGTTTTTCGATAGTCTGATGAGTCGTTTCTTTTGCCGTTCCTTTTGCTTATCATTGACTTCAGATTTTGATTGCCTCTGATATCGTTGATACCATTTTTCTTCAAAATACGACACACATGGTTGTGATACACCGAATCTGAGGGGCTGTTTTGATTGCGAGACATCAGTCCTTCCATCGAATGCTTTTATTAAGGCTTTAGTCTTTTCTTTAGTCATTTTTACCGCTGGTCAACCCGATCCGACTGCTCTTTTCATTGATAACCCGTTCTCTGATCTTCGAATGATATTGTAAGTGCATAAAATATTTCGCACTCACAAGTTATCAGTTATTGATAGGACTCAAGGTCCTGTCTAAATTTAGAACTATAAACAAACGTTTTTCTGAATCCGGGCTATTTTCGGATTCAGAAATACGTGTATAAACAACTCATTGGTCACTTATCAATAGGTGATCTTTGATTTCCTATAGCTGATCATGTAGCTGGTCACGTAGCTGGTCAGCAACAAAGGATCAGCAAATAACACCGTTCGATGAACACGTGATTTTGGCCTCAACTTCAAACATATTTAAGGAGACGTTTGAGTTGAGGAAAGGGGAGTTCGTGTTCGTGTCCAGCTCGAGAATAGCTGTTCTAATGTACATTTTTTGTGAAATTCAATAAAGCAATTTTATGCAAAGTGTTGTGTTCATTCTTTTCATTTACTAAGTGTGCGAAATTAAAGAAAAGTGCAGTGTACTCAATCCAAAGAGGCAGTTGCACTTACATTATCATAAATAGTGGATCTCTTGATACCCATACGAAGAAAATGTTTTACAGTAAACTGTTTTCCTTTTGATTTGTGTTCTTTATAAAAGTTTCCAATTATTAAACGCCTTTCTTCTTGTTTAAGCGCTTCCATAACTTAAGATATATACTTATTCTCAGAACATATACATAGAACTCTCCGAGCGTTTCATTTCTCTTTTAAACGCGTGTCGTTTGTCCCGGAGTCCAGAAACACTCCCGAAGTCATTAATGGACGACATGATTATGCGGTTAAATACACCGAAAGATGATCGAAAGGGAGAAAATGTATTTCGTGGACGAATTTGGAGTCACCATCACTTCGAGATCAAATTATGGCCGATCTGTTAAGGGGTTAAAAGCGCACAAAATGGTCGAACAAATCCGGAGCCGAAACTTTTCAATCGCTGCAGTAATGAATCAAAACTCTGTTCTTTCTCCAAATTCAGAACAACGCTTACAATTCTGAATCTTACAATTTATTGAAGTTATTGAAGATTTGTGTTGAGAATAGTTTACATTTCTTTTGCATTTGATTTCAAACTGGGTTTTGAATTTATTTCAAATTTGATTCCAATTATACAAATGAGTTTTACCGCTGAAAAAAGAGAATTGAAATTTTTATTATTCATCAAATTAAGAGCTAAAAACACCAGTCGATCATGGATTATGAGGAGAATCGGTATGTACTCAAATGTCCACAAATTATAATTGTTTTCTTGATTTTCAGGAATTTCAAAACAGACTTTCCATAGTGAGAGTGGATTTTTATATAACGAAATAACAACTCAGACTTTAACAATTAACAATCTTTATTAAAATATAAATTGAATGATAGTACATAAAGATTTAAATGTATCGCACAGAGTCTAAGCTCTCTTGCACTCTCGTACTAACTCACTTAATTTCTACTCTATTACACTCTCTTTTTATACTCTTCTGACTAATTAATAAAAGGATGTTTAAGAATATTTTCGAGTTATAATTTTAAGAAAAGTTATTCCTAAAAAGGGATGTTCAAGCATTCCAGTATTAGATTCCCATAACAATTAATTTCCTATTGTAATTAAATTAGAATAAGAATTTGCTTTTACAATTGGAGCGAACTAAACAAAACCTTTTATAGTCATAACGAAATAAGAGTTTTACTTTCATTCTCATAACAAATAGAAAGTTTACAAAACAAATCAAAATACTTTTTTGTTTTAATATAACAATAGATGGAAAAAATCGATCACAATGAAGAGCTTTTCCTCATAGTTTCATATAATGCTGGCCGCCATCGTAAGACAACAGCAGAAGATGACCAGACATTGTCTGCGGCCGCTCTTCGCAATTGAGTCGACATTAATGAACTCAAAGAAACACCAGAGTTGAGAAACAATGACCGATCCATTCGATTAATGGGATTACAATTCAAAGCCGTCTCAAAGAACAAAGTTTGCAGACATTTTATGTTTTTGAAATTAATTCTCCTGAATTATCAGGAATTAAGAGAGGAGTGGCGGCACAGAAAGAGCTATTGACTGACATTCACCGTCAAAGAAGAGTCCAATATTCGGAACAGTTCATTGATGATAATTTAATCGATTGGTCACGAGTCATATCGATTGATGGATCCGGTATCTCTTCTGATGAAAAAGGAAAATTTTACGTCTGGAGACTGAACGGAACACGATTTGATGAGCAGAACATCGCTCTTAGGTCCAGAACATGCCGTTTTAGTGTTTCATTCATTACTCGGTAACTTAAAAGTTTTGATTTGATTTTACTAATTTTCAATTTCTCAGTTTTATTTTATATGAAAAGGGGCCGATACCTCCAGTCAATCGTCTGGCCAAAGAGCCCTACGCTGAATTTCTAAAAATTTCCTGATTCCATACATCGAAACGCATTTCGATGATGGAAACGCTTTGCTTTTGGACGACAACCATCCGGTGCACAATTCAAATCATGTGAGAGATTGGATAACCCAGAACATCGGGCAACGCGAAGATTTTGTTTTACCACATCCAAGGTATTTGAGAATTATTAATCGTCGATTTTTTCTGATTTATTAATTTTTCAGTCTTTCTCCTGATTTGAATCTCCTTGAGAACGTTGACTCAATTCTGAAGCATTTGGTTCGAAATGAGTACACAATATTTAGTTCTAAAAGCGATTTGTTGGATGCTCTCAATAGGGCACATGAAAAGCTGTTGACCCCTACTTATAGGGGTTACTTCAATATTTAGTTCTAAAAGAGTCACACAAGATTTTGAAATTTTTCATTTAAATTCAATAAAATATTTGCTTTTCTCTTAATTTTTCTACTTTTTCATTTGAACCGGAATATCTCGTCTTCCATATTTTATATTCAAAAATGAGTTACATTTTAAGGAATTAAACTTATTCTTGGTTAATTTGGTGTAAAAATTTTCAAAATCGGTTAATACAGCCAAAAGTTATAAAGACTGCCAGTCAACCTAATTTCCGTGGGAAGTGTATATATATCTATATATGGGACCTGGTCGAAGTACCGACAAGTCAAAGAAAGTACCGACTGGTCATAATTCTAAAGGATTGAACTGACCTATATAGAATCGAACAGAACTCTGATGTATCTAACTGAAACTCACAGAATCGAACTAAACTATAATGTAATTACCTGAGATATACAGAATCGATGTGAACTATAGTTCAATTGATTATATGTTCTAGCTAAATTCATTAGATCACAGCCTAATTTTGTAGAGCCTAGTTAGATTCTGTGTGTTCCAGCTAGATGTATTAGATTTTAGTTCAATTATGCAGAGTTCAGTTCGATTCTGTGAGTTTCAGCTAGGTATATCAGAGTTCAGTTCAATCTTTTAGTATTATGGCCTGTAGGTACTATAAATTGTCGGTACTTTGACTTGTCAGTACTTTGATTGTCGGTACTTCGACCCAGACCCATCAAGTGACGAGTGATCACCCTAACTTTTGAACAGGTCATCATAGAACTTTTATCCAAGTTTTATTGAAACAAATATGAAAAATTATTTCCAACGATATATATATTGTTATACTTAAATCTGATGATCCTTTTTGAATAAAAATAATTACAAATTCAAGTCACGTACACATTTCAAAGCTCTCTATTCACTCTATAAAAAAATAACTAATGCTTCTAATTATCTCATAGCAAGCAATGTAAAGCGTATTCAAGCATATTAAAAGTTGTTTAACAACTATTTTAAGCCTAAATTTAATGAATATAGTGATATTTTTCGAAAATCAATAATAATTAAATTAATTGATTGATCTAGTTGTAATTTTAGATTTAAATAGTGCATGAAAAGATCTATTCAACTATATAGAAACCACTGTGTTGTGATATTTTCATTTATCATTTAATAATTACAATAAACTTAAGATCAAATACTATTTCAGTTTAAATGACTGTAAGTTTGTTACAAATTTGGAAGATTTCGACAAACATGAGACTAGTTTGAACACAATCCCGAAGCTATTTGCAAAGAAGGATGTGCTGTACAAATACCACGAATACTACTCAAAAATCATCGATATATTGCATATCTTAAAATTTTTATCGATGATTCAGACCTGCATCACAATCACCATGATATTGCGGTTCGATTTATGACGAAAACGATTCGATTAAGAATCAATTGAAAGCTCTGAAGAAGAAATTGGGTGATAGTTTATAGGATAAAAGTTTCGTTATTACCAAAAAAGAATCGATTCATATGAATAAGCTTTTGCTCGATTTAAATGATGAAAAGACTGTGAGTGCAGTTCGGCGAGCAACGCTTCATCGCATTGACCCATCAATGCTAAGTTTGTTTATTAGTATGAGGTCCGAAGCCACTCAGTACTATCGGACCTCATTGGTTTTTTTACAATAATGATTTGACGTTTGGCGTCAGATGTTCAAAATTAGTATATCTTATGATTAAATTCTTACAGATTCATTATAAATTTTGAGTTATAACTTAAGTTATTTAAGTTCATGATAAAGTTAATTTGAACTTAAATTAATATGAATAGAATCTGAACTTAAAATAACAAACAAAACTTTCGAAATAAACTATTAATTTTTTTAAACATATAGTTAATTGTTTTGAGTTCCAAAGAACTTGAATTTAAACTTAAAGACAAAGGCGGTAGATGAAAAAACATGTAGCAATTTTAATTTTAATTTGCCCAGATATAAAGCATATAAAATGATATATAATTAAGCAAAAATTTTAAAAATCGGCGCATTATTTAAAAAAGTTATGGACAAATAAAATATTATGGAAATTCTTACAGTTTGACAATATATACATACTATAAGACATATATACAACAAAAGTATGAGTTTTAATCTATTGTTGGTAACATTGTAGAGATATCAGGGTAAATTGTAAGGTGCTCAACACGATTTTCAATGTGATCTTGGTCACGCTGGTCACTGTCAAGCTTTTCATTATCATGATGGTCAATAATGATGGATACAAATTAGTTGTAATAGGTAGTGACACGTTCACATTTGAAGTATTATCACCTTTGAACTTTTTAGCAAAGTTTCTACAATTTCCACAAATTAAATCACCTTTGTTAATCAGTGTTGAATCCATTGATTTTCTTTTATTTGTTAATATTATCGGCTTCACAGTATTTAATTTAGTCACTAAATCATTTTCGTTGACGCGTCTTACATCACGTCTTATAATACTATCCAACCGGACAGTGCAACAAGCACAATATTTATATCTTAAATTAGGTAAATGTGACATTTGTTCGGACATTTCTATTTTTATAAGTTGTACTTGTTACCAAAAGAAACCCAAAGCAGACTCTTCAAAAATTAAAACTAGACTATTAGTGCTTTAATTTAACACCAAGAAACGTTTGGGTTTTTATTGGTATCATATGACAATAGTCATTTGAAATTTACAAACACAATTTTCCGTTACTAAAAAATTATTTATATAAACATTTTAATGTGTTCTTAAAAGCTGTTAATTATAGTTATAATTTGGTGAAGATAGAATTAAAATATCTCATTTCGTTATCCTGTAATATTAGTTTGAAATTTGACTCAAAAAATGATCTACTTCTAGTATCCTGTAATAGCTTATATTACAATATATACATATTTATGCATCAATAACATCCTGTATTAGTATGGGAATGTTTATAATTAAATTGTCTAACATAATTTTCATATGCCGCCTTTGTCTTTTTAGAAGACCTAAATTAATATGAGTTCATAGTTCAGTTGAGTCGTTGAGCTTATATCATATAAAGTGAAAATATTTACAAAATTTTTAGAATACACAAGAGAATAAGAGATGAGAGATTAAGATAATAGTACCACTTTCGCACACTTGATTATAAGTCATTTTTACTGAATATTTTTCTGTTTAAACTTTAAAGTCGCCTCTTAGTCTACAGTTGTACGACTTATAAAAGAAATCGTGATAATAAAATTTGTAGAATATTTACGATTTTATCCAAAATAGTGGTAATAATGAAAATGAAATCACTGTTTTGCAAATAGATTCCTCAGTGAAAAAAAGCTGGTGATGTAGACTTCAAATACAAAAAAATCGAATCGTTAAATTTTGTGAAGAAACCTGTCCACAAAATAGTCGACAATCTGGAGATTCCCCGATAAATGTTAGAAGGCCGCGATCGTCAAAGATTTGAAAGCTCTCCAATGATTTGAAAACTCAAAATTAATGATTGTAGTGTCAGTGAATGTAATGCGAAGATTTCGAATCATACATCAAAACTTAAAAATCATCTCAAAAGAAAACATGCCGAAGAGTGCAAACTTTTTGAAAATTCTCAAATAAATAAACGTCAACTAAAAGAGAATTCTGCTCGTCAGCCGAAGTTTACAGGTTAAATTGAAATTAAATCAAAACACAATCTTAATGGCAGAAAACAAATTTTGGGTGAGAAGAAATTAGTATATTTTCGGCATCATCACGATATCCGTATAATATGCTTATTGCCGCCAAATTCTTGATTTCATTGAACAACTTGACCCCAAGTTTAGAATTCTGTAACAATTAGTGTTGTAAAAAGAAAATTTCTATAAATTTTACATCACTAGTAGCGATCAAAATTATCAAAACACACAATTGGAATCAGTGCACAATTGAAATCAAAGATTAGTTTATTGTTGAGTTCTACGCCATCAGTTGCTTTCACGTGCGATTTGTGGACGTGTACGCATTTAACGAATTTTTACTTGGGAATCACCGCTCATAACTTTAATGCAAATGAACATAGCTCAAATAACTTGCTTTTTGTATTGTAATTAATCAGTAAAAGTCATATCAGAAAGAATGTGAAGAATTTTTTGGAAAAGGTTCTGAAAATTTATGGATTTTCATTGGAAAATGTTTCACGAATTGTCACTGATAACGATTCTAATGTACTAAAATTGTTCAAACTTTTGACAATTGACTCCCAAACAGAAGAATATATAAGCTCTATCGACGAAATAATTGAAGATATAATCCATGTAAACATGTTTGAGTATGAAATCTCTGAAACAGCTGATAATGAAAATTCCGAATACATTTGATGCGATATAAATGAATATTAAGAAAAAGAAGAAATGAATCAGTCTTTGCATCGCAACAGAAGAAATCTTCGCCTTCAATGTAATGCACACATCCTTCAATTGATAATCAATTCAGTAATGGAATCAAAATTTATGGAGGCCCACTCTACCAAGTTCCAAAAAATTAAGATTTACTTCATTAATTAATTGTAGTGAATTCGAGTCTTTGAGTAAGCTCGAGATGAATCAAAATCAAATCGCGACTTAAACAGACTCGATTTTTTCGAGTCGAATTCAAATCTGCTCCGATTCCACTCGAACTCAAATTGTGTGGAGCACCAGGTACCAAGAGGTTGCCGAAATGAATCAGAATAGAGAAATAGTTGACATTCGATAATTTTTCTTATAGAAAGCTTTAAAATTAGAATATCTGCAAAAAGCACGAAAAAACTGAAATGTCTCAAAGCAACCATTGTCTAGAACTGCTGGTCTTTCCTTAAATAAAATACCAATAAATTCTTATCGATTGTTTATTTACATGGTTTTAAAAGTATTTTTATAACTACTAAATACTCATGACCAGTGAAGTCGATTAAGTGTTTAAGTTATTTCTAAAGCAAGACGTTAGCATAGAATAGACCTAAAGTATGCGAGACAGTCATCGATACAAATAAGGTTCAATTAAATGAATCTAATTGTTATAGAGGATTGAGAAGGTGTTTGCAAGAAGCCTGCAGCGAAAACCACAATAGCTAATATAAAGTGATTTTGACACCTATTCTAAGTGAAAAAAATATATTGAAACAGAAGTATTGATACTTTAATTGCTACTCTTTAAAAATTTGAAATATGTTATAAATTGAGTGATAGTGTTTGCCCAACTTCATTTCTAATGTATTTTACAACGTGGAAATCAAACATGAAAAGCTACTTTACTATAACTCTTACAGTTTACTCCGAAACCTTTTAGATATTGAGAAGTACGTTTATAACCAATGACGGGTGTGTTGGGTGCTCGTGCTCATGCTCGAGCAAAGTTTGGTGCTCGTGCTCATGCTCGAGCAAAGTTTGGTGCTCAGTGCTCGTTTTTTGAAGGTGCTCAAGCACCGTGCACCAACTGAGCACTGTGTCCAAACTCATGTCTATTGAAATGTTTATTTAAAATTGTTTATATTTTAAACTATAATCATGAGCATATCATCACCTCAGTGCTAAAATGCGCTAACTCGAAAATTATGATAAGTTAATGTCACTTTTGAAGTAAGATATCAAACCTCGATTGTTCGAATCGAATCTGAAGACTTTCATATTGATTCGGAAATATATCATTTCGAGCTGTTATAGTGTCGAAAATTACGATTCTAAACTTTAAACTCAAATTTATCCATGACACACTCTTCTGAGTTAGTACATTATAGCACTGAGGAAACGATACTTAATACGAAATGCATTCAAAACGTCAAAAGTGGGATCAAATGCCATTCGATTATATGCTTAATATTAATAATAAAAATTGATGCCATTTTGCAATAAAATAAGTGAACTATATATAAAACAATGAGGATAAGTGTTGAATATTAATTTCAAAATTAAATCAAAGTTTGTTTAGATTTGATATTTGTATTAAATTCTTATTAAACTTTTAAAATGAATTCCCAAAGTGAAAGAAGTGATGACACAGACATTGATATAATTAGTGATACAGAAGTGGAAAAGGAAGAAAAGTTGAAAACAAGTGATTTTTCATTAATCATATTTGTGAAAAATTACTTAGATGCAAATATTGTTCGCAGAAATATTCGCACAAAACTTCAAAGGCTGTTATGAAATGACATAACACTAATGAACATTCGATGTCTTCATAGCAAATGAAAATAACTTCTTTTTTTTCAAAATTAGCGCTCCAAAAGGGCCAAAAATTTTGCTAGGCCTAAGTACTCGATGCTCGAGGGTTAGTTGCCCTAGCACGCGCTCATGCTCGGCAAAATTGAAGTGCTCAGCACTCGTGCTCGTTACCGAGACCGAATGTTCGAGCATTGCTCATCACTGTTTATAACTATTCTTCGCTGCACTTATGTTTGTATCGAAAAACTACCGGATTCCTGAACTTGATGTAAAAATTTTATTTATCAACTTTACTTTCATGTATTATTTGTGAATATAAGTTGGATAAAGAAAAAGAGTGATCATCTCTTAGAATCCTTGTTTATGATTTAACACACTGCATAACTGTAAGATTTTGAGAAAATATTTTGTACGTCATTTCATAAGAGTTCTCACACGAAGTGGAATACGAGTTAAATCATTTTATTTATATATTGGGGTGGATCGAACAAACAAACTGACTAATAGATAACCAAATGTGAAAAATATCCCATTCATTGTGCCAGTAACGTAATACTGACTCTTCGCTCATCTTTTATTTCTGTCTTCACAGGTATTCCTCGTTTAGGTTTATGAGGAATTGTTTTCTCAGTCATTGTCACGCAATCAATGATCGGACAGACGGACACACATAGTGTACAACCAGTGCAGTCATCGGTCACAAATGGCAGATGTGTTTCGGCGTCAAAAGTGATCGCCTGATATCCAGAATCATTGCAAGTCATATAACATTTACCACAATTTATGCACATATCCTATAAATTAAAAACTCCATTAATTATCAAAAATAAATTTGTTTCGATTGCATACCTGATCAATAATCGCAACTTTCTGTTGTTTAAGATCCAAATCCGCGAAAGTTCCAATCCGGGAAACAGATTTTCCGATCAAATCCTTTAAATAAAGTTAGAACTTAAGTTTTTATACTACTAATCACTCAAATTTCCTCAAAAGAAAATTTTGAAAAATCTGGAATTTCTACAATTTTTCAATAATAAAAAAGATTTTTTATTTACTTGAATTCGAGGTACTTTATTATTAGGTTTGTTAATCATTCTCTCTTTGGGGGTTTTAAGTCATCGCTCAGTAGATCAGAATTTAGTTTTTTGGCAGCAATCAATTGTTCCCTTTCTTTTTTGTAGGGTCCAAAAGCAGGTAATTTTCTATCATTAAAATCTACTGGTTTTCCCTTTTGATGCTTAGGTGTTGGCGGCGACTGATTATCCCATTCTTTAGTTTGATCAATACTTTTCAGATAAAGTGATGCCTTAAGTCCCGTTATGTAGTCGTCAATAACAGTAAAGTCTTGGTTTTGAACTGCACTACCAACCTGTAGATAGAGGTATAGATTCGAGAAAATTATCTAAGCTTATTCAACAAAAATTGTCACTTGAATTACTTGTAAAACAGATGCGCCCGCGTGTATAAACTGTAGCCCTGCGTCAGCCGAATCAATGCCACCAGTCGCTAGTATTGGAAAATTAGGCAGAGCTTTAGCGATAGCTGAAACAGCCCTTAAGGCGATCGGTCGAATAGCATTTCCTGAAATGCCTCCATAAGTAGTTCTCTGTTCGACACCGATTGCAGGCCAGGCCATACCGTTGCCTTTGAGACCCATTAGACCGGAAACAGTATTAGTTGCGGTCACACCATCAGCATTTCCTTTATTTCAATTGAACTATAATATATTTTACTGTCACTAGTTCAGATTGAGACAAACCTTCATAAGCGGCGACTGCTATGTTCACGATATCTGTTACATTTGGTGTTAATTTAGCAAAAAATGGTATTTTAACAGCACTTCTAACCCAAAGACATATATTTCGCACTAACCCTGCATCCTGTCAAATAATTTATTTAATTCATAATGATCATGTTATATTTGATAATGATATTCATAATAGTTAAGTAACAAAGTATTGAATTCTTTGAAACTATCAGTAGTTCATGAGATGAAATTTTTGTCATAATAGTAATCACATATAGAGCGGTATAATTTTTGAGTCAGTTTCAGATTTGAAAAATTCTTATGGTAAACAAATGAAATATATGAAAAGGAAGATTGAATACCTGACCGCATGCGAGACCCATTCCTCTCTCACCCATTCCATGAGGACTTAAAGATAAAAAGAATATCAGTATACGAATCCGTAAAAACTAATACTTATGCATACCAGCTCAGATTAAGTTCGATGGCATCAGCGCCTGCCTCTTCCGCCATGATCGCCAATTCGATCCAATCATCTTTATTATAAGATGCCATAATACTAGCGATGAGTATATTTTCAGGAAAATCGCGCTTCAACTCAGTAATAGTTCGACACCAATATTCGGCTGTTTTCTCACTAATCAATTCGATATTCAAAAATGACCCCAAACCGGGTCCGTATATATGGCCAGAAGTTGTTCCGCGAACAATACGAGGCGAAACATTAGTCACCAAATCTTTATCTAAGCAAAAAGTCTTCGTAAGAGCGAAAGCCCAACCGGACTCAAATGCACGTCTAATCATTGGTGCACTTGTAGTCGGCGGAGCACTGGCCAAACCGAAAGGGTTCTTGAATTTCAAGCCACACATTTCGACACTTATGTCAACCAAATCGATAGGTGTGTAAAAGCGAGGCATTTCTGGGTTATCACTAACTGTAATTTTGTATTTATTTTGTATGTATTTATGCATATTATAGGCGGCCGTCTTTCCATCATTGACTGATTCCACAGTTGTCTCCGAAACGCCTGCAACATCACCACCGCAGAATACCCAACCTTCGCTAGTCGACATTGTTTTGCTATCGACCACCGGTTGTCCCCATTTTGTTAACTTGAGTGGCGATAAGGCATTTATGACTTTCTGATCAAACAGACCCGAACCAAATGCTGATATAACGAAATCTGCTCTCAACTTGACGAGTTGATCGTTGTCTTCAGTCCAGTTCCCATTATCGTCCACTTCTGTCCGATGGAACTCCATTGAAATGATTCTGCCACTTTTCACAATTAGTTTATGCGGTGATAAGAATGGAAGAAATTCACATTTCTCTTCACGCGCTAATTCCATCTGTTTATCAAATTTCAAGAATTAATTTTTTCAAATTCGCTCAAATTTATTTTTTCGAAGAAAATAACTAAACAAATATCTCCAGAAAAAAGTTGAAAAACTCATTTTCAAAATGTGGAAAAGTTGTCAATAAGGTTTTCAAAGTTAATGAAAAGCAATTTTCTTAGACTTCAAATTACTCATTAATAATGGAATAGTTTAAAGTTTGACATTATTTTCAAACTTACTTCTTCAGGAACTGCTCTAATATTAGTGAATCCACGCCTAAACACGACAAACACTCGTTTGGCACCACATCTCAGTGCAGAAGTGGCGCAATCAAAGGCTGTATCACCAGCCCCAAGAACTATAACATTGCCATAAAGTGACGGAAGATTTGGTGACTTGCACGGGCACATTCCTGGCTTACTGGCACTCGAGACTAATGGCAAAAAGTCTTTAGATGTACAGAAGCCGTTTTCAGAGGTCAAATTTTGAAAAATGTCCAGCTTTTTAGGTTCTGGTAAACCAATACCAATGAATACACACTCATAATGATAATCGTTTTTCAGTGATTCGAGTGTAAAGTGATCGCCCAATGATTTGTTTAATTCAATTTTGACGCCTAAGTCTCTCATTAAGTCGACCTCGAATGAGACCGCTTCATATGGCAGTCGATACTGTGGTATCTCTGATGAGCTCAAGCCTCCGATATAACATTGTTTCTCTAAAATTGTAATGTCGTGATAGCCGAGTCGAGCCAGAAATGTGGCACAACTAATACTCGCCGGACCACAACCTATAAGAGCTATTTTGGCCGCATATGATTTAGGAAGTGATTCGATTGGGGGTAAGTTTGGTGGACGTATTTGAGGCACTTTCATTTGTTTGAATACCTTTCAAAATATTTTCATAAAATTGAATTAATTTTTCTGAAAAGTTTTCGCATTAAATAGCGAACAGTTCCGTCCATTTTATACTACTTGATTAATTACGCTCTTCAACAATAGATATATAGATTGAGTTCAAATTAGCTAACATTGCACTACAAGAACTTAAATGAACTTAAATGAACTTAAATGAACTAAATTCATACGAGAGTATTGCTTACATTCGCAATACTTATCATTCAAGTAGATTCAACTGTAAGTAACTGTTCTTAACTGTCTTCGGCTTTTCTGCACAACTTTCAACACTATTACTGCAAACCACGTTTACTAAAGATACCCAATACAGTAAAAGCTCGATACAACTAATCTCGATATAAAAGACATTTTGATATACTTTAGGTACAATGAAGTATGTAAACATTCGATATAAAGTACATGTCTTGCTAATAGAGCTCAATCAATTCTCCAAAGTATTAGAATTAAGTTTTTAACTTAAGACTCATATCAAACTCTGATTTTTAAATTTAGATTTTAATGCTTTTAAGAATAATATTCAGACAGAATTAAGTATTTTTATTGATTGTGCTAATATTAGCTATTGATAAATCTGCTCTGGAATCTGAAATATTCTAACTTGCGATATAAGATACAGTTCGATGTAACGAACAAAAACTTTCGCCCCTTAAGTATTCGTTATATCGAAATTTTGCTGTAAATTGTTAAGTGAGCGATGGCGCCCATTCTTCATCTAACCTTGATTCAGTGTTGATTTTACATTTAAATGTGAGAGTGGTTCACAATCATGTTTTGGATAATTGCTTTTTAAGAAATTGAAAATTTGTTTAACATTGATTGGGTCAATACCTCAGTTGCGAACTGTTGAAGACCACCGATATTGATGGGTCCCTCTTCTGATGCATACAGATTACAACCTCCAACGCACAGATCACTAGTGGGACAAACCATACCACAAGTCAGTCCGAGAGGGTTATCTGAAAAGATTTCTTTTGCTGCCCCGTAATAGTTCTGAATAAGAATAAAAGTATTTATTACTCAGCGCTGCAAAACATGTCAAATTTGCAGGAATCCAGTTCTGGTTCTGTAAGTTATTCTAGAATAGCGGGTTTAAGCCGCACAAAAATGTTTACAGGATTTAGCATCAGAATCACTATGAAATTGAAATGAAGTGAGAGTAAAGCGATAATACTCTTTAAGTGCTGCAAATATTTTTTCAAAAGTGATTATTTGATTAATAAATACCTTATTAGCAATCATTCCGATAAATGCCTTAATATCGAGTTGTGTGGGACATCCCTTCTGACACGGGGCGTCCGCACACTTTAGACATCGGGCCGCCTCCCGAAGAGCTCCTCTTTCGCTAAGAGTTGTGTGTTTGATGTCATCGAAATTATTGTTCAAACTCGGGCACGACTATTGGGACAGATTTAGCGTTACTTTGGAAAAAATGTAAATTGTTTCATTTTCTCTTACGTTACAATTTTTGTCAGAATTTCGTTTCCAATGCTTTTTATTTATTTTTGTCTCAGAACTCGGTATTACTGATGCGAATTTTTTCGCTCTTGGATTCAGAGCTAATAAATTCTATTTTAGGAGGAAAATGCATTTAATCTATTTTTTCGATTTGACTGTGCATTCGGTTAAACTTTGATTTCTTTTCGAAAACTAGAGTTAAGATGAATTTGTTTTATTTCATAAGCTTATAGCCAATGGAAGAGAACTAAAAATATGTGAACTCTAACAGTGACAGACCTGATAAAATATAGTTTTGTACAATAATTATTGATTGCGTAATAAAATAACATTATTATATCATAGAACGTAATTTCATATTTACTATCTATGAATTACTAATGTTCATTCTATAATTCCTTTGATTTGTACAAAGTATTAGGTATGCAGAGGTTATGTGAAATATTCAAACTTGCTTTCCATGTCCAGTGCGCTGTGTGTCATTCTTCTAACCAAATGCGTTTAACTTAACAAATTAAGTTAGTTTAAGTGAGAGGAGTAGAGTTCTCCAAGCATAAAAGGCATGTTTGAAATCTATACACAACTTTAAAAGTTTAACCTCGCATTATAATACATGTTCTTATACTGAAATTGCCATAATTTCTAAAATTTTACATTAAAAAAATGTACTTATAACTCAAACATTAAGGAGAGGAAGGTTAAGGTTTCAATACCTCAAGACATGCCTACAAAGTGAATGATCACCATAATAAGTTTGGTATTCGAATAAATCTATTTTTCAACACTTGAGAAATATAAATCGCTCAAAAATGTACGTGCAATGAGAAATGCTTTTAAGTTAATGACAGAAAACTTTGTTCTGAATGTTGAAGACAAATCATTGATTGCTAAGATTTCTCAAATTGTTTATTTTGAACATAATGATTGACTAAAGTTGAGCTTTTTCAGTGTTAGCAAGATGATTTGTATATTCTAACTCTGAAAAATGTTGTCTAAAACTCGTCTTTTATTAAAATGTTTGAAATAATGTATTTTAATCATTGAAAATAATAATTACCATTACATATATGTATTTCATAGTATTTTGTTTTGAACCAAAGCTTATGAATCGATCTATCATTTACAACAGTCTCGCTCTTTTTAGACTTAGTGCTCAGTTACTATTTTATGAAAATTGCCGTAAATTATTGGAATTTCAGCTAAAAGTTTGTTGAGGTTATTGTGAAATTTCTTTTATTAAATACATGTAATTTAAACAATGACTCTTAGAAATTGAATGTTGAGTCATAGGCCTCTACACTTGTCTTTAAATTGAGAAATTGATTACATGCCTCGTGAGATTTCACTTGTATCAATCATGTACAGGGCTATTTTTAAATAACTGGACAGGTGCTCCTCCTACTATTAATCAATTTTTCAATGATTGGTTAATAGTATTGATGTTATATATATATTTTGTACAGGGTGTACATTTTGACTAATAAAATTAAGATTAATATAAATCTTTCGATTTGGTAAATTGAGGATTAAACAGAGGATTAAAAGATCACCCTGTACTCAATAAATATATATAAGGAGTGAGTTCAGCCAATCATATCGTTCTCGTACGTCCAGGTATATAAAAATAGCCCTGTATTATAATGTGAGGTAAAACGGTATGCACTGTATCTAATACGATGTGCGAATCGAGGCAAATGTAGAGCAAAAATTTACCATTAGGTAAATAATTTCACTTCGAAAAATGCTCAACATTTACTTATTTACTCTCTTATTTAATTAGTATTTTTACTCAATTGTTAAAAAATTGTTGTTTATAACTTCGAATGAAAAACTAAAAACAATGAGAAAGATATTAATCAGAATTTCTTACGAAAAACTTATAAATCAGTTACTAGAGCCATGAGATATGCAATTAAATATACCCTAAATGTTCAATAAAATATTTGCTCAAAAGGGGTTCGAATATTTACTTAAATGTTAACTTATTGTTTGAAAAATTGTCATATACTTTTTAGGAATCTCGAAAACTTATTGACTCTATAAGACAACTTTTTCGTAATTTCTGTAGTGTAATATTTTATCTTAGTTTTGTTCAGAAGCAATATATTCCCTCTTTCGATGATCAAATTATCAAATTTTCATTAGAAATAGTAATAAATGAACAATGTCAATTTTATAAAGTTGAAGTATGTTAAACAAAGCCAAATTAAGCAAATTCTGTTCAAAATGCGAGATTTAATATTTTAGGTTTATTTAACTAAATGAAGCTTTACCTCAAAAATGTACGGTAGAGAAAATAAAACATAATATATATAAAGTAAAAACTGAAAAGCAAAGTAACTGCACGCATAATCACACATTACTAAATTATAGATCTTATCAAAACTTAGTCATTCTTCACATTTTCAACTCTTTTTAATTTGACTTATTACTAGTTTTGTTTCAAATTATCTCTTATTTGAGATATTTTGCTTGTAATTACAAATTTATATTAAACTTTTACTCATACTTTAATAGTTTTCTTAACATTAACTTTTCAAATATACTGTTTAGTTTTCAGGTAAACGTTTTTTAGGTAAAGGTTCATCTGAAAAGTTAAAGTTAAGGAAACTCTAAAATATGTTTAATAAAGTTGCAATTTCAAGCAAATAATCTCAAATAAAAGACAAAATAAACAAAACTAGTAATAAGTTCAATTAAAAAGAGTTGAAAATGTATTATCTTAGCACTGTATGAGTTGTATCGAATAAATAATTGTCTTGTTAAGAATGACTAAGTTTTGATAAGATCTATAACTTAGTAATATGTGGTTATGTATGCAGTTACTTTACTTTTCAGTTTTCACGTTATACATATTATGTTTTATTTTCTCTACCGTACATTTTTGAGGTAAAGTTTCAAATATTGAGTTAATATGCGAAATATTTGCTAACACTTCGGATATTTGCAAATTTCGTGAAATGAGTCCTTATGCGAATGGGTTTGCTCACAAGCTTTCACAGCTTTATCTATAATTCGAAATATTGACAAAATTTTCATTATATGCGAAATTCTTAGCTTCATAAGAGTTTAATAAAACATTAAAGTATTGCATCAAAACTTTAATTTAAAATACATACTCAATTTAAATATTATTTTTAAAAAGTAGTTTTTTGGAGTAAGTATAAGAAAATTCATATATCTCTATGATAATTCTTATGAGTACTCCTTCAAATAGAATACATTCAAAAAAACTGAGGGATCAAGGTTTATGTCATTGGCCTCGATTGCATAGTCATGTGCTTTTCAGAAATAAAAACTTACTCTAAATTAGAATTAAAGCGTAATTCAAATTATAAATAATAATTACCTCAATATCTGGTGGATCTCTACTCAGAGACATAATTGATTAATTGACTCTTCTGTGGTGATTATTTCGAATCAACAGATCATTAACAGTGAAATTTAATGACCAATTTTCAGGAGAATGACGATGTATTTTAAAAGCTTATTATGAAATAGTATTTTATTTGTCTTACTGATGCACACATTCAAAATTGATCTGTGAAGTTAAAAGTGCAAAATACAAGGACTTTATTGAATCAGGAAAAAACCTGATCCCTATTCAAGGTTAACAGCAGTTTTAAATTAATATTTAATTTATAACTTATATTATATAATCTCACAGCAACTGTTTGAGTGAATTATCAATTTTTCTCTGCAAAATGAATGCCATATAAGACCGAATAACTTTTCAATAGTTGTAAACTTGTGTACTATTTCTACCTTATGCTACGCAAGTATATAATGGATTGGATATAAGAACACTATACATGCGGATAGCTTGTACAAATATTTAGAAAAATTTCCAGATTATGAATTCATGTGAGAATAAATCTTATCAAACCGTTAGATATTTTCCTATTTATCATGTTCTATGGGTTATACCCCAGTTGATAGACATCCACTTTATAGACATTTCAATTAATATACAAATTTTTAAAGTATTCAGATTAATTCCTTCAATTCATTCGCATATCTGACACTTTTGAAATAGTTTTATATTAGTTAAGTTGAAAATAAAAACATCCAATTTCATGATTTTTAATCTACTAATATCTTCGTTAGCGAAAAATTAGTCCATTAGTCTATCGATCTGTTGTCTATAAAGTGTAAGTCTATAAAGTGAATGTCTGCAAATTGGGAAGACGCCTGATTTAGGTTATCTCATTTTTAAAGGACTTATCAAATTATAGTTTCAACAAAACTTGTGAAACTCTCAAGTGCTGCTATGCATCTGACACACAATCATCTACAAGTCTACTTTTGGAGAGTTGGATTCTCGGATCAAAGTAGCTTAAGCTTAGTAGTTAGCAACTCAAATATTTTATATGAAGCTAATGGTTTAGTTCAAATTAAGCTTAACTCTCATTGGCTAATAGCAGAATACCTAAAAAATTATTTAACTGTATTACCCAATAAATCAGTATTAGGATCTCTTGCATTTTTACTTAAATCGCACATTTTGAAGGCTAAAGAAAATGAATTTGAGCAAAAGCTGTTCTAACTCCTGACAGTAATCTAAATTCTGGTAGATAATGCAAGAAGATATTGCCTCTAAAAATACATATTGACTTCCCTTTAAAAGATCCATTTCTTCCGTTATACTGAGTAAAAAATTGTTTTATTCAATTTTTATATAATTGGGATTCCACTGCAAATACAGGTTTTGAAGGCCGGAGCGCAAAAGCAAATTTAAAGTCAAGAATTGATTTGCTAAGCCTACTACTTGTATACGTAAAAAAATTTCACTTCGATTGAGTCTATCTATTCTAACATATGTTCTTTTAAGTGCTTTAATCATTACTTCAAACAAAAGAAGCTAACTATTTTGAAACGTTGCAATTTTCAATGTTTTAGCTTATTTTTATTGATATGTGTTTCTTAAAGTTTTGATAGAAAACATTTGTTCAAGTGCTGCGTTTAGATTACGTAATAAAAACTTAATTTCATATTAAGTTTAATCTATAATTACAGAATTACCCAAGTTATTATAGATAAGCGTATTTAAACTCATGATTTGTAGGTATCATACTACACTTTAGATATGATCAAATATTGTTCAATATAATGAACGAATCTCATTACAAATTTCAAAGTCGAACAATTATTCACAAAAAGATAACTTTTGACACGAAAAACTGCTATGTGAAACAGCGTCAAAATCAAGATTTAATTACACTGAACTAAAGAGATAGAAACTGAATAACAAAATTGTCATTAAGTTTTATTATTTAAAAAATGGTAGATTTCATGTCAGGAGAAAAATATCGCTGAAGATCTTGAAAATATCTTATATTAAGGAACCATAAATCTAACGACCATTAAAACAGTCGTTCAAATTTTTAAAAACGTATAATTATTGTTATTTTCTGATTAGGTGCGTAAAAACTCACAAAACATTAAATTATTTATCATTAATGAGAGGACGGATACGCTCTTTACCGAAGCAGCGCATAACTAGTCTGTGATGTTGTCTGGAATGATGTAAGCGATATTCTTTCATATTCTTGAACTTTTCACTGCAATGATAACAACTTATTCGATAGTATTCATCAATTGAGATCTCATTAACTTGATTAGATTCTTTATCGCCTTTTATTACTGGCAATTTTTCGACTGGAATGCTAGCTTCTGAAGAGTTGTCGTGACTTGTAGAACTATATAATCAGATGAAAAATATCTTAATTTAATTTAGCTTTAACAAATGAACAAATTTTCAAGGTTTGCTTTACTTACGGAGTACAATCTGTAACACAGTTTGAAATCCTTTCAATTCTCTCATTTGTACTCAACTGAAGAGCTTTGTAACCATTTTTCAAATCATTATTAATGGAAACGGCTTCATTATAAACTTTTTCTATTTGTTTTCCAAGTGATACCACATCTTTACTAATTCGGTCCTTATTTTTAACAGAACCTTTGGACTCGATATCATTAGATTTATGGAAAAAGTTTTCAATCTGATGGCGTTTCTTGCTCTTCATACATTTTTGATCAACAAAATCTTCCAACTCTTCTAAAAACTTTACTCTCTTTCTTGGTTTAACAACTTCTTCATCACTTTCATCATTAATGACTTTCTCCTTATTCCAATACTTTCTTCTTTTCTCTTCTTTCTCCCATCTCTTAACATAATTTTTAATCTCATCTTCATCATTAAAATTAATTTTTGGTAATCTATTGATAATAGTTTTGACTACAAATCGGTGACAATTATTAATGACTCGTAACTGTTGTTCATATTGTTCGCTCATATCAACCAAAAGTCGATTGATAAACAGATCAATCACTTGATCTCTAATAAGCTCAATAAAAGTTTCTTCAAGTGCTAATCGCTGTTTAACCGTAAAATTATTTACCGATTGATTCTTAAATAAAAACTCGAGATTTTGGTTCTTGAGTGAAGTTAATAGTAATTGATGGCAGTCGATTATATGCTTAGCAATAAGTGGATCACAATTTGGTAAATTACTACTACAAACTTTACACCTTACTGACATCCAACAACTGTGTTGCCATAAATGAGTTTTAGCTTCACTAAAGCTTCTGTATCGTTTAGCTTCTTGTTTAACGATTAATGATATTTTGACACAAAGCGGACATCTGTAGTAAGCAAGGTTATCACTTTGCTTTGAAGTACTTTCATATGAAGCCAGTTGTGATTGTTTTAAGAGAAATTGCTCTATCCATTCATTGATTAGTTTAGTGACTGAAAAATCATCTATCGCTTCGGCTATTGATGGCAAATGCGATTCCAAATGAGTCTTGGCAACTTCTCGATCAATGAATAATTGGTCACAAAATAAACAGACCAACCTTTGAACAGCGATTTCTCTACATTTATCGCTATTATTATCTGATAATTCGTTATTAGTGTTGACAATAGTTTTGACCCCAATTGAATTATTACTTTTAGAGTCTATTATTTGGTCATTAATACTGCTATTAATAGCTTCTATTAAACTATCATTCGCATTTTGTTGCCTTTTAGCACTGTTTTCATAACTATTGAGAGAAACATCACAATCAGTTTGAGTGGATTTACGTCTTCTAGCAGTAATATCGACATCATTCTCGCATTCATCCGGAGTTTTGCCTTTATCCAAACCGTCGTTTTGTTTTTCTATCTCAACATCTAACCTGTTCTCTGATTCATCAATTGTTCGAGGCGCTATCAGAGCGCAAGTGGAGGAAACACTATTATCTTGTGGTTCAGTCTTCACTTTAGTGCTTTCTATTACTGCATTAGGAATATCAACCTCAACTCTACAACTAGTAGAAGAAGAAATAGTAGGTTCGGGTATGTAATACATGATTGGATAGTCGAGATGTCTATCAACGCAATGATTTACAACTTGGCGCAAGTTCTCATCCATAAAATCGCAATAAAGACACTGAAAAAGAGTCTCATTCTTGCCATCAGTATTGAAGCGTTCAGTTTTAAACTTATTGTAATAATAGTACAAATTGGGCATTGAATTCTCGCTACTAATCGATAAACATCTAAGTATTTTGCAGACATTCTCGTTGGGTATTGACTCTTGAGTTGATTGACGATTTGGTTCATGACTAATTGGTCTTGAATGTAATGGCACGTGAATTTGTGACTGATGAATATTGACATGATCTTCACTTACAGCTCTATATAAACATTGATTGCACTGATATCTACGATATCGATGTCTTTTAATCATATGTTTAATTAGATATCTATGATTGTACTTCTTAGGAGTTATCTTATCCGAAACTTTCGGATAACAATAGCAACAAAATAGTTCATCGTTTGGATGGCTTTCGTTCAAATGATTCGAGAAATTAATTTCACTGTTTCTTGTGGCAAAACATTTGACATGATCCTGACCTGAATTTGCATCAGCTACGAAATGTTTGGTACATTTAAAAAAATTACTTAATCTCTTCTCGACTAACGTCTGATCAGTTCTTGAATCCAATTCAATAATTTGAGCAATTTTTTCATCCGATGATCGATTATAATGTCCAACAAAACGTGGTATCAATTGATCTACGCTCTCATTGAGATCTTTATTATTCATTTTGTGGTTACAATAAATAAAAATTGAAATTAGTAGTAATGCAAAATATCTACTCAAATAACTAGATAAGAATATGAAATATTTTCACTTTTTTTGTCGGTCTTTCACATGACAAATACAGAGGTACTTACTATTTGTATACATATCTAAGTGTTAACGTTGCAGCTGGTTTTACTTGTCTCGAGCTTAGGTATTAAAGAGACATGTGTGCAACGGGTGCGCAACATTAATCACTATGCTTAGTCTCTCTCCTTACTTAGCCTAGCTAACTTAACCTAATAGAAGGGTATAGAACTAGACTGTACAAGTTTTCATTTAAATTCAAGTATTTTAAACAACTTTTACCAGATCTTTTGTAGAAAACTTTAATGTTAATGCCTTATGACCTGCCCGTTATGGCATACTTCAAGAAGCATTAGGGGGATTATCCCTTAAAAGTGTCTATAAAGTAGGAGTTTTGACTGTTTTGACTGTCATTTCATCATTTGAGCGTTAACATCAAGGTTCTTTACAAAAGAAAACTGGCAGTATCTGTTGAGTACAGAATCTGTTTCCTTTTTACCTTAGAGACGCACAAATTAAACGAACTGCAATGCCAACTAAAGTCGTATAGTATATAAAACACAGGTTCAAGTGTACCTCATTCAAGCTTAAATGTATTTTGAGTGGAGTCGGTATTAGAGTAGTATGTGGTTACAGTTAACCAATAAATGTTCTGTACCTTACTTGACATGTTCCAAGTGTCACGCATACAGAAATTACGTGGGGCACTCAAACTTGTCTTGCATTCCTAGCGCACTACGCGGTCACTCGTCCTATCTAACCTAACCAATTAATGTTGATGCACTACCATTACAATAATTATTAGTTAGTTAAGTTAGGTGAATGCAATGACGCGCTTAGCACACTAAACACAGAGGAAGAGTTCAATCATGATCATATACTCTTCTGATACCTATATATTTGCGAGACACTTAGACCTGTATGCACAACTCTATTTATAACGGTTTTAAGTCTTAAAACCAACTTAAAACCTGAAACGCGTTTAAAAACTCATTACACAACTAGGCCCGTATGCACAGTTGAGTTTTAGTTAAAACGGTTTTAAGTCTTAAGACGGTTTTCGCTAAAACGCTTTCAACTCAAAACTTAAAACTCATGCACAGACTGTAATAAAACTAGTTTTAGTAAAAACCGTTTTAAAACCAGAAAACCAGCAAAAATATGTAAACAAACGTTCGTTTATTCATTAAAAAATTGAAAATGAATAAAAATAAACTGAATTAAAGTGATAACAATGTTCGGAGTCGTCAAAACAATTTTACTAATCATGAAACAGAGTTTCTTAAACAAATAATTGCCGACGAAAACAAACTCAAAATAGTTGAGTGTAAAACGACTGATAAGTATACGAAACAACAGAAAGATAACGTTTGGCAACAAATTAGTGACGAGTTTAGTCAGGACTTAAATACAAATAAGAGAGACATCAAGTCTTTGAAGTGCTTTTGGAAACGATATAATTACGAATGCCGTGAGAATTGTAATAAAGAAAATTCAGAAATAAGACAAACTGGTGGCGGACCTCAACCTCAGAAAACCGATTCAATTGATTATTAAATCAATAGTTTTATATTTACTGTTAAGATCTGCAGCTGAGATCTGAAACTGACCGGTGGCATAAAACCTTAAAACAATAGATAATTGAATTATTGGAGGCAATGAGTCTTTTTTCATTTTGATATCAATTAAATCTGTATTAATTAGATTCAACAGTTAAATGAAACACTGTTTTGTAAGTCTATATCTCCTTATGAATGATATGTCATCACAACTATCAAATGGATTGAATCTGTCTTTTAATACTCTTTAACGTTTAAAACTTTTATTCGTCACTATTTCATAATTATTTAATTCTTCAATTTGAAAAAATTGGCTCATTTTTATATTTTTTTGTAAAATTTTGTTTATATTTACTTATTTTGTTGATCACTAAAACCGATTTAAAACTAGTAAAAGTGGTTTTAGTTTAAAACAGAGTTTTAGCTTAAAACGGTTCTAAATTTTTACTGTGCATGAGTTTTAAAATGAGTTTTGGGTTTTAAGCCCGGTTTTAGCCTTAAAACCGTTTTAAAACACACTGTGCATACGGGCCCTAATGTTCAAAACATCTTTAGTTAAGTCTCGACTTGTGCATATCGGCCTTAGATTTTAATTGCACCAGTTTCTAATACATAATCTTTGTAAATGTGATTTCCTGTGAAATCCCGAGTTCAAATAATAAGTGTCTAAAAACTTTTAGAAAGTAGAAAAATCGAAATTAATCGAGTAAATTATCATTTGAAACGCATCACTTCCGATTGCTATCAACGATTATTAAGTCTGAATGTACTTACTGGTATTATGATTAGAATGCAGCTTTAACATCTATTATTCATTACTTTTATGATTAACTTAAGAACTCACAAATAATCTATAACTTGTCATAGAAGAAATTCAAAAAATTGCATTTCATGTGATTCCTTGATATCGTAAAATTGATTAATTATTTAACAATCGAGTCAACGGTAAATACGTTTGACAGAATAGTTTTTATTACCGAATTGACTTGAATTTCAGTACATTTCAAGCGAAAGATAAGTTCTTATGACTAATCATTACGTATAATAGAAGTTCTTAATCTAAATTAGAAAAACTTTAGGGGAGGTTGTGTTATAGTATAAAATTTCATGATTAATATAATAATTAATAAAATGATCGAACATCTATTTAATATTATTACGTATAAGAAAATTACTTTCAAACCCTTTGAATGACTTTATTTAGATGAAAAAAAGCTACTAAACTCTTGAAAACTCATTAAATTATTTTCCATTTAATAGATGACTTTCGAGACTAATTGACTTTCAGTTCTAACGCAATCAACGGTTAAACTGTAATTGAATAAAAAATAAACTATTTTCTAATGTGAATTCTTTGATGAAGCTTCAGGTTGGTGTTGCGTTTAAACCTGAGCCCACATTCGGGCCAATCGCAAGCGAAAGGTCGCTCTTCACTATGAACTCGTTTCTGATGTTCATTGCGTTCACCACTTGTGACAAACCTGGACTCGCATTCAGGCCAAATACACTTGTAGGGTTTCTCACCGGTGTGTCTATGCATTCGATGTCTCTTCAATTTGGTGCTATCATTCGTGACATAATCGCAATCTTCACACTTAACAATCTTCTTCTTGACTTTGCCGTGACAGTGACTCATGTGTGACATCAAAATCTTTCTTCCAGAATAGCATTTTTCGCATATTTCGCACTTATAGGGTCGACAATTCTCATGAATTCGATTGATATGTGATTCTAAATCTCTTTGATCGATAAAAGCCTTATCACATTCAGGCCATTGACAAGCGAAAGGTCTCTCTCCTAAATGTACATATCGGTTATGTTGTTTCAACTCTTCAGCTGACACAAAACTTTGTTCACATGCTGGCCAATCACAAGAGAACGGCCGCTCGTTTTTGTGACGCATTTTATGTTTTTGTAAGACATAAATCTAGATATAAGTCAAAAATAATGAAAATCACATTTAGACTAAAGTAAAATATTTTAAATTTCATACACTTGTAGTCTGAAATTCGCATTCATCCCAATCGCAACTGTGCTTAACGCTCAGGTGAATGGTTTTTATGTGTGTCCTTAAAGTCGGTATTGTTCTGAAAATCTTATCGCATTTATTACATTTGAACTCATTGTCTGAATGAACCTTATTTTGGTGTTCTTTCAGTTGTTTCGCTTTCACAAAACTCTTTTTGCATTTATCGCATTTGAACGACCTCTCATTAGTGTTAATGTGTTGCACTTTCTGCAAATGTGAGTTCAAATGAGCCAAAATCCGAAAACACTTTCCGCAAATATGACACTTGAACGGCTTTTCGATTTCCTCCTTAACTGACTCATCATTATTGTCACTACTTGTCTGTAATTTTAAGTCGATTTTCTTTTTCGCAATTAAAGTATTGCCTAAAATGAGAAAAATTATTTTAAAAGTTGGATAATTGAAACAAAATAAAAATAACGCAAAAAAATAGACTATCGCATAGAAGACAATTTTTATTTACCGAAAACAAACTCATTTTTAATAGTCTTTTTCACATCTTTAGTCTTGAGATTTGGTTTCCTGAGGGCCTGGTCATCAATTTTGTTAAACTTGCGATAATTTCTTCTGGCTCCAACTGGATTGAGATCATTTCCAGTATTATCATTAATTATATTACTGTTTTCCAATAACTTGAGAGGGCTATTGATATCAATGTTTTGAATAATACTACTAATACTAAAATTAAACAAGTTCTCGGCATTAATATCGTTATCACTGCTCTCGATAATAGTCTTATTAATATTATTAATATTATTCTTATTGTTATTTATATTAATTAATTGTTCATTACTTTCAGTTTGTTTTTCATTAACAATAGTCTTGTACTCAATCTCCAGATCGTTGATTTCCGACTTGTTAACAAAATTAAGACCACACTTACAGCTAATGGAAAATAGTCTCAAATAATGTCTGTATTTGTCTAGTAGTTTAATACATTTGTCGACAAACGCCTTTTCTCTCAAAAGTGTGTTGTTATCGTTCAACTCTTCCAAGATATCATTTGAAGACATATTTATTCGCAATCAATTTTACACTAAATATATTTGGTTTCAAATTTATTCTCGTATAAGTTTACTTCGGATCACAATTTTGTGAGTTGAAAAATAAAACCACTTTAAGTAGAAGTTAGAATTGATTAATTTAATTAAATGACTGTTATATTTATTAATGTTTAGGAGCAATCAGATTTGTTTACTAATTCAATTGATATCTTGAGGGAATGCAAGTTGTCATGACAACCTATAGATATGCATTTTGTGTTCAAAACAATTTCTACATAAAATACGTGCAACAGTAAATCAATTCATTTTTACTCCAAATTTTAAAATGTTTAAACCAATTTGCACGAGTCGAGACTTAACTAAAACTGTTTTAAACATATGTTGTGCAGTGTGTTTTAAAACGCATTTTAAGTCCTAAATTGGTTTTAAGACTTAGAATCGTTCTAAATAGAGTTGTACATACGAGCCAACATTTTAGAGAAAACTTGACAAAATATTCAATATTAAGTCTACCTTCAATTATAAATCTTTACAAATAGATTGAAAATTTGACTCATTTTGGAGTTGAATGAAAAAAATATTCATCACTATAATAAAGAGCTTTTACGCATGGCAATTAAAAAACAATCTTTTTTATCACATTTGGGCCAAACACCAGATAATCTCTAACGCCTAAATGAGCATCTTTTTTGTCTTAAAATTTGATTTTTGGTTTGGAATCGTGTATCACATCCGGACCAATCATACATGAATGGTTTGTCTTCTGTATGTAAACTTCAAAAAACATTAACAAATTTAATGATTAATCAATAAAGATTTCAATGGTTTTTATTCATACCTCATGTGTTTCTTCAAGCGTTGGGGATTTAAGAGACATATCATATCCGTGCACTGATACTTAGAGCTTTGTCATCACAATTATAAGAAGGTATAAGTCTAATTTGAGAAACAGTAAAGTACAAAAATTTGCATTCATACCAATCGCACTTGACTTTGTTAGCTCCATATCTTATTTTATGTAAATTTAGATAGCTTTCTCTATTAGTCACATAATTACAACTGTCAAAATCACATCTCAAGTTAAACTCGTTTCTTCATTTCCAAGTAATATTCTTCTACGATTTGTTAAATCAACTCCAGACGCAATTTTTTATGACTTTATCGCATTTATAGAGCATATTATTCAAGAGAATTATATTTATATGTGATTCGAGTGTAGCTCTACTACGAGCCACTGAACCACAATTCGCGTAATTACACTTCATCTCTGAATATAAACTTTCATTACATTCTTTTCCAGAATCATTATTTGAAAAATTAACCAAAAATTCAATGTTAGAACAAAGAGTTTGAAACGAGTTTTGTTCTAACATTGAAATTATTTTTGTACTCAGACTTCTGGAAATCATATTTCGCTTTGCTTTATATTTGAAATGCATCCAAAATTTTCAATACTTCGAACATCTCTTTTCAGGGTGAACGTCATTTTAGATACTAGGTTCATTTTTAACCTTAATCCATAACTTATTCTTAAAGCTCAATAGTTAATCATTATCAGTAACTTTAAACTGAGCTATACGAATCAATCACTTAATTATATGAAGAAGTAGCTCTTTATCAGATTGAGTCAAGCTTTATGTCTAGTCTTCTGGTTATTTCTACTCATAGACTTTGAGACATTATCTATTATTTCTGTATCTAGTCCTAGTGACGCTGTTTTCTGAACTACCGGCAACTAGTTTCGCTTTGAAGACTTTATGTTTAAGCTGTATTTTGATTTCTATCCTTATTATGAATGAGTACACATTTCTTGTTAATCAAACCTGAAATCAAAGATGACAATTTTAAGTTATTAATCACTATTGAAACAAAATTTCAAGCTTTTTAACCCAAAGTCTAATTAATTAATAAATTACCTCAATTTTCTATCATTAACTATTTCCTTATTTTATTACCAAAAATACTTTTGAAATAGTTTTCTAAACCATTCAATTTTAACTTGTTTGCAATATTGGCAATACAATTGCGGTAATTATTAAAACTAAACAATTTTCGTAATTATTCAATATTTAATGCAATTTTGTGCAAATAATAATTGCATTCAAGCCTGTTGTTTTCTTCTCTAGATTCATTCAAACTGTCGTTAATTTCTAGCTTGTAAAACTCTTTCGCACGTTGTTTGATTAAACATGTTTACTGGACAATAAAATTGATTCAAACATATCTGTTCATTATTTATTGCATCACCTACAAGTCATATGCTTGTAATAAACAGTACAACTTTTTACGTCAAAATTAGGGATCATTATATTATTGAGTACAACAATTATTCAGTAAAACTCACGTTCATTTTCAATTTTTAACGTTGATTAATTTTATTAATACTAGTTATTATTGAAAACCTTTATGATAACCGTTTATTACTGAAGATGTTTGAAAAACGCTATTCTTAGCATTTAATACTTCACACAAGAATAAAATACGACATAACTCTCATAGTTGAGTTTCAAGTCTTAAACTGTTGAACTTGATATATTTTAAAGTTTAAATTAATCAGAAATAAAAACTTGAATACAAGTTGAGAATAATAACAAATATAAATCTTTATTTAAAAAGCATTATAGCTATAAACATATTAACTTATATTATCGAAAAATGACTCATTTATCAGATTGAATGTCTAATAGATTGACAATTGATTTAATGTGTCTTCAAGTGTCTCATTAAAGTTGACTTTTCAGCAAATCTTCGCTTGCAATCAGGAAAATCGCACACCAACTGCCTATCCTTTTGATGAGTCATTAGATGCACTTTTAAATGATAATTTCGTCTAAACTTTTTGCCGCATTGCGGCCAAACGCAGACATGATTTCTGACTTCGTTGTGAATGTCTTTATGCTTAATGAGTCCTTGTTTTTGTGCAAAACTAGTCTCACACCCAGGCCAATCACACTTATATGGCTTCTCTCCTGTATGGACCCGTAAATGATGTTTCAAATGTTCAGTTGTCTTAAAAGCTGACTCACATCCGGGCCATTGACACAAATATGGTCTCCAATTCTCATGAGCTCTTCTTTGATGAACTCTCAACGAAGTTGTCGTATAATAACTGCCCGAACATTGAGGCCAGTCACATTTATACGGTTTGTCTCCCGTATGACGTATTTTATGATTCTTGAGATACTGTTCATTATGTGTGACAAAATGACATTGATTCCAATCGCACTTATATTTGTTGATGGAATGAACAACTCTTTTATGACTAATTAAGTTATGCTTGCCCGTAAATGTTTTGCTACATTGATCGCATTCGTACGGTTTGTTATTGTTCTTATGAACCTTATTCACATGTGACTCCATCGAAGCCTTTATTTTCGTACTATACTCACAGTTCGCATAATTACAAAACTTGGTCCTCAAATTCTTCTTCTTTTTTACATTTGAGTTCAGATCTAATGTTGGTTTTCAATTGAGAAAAAAAGTCTTATTTATCACAAAATAGAAAGTTTTCAAATTAATTAATACCCATAATGATCTGCTTCTCAAAGTCTAAAAGTTTTTTAATTTCTGGAATATTTTCACTTTTATTGAATTGGTTTGAGTCCAAACTTTGATCACTTTTTTCTCTAATTTGATTGTGAATGACTTTATGTTGACTTCTATCCGTTTGCTGTTTTGAATTTTTCACTATAATCATCATCTTATAATTGTTATCCATCGGTTCATCTCTTATTTCGCTTGAGCCTAAATTTAGAATAAGAAAAATGGTTAAATGCTCATCATTAAGATTTCATTTTCAGTTAAATTACTTTTAAATACATTTTTGATATTTTCATCATTAAAAAGACATTTGTATTGATTTTCCAAATCATTAAAAATAACTTCATTTTGATTGCTTTCAGTAATATTAAAGTTATTCAAACAATTTCTATAACTTTCCAATAATTTAATGCATTTTTGCGCAAATAATAGTTGAGTGAAAAGTCTATTATTTTCTTCCCTCAGTTCATCCAAAATATCATTTATTACTATTTGAGTAGTTGTTCCACTCATTGTTTGAGTGACCACAAATTCATATAAAAACTAAAATAAATTCAAATAATTGTATATAATTTAAGGTATTTTATTTTATTTACATTGAAACAGTATTTAACACGATTCTTGAAAGGTCTTAAATTGCATTAAAGAGACATCTATAGGAAAATAATGAGATACGCTATAAAAAATATTAAAGTTAGACAAATATACTCAAGTTTTTATTTAAGCTTTACAATTAAGACCCAATTATCATATTTCGAGGCAAATATAAGCGGATATTCAATAAAAAGTTGACAAATGAAGGGGTTTAATTGCAGTTGTAATTGAAATGAAAATAAAATATAATCTTTTGACTAATCATTGGGAATGAATATTTTCACATCAATAGATATAAATAATAATCAAAGCACGATACATGGATTTCAAGTAGTCAAACAACTATTAGTCTTGAGCTGCCATTGCCTTAGCCTGAGCTCTAACTCTCTTCTCGTACTCCAAACGATTTTGGCTGAAAAATAATAAGAAAATCAATCAAATAATCCAGAAAAGCCGTAAAACAACGAACCAATAGATAGTGTAGGCCTCAGCCTGAGCTGGATCCTTGATATTGGGTTCATTGAGCAAATCTTGAATGCCAAGCAGTATTTGTTTGATAGTAATGGCTGGTCGCCAATCTTTCTCCTCATCTAATAGAGACAGACATACAGTTCCTGACGGATAGACGTTCGGATGAAAGAGTGGTGGCTCGAACTTGCATTTGGGTGGAGTCGACGGATAATCATCTTTGAATATCATTCGAAGCTTATAGAGTCCGCCTTCCCATGGAGTCTGTAATTAGTTTAGTTGATTGTCATTAAAATCAAAGTATAATAAGTTTGCGTTTGACTTGTTTTCAAGCAAAATATTAATTGAATTACTCCTTGTTTTCCAGGTATAGCACACTCCCAGTCCTTCAGATTCAAAGTGTCGTCTGGATTCTTAGTCGGACGTGCGATAAATCCCTTAATTATTGAATTAGATGAAAAATGAAGTCAAATTAATATTTAAGTGAAATTGAGTGTTATCGTGACATATTGTAAGCCTTAACTAAAATGAAGTGTTGAGTTGTTATAACACGCCAAATGTATTGGTAACGTTTTATAATAAAGGAGTATATTTTTAGTAATACTGAAAATGCTGTGATTAATAGAGTTTGGCGCCTTAAATAAGCACTAACTTCGTATGAAATCATTTTACTTAGCGAATCAAATACTTACAAACGGATGATTCTTCCTCCAGGCTTTTCTCTCTTCGGCTAAACGGGCGACCGCGATACCAGACATAGTCTAGGTTTGAGCTATTACAGAAAAACTGATTCACCTTTTTAATTGCGAGTATTAACTAATTGAAAACGTGACGAAAAATGTCAGCAGAAATGTGCTTCAAATAAGGGATCTTTTAGTTATTGCTAAACAAATAAAAATATTGAAGTACTTATGACTCCACAATCATTTAACTCTATCTAAATAGTTGTAATCAAAATAATACTAAATTTGCTAGTCCGCGATAGAAGTACACTTCTCTGGCCTAAACTTTACCGCATTTTCTAATACCAGAGATTTTTATAACAGAAGCCTTTAGGCGTTATAGTGTCCAACAGTGGACTTATAAATGCGCTTCAGGCCATACTGAGATTTTCTTAATGATAAAGTTTTGGACTTTTGGATTGAACTGATTTTGTTGTGAAAAATTTGCAAAATGCCAAAACATTTTAATGAACTAAGCTTTTAGTCTAAAGTTATTTATTTGATGATAATTATTTAATTGAAATTCTTACACACATTCTTATCACATAGACATGAAGTGTTACATTTAGATTTGTTTTTCTTACAAAAACATTTTCTAACACAAATACCATTACATTTACAATAGTCAGTCAATGTCATGTTAGGTTCGTCAGAATCAATATTATGATTGCTCACTTGATTGTTTGTAAATTTTAAATATTTCTCATCATAAAAAGTGGCTTCTTTTGGTAGATCTGCATAAACTAATAACTTTTTTTATATCGTATTTTGATTTATTGACAGGTAAAAAGCTGTCATAAGCAGGTTTTATGTTTGAAAATAAAAGTTTAAAATCAATGTCTAATCCATTTTTAAGCAGAGACAAATCAATATCTGGCTCCAAAGTCATATCTAATGAGACTTTTACAGAATTTTTCAAAAATGTAACTCTACGAACTTCAGTTAAATGAGGTCTTAAGCTATCTTCCATCAACTCTTTATAGTTATTAACCTTAACAATTGGCGTACTATCAGGAACAAGATTATCTGTAAGCGGAAAATTAGCATAAACTACTTCGAATGGTTTTTGCTTATTTGCAGATCTAACCAAATTAACCCATTCTGATGGTAAAGAAACTTTATTGATATATCGCCGAGATTTCTCAATTATTCCAAAATCTCGATCGCAGTCCAGATAAGAGTGGCCTGGAATAGGATATATCAAATTGATTTCTTTGAAAATATCACAATCAACTAAATACTTATAAAACAACCATAAATAACGTGATTTCATTTGAGCGAAACAATTATCACTAAATAAGAAAATTTTTTGTACATTTTTCTCCAGCTTATTAGAAAAATAATAATTCAAAAAAGATATGGTTTCGTTCGGTCCTTTTCCTGCAAAGTTTTCTGAATACATAAACATAGTCGCAAATCCTGATTTCATGTCATGTATTCCGAAATTGTGTATTGAAAGTTGTCGACTATAATATTCAATGCTAACTTTAGTTATTGGAACGAAAAAGTTTTTCTCGTAGTCCATACAGAGAACTGCTATTTTATGATCATTTTTAGCTAAAGTTTTAATATTTTCTTGTAATAAATAGAAGTGATTTGCTTCGTTTTGGTGTTTTTTTAAGCCGTTTTCTATAGACTCTGCTTCTATTATTTTATTATCACTTTTCATAGCTTTGAGTTTAATATGTAATTCTTCGCACGTGCAGCAAATATCAGCTCTTGGAGTACCAAATCCAATGTTACATTGTTTAAATATATGATTAAAAAACTTATATTTCACGTAATTATTGTATTCCTGATAAGTGTCTATGAATTCTCTATGTAAAATTGCGACATTTTTATCTGATTCAATATATTTTCGCCCAGTTTTAACACTTGAACTGTAATGACTTTCACGAGATGGATAGTTCTCTATGAATTCTCTTATGTCTAGCTCTACTTCCAATGGTATTTTATTAACGTGTGAACTATGTTTACCTCTTAAATCTTCAGTTATTTCACGATTTTTTAAAACTTTTTTGCGTAAACGAGAAGATTTGATATAATGTAAAATAAGAAAACCATTTTTGCATATCTGAACTCTTTTTCATTAATAGATTATTTTGATCAGGGATCAAAACAAAGTAATCATAGTTTGAAGCTCTCGGAAACTTAGTTCCAGTTCTTTGAATGAAATTAGTTGGTATTATTAATGATTTCAAATATTCATTTTTTGAGCATTAGTTTTAACTGATTTAAAGTATTTCAAAATTTCGGTTTTATCATTGTCAGACAGTTTTGAGTCGTTATCGTTTTTGCAGCACTTGAGTTTTTTAATGTTTGGCTCACCTATTATTTCTGTATCTCCAGTAGGGTTGTCATTGAATTTTTTAATAGTAGTGTTGTATTCTTTGGTTGAGTTTTGGAAAAATGTTAGTTTTCTCTTATTATTATCACAATTATTAGTATTGATGTTGATAGGGGTTAAAACATTTCCAAAAACAGACTTTCGGGTCTTAGCATAGGCATAGTTCAAAAATTAACGATAAGTTAAATAACAACATAAACTAATTATTCAGAGAGCTCTTTAACTGATAAGGAGCATCAATAATTAGAAAAACTTTGTTAAAATAGATTAACACAACAAATATTTTGCAAACTTATGCATTTCACGGTTTAGTTCAATTTCAGAGTAAACTTCAAAATATATTCAAAATAAGTAAATTGAACTTGATTTGAAGCCCTTTACTGATAGAATAGTTTGTATAAGTTTAAAACTTTCTCTCAAAAAAGAGAAATCATTGAATAGCCTGAAGCGCATTATAAGTCTATTACTGGACAATTACTGGACATTATGACGCTTGAAAGATTATCATTTCCAGTGTCTTTCAAAAGTATTAAAAATACATCATAGCTTGGGCCAGAGAAGTGTACTTTTATCGCAGACTAATAAAAATGGAATTGTCACGTTTCATTAGTATTTGTCTAATGTTCAGCCAGATCAGATATCCCGGAATGGGCTTAACAGTTTAGGCATCGTTAACTGTGTTCAGGTGGAAGGAATGTGTCATTTCTTGACATATAAGTGTACAGTAACGCAAAATGTCAAAAAATTTATTAACATTTTGTCAAACGTTTGGCACTCATGGGCACTTGAACGACCCATTCCTTCCACCTGGATACAGTTCACGATGCCTAAACTGTTAAGCCCATTCCAGGACATCTGATCAGGCTGCTATTTAAATGTTATTTGAATTGTTTAATTGTTATACAAGTTGATAATGATGAGTCGATTTAATGATCAGGTAATAGAAATGAATGACTTGTTTCAAGAGTTGAAAGAAGAAAATAATAGACGTAAATCAGTTATTATTAATGGATGCGCGTAAGTTCAATTAACCCGAGTTTGAGCTTTGAGCTTAATTGTTATAAAAATGAAAATAAGGCATAGAATTGAATATTATTTTTCACTTATAATAAATAAGTTTGATGCAAGTGCTAAAACTAGAACATTTACAAAAGTGTTAAAGAAGCTTACCATAATTTAATAATAAAAATATTCCATTGATTGTAAACATGTTAATAACCTAATAATCTTTTCAGATAATTGATTTCTTATGGTTATTAAAGCGTTTGCTTTTGAAAATATTTGTTCACTAGCCACAAGAATACATAATATACCAGATTAAGTTGCAATAATACATTGTACGCAAAATTTACTACTAAATTAATTTAAAAGCTCAGAGGTTTTGAGCTTGATTTTGAGATGTACTATCACCCCGAAAAGTCTTTGTGAAAATTCAAATTTCGAACAAAATTATAGCCAAAATTTTGAGGAATGATATAAAATTCATTATCACAAAATATTATTATATGAATGCATACTGTCATTACTATTAACTTTTTAAAGTTAAAGTTTTATTTCAATCATATCTCTCTCCCTTAAATTTTGGCGCAGAGTTTAACAAATACTTTTGGAGGTGATAGTACATGATAAGCTATTATTCGCTCAAAATTTTATTCAATTAGAAATTTGTAGAAAATTATAGAATACTTTAAAAATAATTATATACGTGATGAAACGTAACACATCTTTGCTTCTATAACATATGCTTCCAACGCCTTTACTTCCAGCACATTAGTTCCAATGAGGAACTCCAAATTTTGAAAAATTTTGATTCCCGTCCCGTCCCGTCCTTTCCCACAATTCCCGCAATTTTCCCGCAGTCGAAATTAGATTGAAAAATTCTATTTATTGTAATCATATAATTGAAAAAATACACGTTTGTGATTACTATTTTAGACTAATTTCGAGACATTTGTTAACTGAAAAACAATTTTAGCTAAGACTTTAGATTACGACCCAGGCGATATTTTGATGAAATTGAGATATGTAAGAGTACTCGACAAGTGATGACGTAATATATAGATTGAATCAGCGGAAGCGCCCCTAGCGGCGAAAACAGGAAAAGGCCGAAATATGAAAAAACCTTATATAAAGCACGTAAATACCATAAAACATGATCAATGTAATATCCCCGACGCTGAAGAAAGCTGAAAAAAGTAGCTAAGCCAAGCTAACCTAACCTAGCCTTACACAATCTGACCTCGCCTGATTTCACCTCATTTTTCCCGACCTTACTCAACTCGACAGAACTATAGTTCACTTTTCAACTCGCTACTTGTTTTCAAAAACTATCACTCATTCAGTTTTCATCATGTCTTGGTCGAGAGCAAGACTTGAAAGCGAGGACAATTTTCTCATTCATGTATCTCCGCAAGATGGCGCTGTTTCTCTTTGACACTCATTACAGAGGCTTCACGTTTGGTCGCAGAGTACATACCCAAATTTTATGAAGATTCGAAGCAGTAACGATGAATTTTGAGCTCACACGTATTTTTCCGAGCATTGAAAGTTTTCCGCTAGAGGACGTTTCCGCTGATTCACATGTGTATATTTTTTAAGCACTCATCGAGTACTATAACATATCTCAATTTCATCAAAATATCGCGTGGGCCGTAATCTAAAGTCTAGCCTAATTTTATTCAAAAAATAACTCAAAATTAATAACACTTCAAAGCAATCAATGAATACCCGAATTACATCCAAATCGTTGAAGTCATTTACTAATTGCTCGTTAAATTGATGACAAATTGGTCAACAATTATGGTCTTTGAATGCCAATGTATTTGACTAAAACGGATTCAAAATTTGATTTAAAAATAAAAACTAATATTACTCTTTCACTGAATGTTTGTAATAAATATGCAAAACTTTATCATTTTTTGTTGACTTGAACTAACAACTATTCAATTTTGATTATAATTTGTATTTCTGTTGATTTTTATTATGAAGTGTACTCTCATTTCATATCATTATTTTCTTTTCAGTTTTGGTGTTAAATTAGAGTTTTTTAAAAAACAGTTGATCGCAGATTTTTACAGTGCTGGAGTTGGGGGAATTTGCGGGAATGCAGTTTCTTTGAGAGAGTCCCATCCCGTCCTGCACTTAAAAATTTTAGTTCCGCTCCTTTCCGTTCCCGAGGGATTTCCGCGGGTCCCATGGGACTCCTGCAATGCGGGACTCCCATTTGGGGCTCTATTTCAATGTTTTACTTCCAAGGACTTTGAATGTAATTATTTCCAAGATATTCAATGAAAAATTTAAGATCAATTCAAACTGAACTCGACAGAATGGGACAAGTTTGAAAGAAAAATAACTGTATGAGCTATATTCTTTTATATTTAATTAAATTTTACTTGATTGAGACGAACTCTAATGAATAATATTAATTCTTATGAGATGTGTAATGAAGAGTTTATATTTAATAATATACACTAAATCATGCTAAATCTTATTAAATTGAAATGGTTTATAGTATACTCCATTAAATTCTATCCAGTTTTCACATGATGAGAAATTTTATTGAATTCTGCTTTATTGTACCAAATTCTACTGTATTATGGCAAACTATACCGAATTTTGATGAATCACAGTGAGTTCCACTGAAGTGAGATAGATTATATTTATTTCTGATCAACAGGGACAAACTATGCTGAATACTCCTAATTCTCATTGAATTATTGAATTTTAATGCTTATGACTGAATTATAAGGGATTACATTAATCTATCTTGAATTTATCAGAATTTTGCTTACTTATATTGAACATATAAATTTATATAAATAGAATATAGCTCATACAGTTATTTTAACTTCAGATCTGTTTCATCCTGTTGAGTTCGGTATGAATCTATTCTAGTTTTCATTGAATATTTTGGAACTAACTAGATTTAAAGTCGTTGAAAGTAAAGATGCTGGAATTAAATATTTTGGAAACAAAGACGTGGTGAAAATATAAGAATACTAAAGTGGTATCTAATGGTCCGGAAAATTAATACAAATTGTTTTTTGATTACGATGTTATGCCAATTAAAAATATAAGAAGGACACTAGATGAAATAGGCATTTATCAACATCCAGAAATGTCTATTTGCATAAAGTTTGTTTTGACATTAAGTTGATAGTATCTATCAATATTTATGTGTACAATCGTTGAAAAACTGGGTATTTAGGCTATTTGATGACATTCAAAATCTAAACATCAACGAATTTCGATGAAATTGTTTTGGTAATACCTATAGTTCCAATAAACTTCTTTGAAAACCATATCATCCAGCTCCGTTAGGTCTATCTATAAATAACGTTAATTCACAAAGAAGTAACCGATAGAAAGTTATGAATTCTGATGGCTGGAATCAAAACTACTCAAAAATGACTGAGTGTTTATTTTTATTTTGTTGAAAATTTCTCGGCTCCAGAGCTATAGCGCATCAAACTCGAAAATCACAATTTTCCAGTTGAGTGTAGCTTCACGATTAAGAGTCGAACTAACTCGATATTATTAGTATTTAACATTGAAAATGTCGGAAAATTAGAATCAATAACGTATCGAAAATCGACATTTTCAATGTTAAATTCTAATAGTATCAAATGAAAACTCTTGGAAAGTTCTTTCTATACATCTTATCATACATTGCTTCCTATGATGAATAATTCCCTTTAGAATGGAAAAGTAGAACTAAATTTTTTAACATTGAAAAGAATATTTTTAAGGCGAAAAACTACTCCTTTTATTCAATTATGAGCCCTAAAAAGATTGTTTGGTAGGATTGTAGATTTTGGGCACCGCCCACTTCCCGTGACCCCACACACACAATATATATATATCGTTGGATTCAACATCGAAAGTTACATATATATATATATATATATATATGTATGTATGTATGTATATTTACACGCGCGTGTGGGGGGAGTAGCTGGAGAAAATTCGCTTTGATGTAATTAAATAATAATGTTTTAACGCTTCTACGTCGCTTTTCGCGATCTGAGCAGTTTTTTATGGGTTGCCCTCGCCTATCCGAGTCAAGAAGACTATGATCACTTTATCGGAAAGTCTAATCCCGGCTTGTAAGGACCAGGATAGACCCTGACGACATCGCTCAGCGACCATTTAAATTGGTGACCATAGCTACCAAAAGGCTTTAAAAACTATCCCGGTAGCTAAATTCAGCAAGATATAGGTCTAGAGCTTCGTCGTTACCGAAGAACATCACGGTCTCCTTGACCGACCTCCACTGCCACTCCACGGCATTTGTGTGCACCTTGGGGTTGGAGGGGCACACAAAATACTTTGTGACAAACGCTGTGGTGCGCAAACTGGCCTAAACTTTCACGTCCAGAATATACGCGAACCGAATCCGTCACAATGACAAATTACGGCAACACGTATTTCTAGATGAGGGGTCACAAAGTGGCACGGTCTCGGCGTAACACGCTCACCACGAAACCCATCTTACTTTCACGACGAATACCACCAAAGAGCCAAATTGACTCGGAAGCCAAGTGGCGTCCCCTGTGTTATTTCCGCTCACCAAAATGGGTTTCATCGATTTTCACAAAACGGTTTAGGCCGCCACTTGGCTGTTGATCATTGGCGAAAACGATCTCACTTACCTCACGGCACAATGTATATCAATCAACCGCAAGATGGCTAGAAACACTGCAAAATTGAGCGGTGTCATAGACAGGAATGCGGTGGACCCATCATACTGTGAGCCGGAGAGCCGTGACGAAGCTATGGTGTGCGTATTCAAACCACGTGTTTTCAAGAGAAACATGCACACCACATGATGGGCAGCGCCAACGAAACCCAACTTGCGACCGAGATCGTGGCTTCTGCTCATCACAGTTTCGCATGGACACTTGACCTAATAGGGTATAAGGCCTTTATCAATGCAGAGCCTTATAACAGCATCGTCATTAGGAATGGGAGCTATAAAATTAAAGAGAGGAAAATTTTCTCAAATGATGTCATCATAAATTTGAATGTGTGAGGAATGTAAAAAGAGAATTTGAAATAGCTAGAAATGGTATAAACATACCTAACCTAACATTACCTGATAAGACCTAACTTAACCTAACCAACCAACCAAACTCAGTCAATAAAAGGTCAAAGGTCACCTGAAGGGTCAAGTGGGGTATCGTTTTACTCAACTCATCGAGCTGAATCCAACGATACATATACATCAGGTGGGTCTAGTCACAGGAAGTATGCGGTAGCCAAAAGCTACAATCGAACCGATTGTTTTCCGGCATCATGATTTCATTCCAAATAGCTTTCAAACCCTAAGTGGCTTATTATAAGAATTATTCAAGAGCTTTCATTTGAAACTAATATCGAATTAATTAGACTTTTAATCATGAAGCTACACTCACAACGAGGAAGTGGCTTCCTGTGCTGGATGACATCAACTTTTATATAAAATATAGTTAGCGCCACTTATAACCATGGCCTGTATACTTGAGTATGGTGTCGTTGAATTTGTCTTGTTTAGTACTTTTCAGCGATAAATAGGCTTAATATATCTGTAAGCGTTGGAAAGGAATTTGAAGCGACCGATGTTTTAAGCTATTGTGGCTTGTAACTCATGTCTGCCACATGTGACAGCTTTAACCTACTCATCAAAACCTATCGATCAACACCTGATTTGAGCTGCAACGCGTTAGGCCATTATCCATAGATTGTTGGCATCATCCTTGATACCAGCTAAATGCTCCTTACCTCAAGTTTTGTACAATTTTAATACTCTTTACGAAGTGAAATCATAAGTCTTTAAAATTCAATTGTTAAGCTTAATTTGTTCCAGTTGAATAACGAGAAGTATAGTGATGTTTTTAATCAGAACGTCTTTATTGTTTTTCAACTGAATGTTATTATAATCATAATAATAATTTGAAGTGGGAAAAGCTACAGCAGAGAGTATAACGTGTTGAATAAATACTGCGTGAAAAAACAGTGAAAAATATATATGTAACTCGAAGGTCATGAAATCCTTTGCTACTCTAAGTCGTGCGACCGCTTCTGTGATTACTAGAATTTCTCTAGGTTCTCTCAATGCTCTCAATTATTCATCGTTACTGATTACTTTTCAGAGTAATTCTTGATTTGCACTAAGCAGATTGGTCATGGTCCAACAATGTTGATACTATTGGCAAGACGTGCCCTACGATTGGTACAGTGATTAAAAAGCTATTCAAATTCAAAAGTAGCTGTATTATTCAAACATGATTTAACTTACTTTTGTATATTAGTAAAAAATACTCAAAACTTTTACATTTACTAATCCAGAACTTTAATAGACACATCATGAGTATCAATTAGTTTAAGTATTAATATATTTATCATTTTAAAAACACATTTAACGATTTTGAAAAGAAAAAATACGAAACCTAGACGTATTTCTTCTATAACGAGCCACTCTACAACTAAATACCAGAGTTTACCTCATGAGATCATAAAAACCTGAATTATATCAACAGATACCTATGGAAACAATTATGGATAAGATATTGTTGAAATCATCATTTGTATGTTTCAATTTCTGATGCAATAGTTAATTGTAACATGTTCAAAACAATCATCAAAAGACTACCGTTCCATATTATCTTATTTTTGTTCATACAATTCTGACATTTATATTTTCATTATAAAACTTAACCTTATTCCTAACTCTCTTACAACTCAGATAAATTCTATAAGATGAATTATGTCAATTTAACAAAATATGCATATGAAATTCTGTTTCAGTTATTATATTTGATAAATTTTGATGTTATCTTATCACATAGGACACACTTACATATCTCCATTCAGTTTGACGGTCTAGAATTATGGTTTTTTGCAGCTATGAAAAATATAATGATAACGTTTTTTTTATTGTTTGTATAAAATGCTTAAAATATTTTATTTATAGGTTCATTATATTTAAATTGTGAAGTACGAAGTCTCCCACTAGTATGAAAGTTTCAGGTTATAGTTTCTTGAAAATAAAATAACGTTGCAAACTGCTCAATCAGGCTTCGGTTATCAAAGCATGCTATGAGCAATAATGGTATGAGTCACTCAACAGTAATACTATTTCAAGTGGTTGTTACTATTTCATTCTGTAGTAGATTTTATTAAGTGAAATTAATCAGTAATTTAAATCTGAAATAATCATATCTCTGAGTTAAACAATTTATTAAATATGCCAGATTGTTGACACATACCGAGATGCTAAGTTGTAAGTTTAAACGATGTTTTCCAATTGATATTAGCGTTTATAAAAATTGATTTTTAAAATTTTATCATTACTTATATATTTCCCTTGCTTATTTCCAGATATATTTTTATCAGCTTTCTTTCTTTGTATTAATTCAACTCTTCCAACTTTTACATACTTGTCTAGACCGAAAAATCTCCGAGTTTCGCACTCATCTGATCCAACTCTGGTCAATATTTTCTGGTCACCGCCGGAAAATCCTAATGGGGAAATCACAGGTTATGACATTCTCTATACTGATAATAATTCACTAAATGATAGAAAGTGGAAGAGAGAAAGAATATCTGGACAGAAAACAACAATCGCTCTGACTAAACTGATTCAAAATTCAGTGTATCATGTCAAGATTAAAGCAATAATTGATGACAGTGAATTGGGCCCACCTTCAGATGTAATAGAATTTATAACGAAATCATCTTCGCCTCATTCTCGTTTATCTTCTCTTTCTATGCCAAAAATTTTACAAATTGTTTCTGGTAAAGATTCATCTGTGGTTAAGATAACTTGGCGAGCACCTAAAGATCCAATAGTAAGAATCAAAAGATATGAAATTTACTATACAGGTGATAGGTGGTTCAACATGCCAAATGGTGTAACAAATGTAAAAATAATTGACAGAATCCAGGGTATTGATGATATTAACGATATTGAGGAAATAACTGAACAAATTGATGGTCTTCTTCCAAATACCAATTATAAATTTATTATACAAGTGAAAACTAGCGAGAATAATGTTGGCACGACTTCTTCTGTGTTTGAATTCCTAACCAAATCTGGGGATAAAAATAAATATAGTGGCAATTATAAACCTATTATCAAGAAGAACAAAATTTGGGAACTGATCATGATCTTAATTTGGCCTTTATTAATAATATTTTTATTTATCTTATGTGTTCATGTACTGAATTCAGAGATGCCAATACAGAACAAAATAGTAAGAAAGTATAAACAGAAATAAAGATTTCATAACTTAATATACTGTACTTCAATTATTTCTCACTCAATTTTAGATGCACAGAGTAGTGAAAGAAGCTCATTTGATCATAAGAATGAAAATAGAGAAAATGATAGTTACGATTTTAGAAGTGAAACGGTTTCGACTCTGTCTCAAGAAGTTGAAAATTGTAAAAGAAGATTGGAACAAGTGAACGAGTTAAAACGTTTAAATCCCAAAGATTCGAATGCATTGGTTAATGAATTGGAATGCTTACTCTTATTGGGGGAGCCTTCTTCAGCGATGATATGTCTTCAAACTATCGAAAATTTAAATCTCAAGAAAGATCTTTACAAATTAAATATTGAGAAATTGATGAAACTTAAAAACTTGGTTGAGCAAGCAGATAACTATTTCAAGCTGGAAAATTATTCTGCTGCTCTTTACACCATTAAAAACGTGATATTAATCTCACCAGCGAGTGTTAAATTTCATCTTATGAAAGCAGAATTTCTTGTTATGTTGGGAAGTCATTCGGAAGCTCAAATCATCATCGACGAAGTTCTTAAGTTTGAGAACTTAAACGTCGAAGCTCTTTATTTGAGAGGACTTTCGCTTTACTATCAGGACGAGATTCAAATATCTTTACAATACTTTGAAAAACTTTTACAACTTTGTCCAGATCACACTAAAGCATATATAGTCTATAAGAATGCGAATACTTTGCTTAAGATTAAGGAAGAAGGAAATGAAGCATTTAAGAAGGGAAATTATCAGAGGGCATGCGAGATTTATTCTTCTGCTCTTTCAATTGATCCATTAAATAAAATGATTAATGCGAAACTTTACTTCAATCGTAGTCTCGCCAGAGCGAAGATAAACCAATTAAATGAAGCCTTAGCTGATTGTGATCAAGCCTTGAAATTAAATGAAAATTATATGAAAGCACACCACAAACGAGCAAAATTGTTGACTATCAAAGGAATGTTTAGAGAAGCAGTTCGTGAATATGAATGGATTTATTTAGCAGATCCATCAGAAAAGAACAAGAGACTTTTAAAAGATACAAAAATGAAGCTCAAGATTTCCGAGAAGAAAGATTATTATAAAATATTAGGTGTTAGCAGGACAGCTGGAATAGAAGAGATAAGAAAAGCATATCTCGACCTCGCTTTGAAACATCATCCGGATAAACATTCAAATGCCAGTGAGACTGAAAAGATGCAACACGAGAAGACCATGAAGGATGTCAATGAAGCTTATGGTGTGTTGGCGGATCTAAAAAAGAGATCAGAATAGGATTTAAATATCCTTTAGGAAAAAGTTTTATTTTGACTTTAAGTTATTATAACTCCTTTGCTTTGACATACAGAAATTAATTTGTTTCTTAAACGGAAATTTATTATGCATTTTGTATTATTATAAATCTATAAAAGTGATGATTCAAAAAATTAGTTCAAATGGTTTGTTATTTTGCTGGTTAATGAGTTTGGGTATAGGTAGAGGGCTTTAAGGCAAATTAACCTATCTTCTGACTGTATAGTCTCTGAATAATGAGTGGGAGTAACTTAATTTTGTATTTTGTAGTGAAAACAGAGTTGCTTTATTTTATGTTCACTTCAGTTTTTACTTTATTACTTTCTCGATAAACTTTGCCATGCTACTTAAAAAATAACTTAAAAATTACTTAACTAGTACATGAAGCAATGAGTCTATGCCTTTTATTTAAATTTGTTTAATGCCAAAAGGACATTCCTAGCTGTATGGAGAAACTTCGTTTATACTTTTGTTAAATTTTTAAGTATTGGGTTGTAAACAAAGCTTTTTCGTTTTTTAAACAAAATTTATGAAAAAAACGAAAAAAGTTTGTTTACAACCTACTAGTAAGAACTCAGTGCAACACTGTCCAAATATTTTTCCTTCATTTTCAAGTGACTATTCATAGTTTTGAGTATGAGTTATTTTCGTGAGTTTATTTTAACTCATGGCAATTTTTTTCACAAAATTTAGAGCGTGAGAACTCATAGTGCGGTACTGTCGCAGTTACAATTAAAACACTACTTTTGTGAATTTTAACAATGCATTAGAACTGAGTTTAGAGTTGGAGAGCCTTCGTATTTTCCAAAATATATCAATAATCTCTATATCTAAGTTCGAGTTGTGTTTGAATATTTTGCTTCATTTTACTTTAATTCATTCATCAATTCATATTTATTAAAATATACTAAAGGAGTTCCATTACATAATCACCTGACACAACTTAAAATATAAACGATGCTATATATGCTAAACATTTTTCAATTTTAAAACAAGATTTCAAGATTATCTTCAATCATTAATTCATTCTGAAATTGAGATCTATTGATTTGCAAATAATCTAAATTTTTACACATGCAATCAAGTGAATTTGGCCTTAATTTTCATCAAGCGTGGACATAAAGATTGCTATGAAATCTTTTTGTCAAGAACCTTAATGTTAACGCTCAAGTGACGATTGACCAGTCAAAACTTCGACTTTGTGAGTACATTTTAGTTTAACCCCCTAAGCGTTGCCTGTGATATACCATAACGGTCAGACCATAAGAAGCTAACATAAAGATTCTTTACAAAATAATTGATAGTATATTATAACATTACTACTCACTACTGGGAGAGACCGCGCCCACGCTATATATACCTATAGACCACAAATAGAAAGTAACATGTTCCTCCCCTCGAAGATGGCTACTCTCTCTTCAAAAACTTGGAAAGGAAAGGCCGTACATGTGCTTTCGATACTTGATTGAATTAAGTTTGAAGAGTAGAAATTTGAGCACACCCGTTTATGTCAGCAACGCCTACCAAAGTTTATATTAAATATATTTTTCAGTGTAATTTATGAAAGAAACTTCAATACTTTTTATTTTTGCACGTTCATCACAACATACAATTCTATGACTATTACTCCATACATCTTGACAGAAACTGATATTCAACAAAATTCTCATTTCTAACTTAGAAATCAGAAACTTAGTAAGCTCCTATGTTCTTTAATAGGAACAGTGTATAGTAAAACATACTACTTAAATAAAGAAACAGTTTATTTTTAACAGAATAATAAAGAGCACTGAATAGAAAAACGACGTTCTAAAGGAAAATTTAGTACGTCCTATGGGCCCAGGTTGTAACCTAAGGCGTTAATAATTTGGTTTGCCTAGGGATTGGATTTTAATTTCTGTAAATACCAGTCAAGGCTGGTACTTATAGTTAATTTATGATTACTATGGGTTTCAAATACAGTTTGAGGACATTTAATAAAAACAAAATAATAAAATAAATCCAAGAAGCATTTTTAATTTTTAATTTAATATATCTTACGAAAGTAAAGTATTTGATATATTTATTACTTACAAGAACCCTAGGGAACCGTTAAATTCAAAAAATTTTCAGAAAATGGTCAGACAGATCTTAATATAAATAATAAAAGTACGCAAATGGATTTTGCTTAATATTATATTATTGGTAGTTTTCGAACTTAACTGTACTGTCAATTTTTTTTGTAAAGAACCATAATGTTGACGCCTTATGATCTGCCCGTCATGGTATATCAGGCAAAACTTGGGGGCTACACTAAAATGTGCCCATAAAGTCAGAGTTTTGACTGGTCAATCGTCATTTGGGCGTTAACATCTTGGTCCTCTACAAAAAATTGATAGTACTTATAGGATTCTAATAAATAGTTTAGTAGCAAGTATATTATTACATTTTAATTAGTTTCTTAGTTATATTAGTTAGGTTAAATGAATAGCAATGTAATTTTAAATTTTTGTTCAAAGTTAAGATTACAATAAAAGATGAATTTTAATTAACATAATCGTTGCACTTATGATAATATCACTGACACAATCTGTTTTAGTAATGCATCAAAATGTTCTTAAGGAATCCTTATAACATGTAGTTAGAGTAAAATTCCATTATGTTTCTCTCATTTCTTCAATCCTTATCATAAGTACAACGATTATGTTGATCAACATTTTTTCATTGTAATCCTAACTTTGAATAAAAATTTAAAACTATATTACCATTTATTTAATCTAATATAACTAAGAAACCGTTTCAGAGATGTAGTATAAAAACGTGATAAAACAGTATAAATCTATCAAAATGTGAATAAAACTTAACAAACCAAACCTAGTTAACCTTAATCTAACTCAACCCAACCAAACTATTAAAAGAATAGCAATTTACTATTTTAATGAAAAAGGTGTTATAGCTAACACAACAATGTTAAGGTAACTAGACTTCGATCTTAAACTAATTTAGAAGACGTTTCCACACAGAAATGCTGCATCCAGTTCATAGAAAACCAGTGGAACATCTATAGTAAGAGAATGCGAATAAAATTTATACGCTAAATTGTGCGATTAGTGATGGAAGCATTGAATCAGGATTTTAAATATCTCATGAAAGTGAGTTTATAAAAAGGTCTAAAGATTCAAATTAGCTAAATATTGCTCGCTTTTCAAGCTCATTTACTGGTAATCGATGAAGCACTAGAATTTCTTGTTAAAGGCATGTCCAATGGTAAAACAGTTACAATACTTACAGGCTCATGTGTTATATTAGCACCGAAGGACTCCAACTTTAAGCATATTCGGTACAAAGCATATTAATTGGGTTTAGGTGTAAAAAAGTACTTCAAAAATGACTTTATTGAATGCATGCTATCACTGGACAAGGGAGGTTCAGAGAATACTTTAAGTGGTTTAACATGACGAGAGACGATAACTGCGAAACATGCCTAATAGAAGTTGAAAACTATTACGATCTTATATATGACTGTGGTCTTACATACGATGAAGATAGAGAAAAATTGATTCTCAAAACTGAGGCATGCAGTGAGCGTTGACCATTGACTGAAAAGAATTAATTCGTGAAAAATGTTTTTATATATCCAAGCGATATTATAATACTATATTAGTATAATGTTAAATTTACTAAAATTGTGTTTTATTCTAAAATTAATTCATGAACTTAAGCTACTATGTGTAAACATTTATAACAGAACTCTGTAGTGTGCTGGAACAAAGTTCAAGTTAATAAGATCTAAAAAAACCTAACCGCAACGCCAAGCCGACTGGAAGAAGTTGATGTAACAAAATTTATTTATATCTGATACTCTTTCGGTTATACATATTGATTGACTGGTTATTGAAGAATGCTACCTTCGATTAGGTTAAGTTAGATTTTTTTGCTATATCTCTGAAACGGTTAGTCATTGCAACTTGGAACCTTCATCATTCGATTCGGAATTTAAAAATGCGTCTTATTTTCTTATTATAACAAATCTAGCGAAAGATTGAAAAAGAACATATTTGTGAATAGTCTCTTATCAAACCAATGTTTAAATAATTTATAGTTAGAGAGCTTCGAATACTAATTTTTCCATTGCCTACTATGAATGAGCTTCCTTGCTAAGAAGGCTCAGATCATACTCCGATTCATGTATTCCATTAATCATTTTGTGCAAATTAGTAAATTTTATTTTACTACTATAATTAAATGAAAAAATGATCTTACTCTAATAAAATATTTCCAAAGCTATTCTACTCTTGTTAATTTTACTTGGAATGTATGTATCAAAAATCTTGAAAACGACCTTTTTGTGTAAAATTTTATATGGCGACATTTTTTACCGGTGACATTATTGGCGGCGACATTATTTACGGCGACATTATTTACGGCGACATTATTGCGGCGACATTATTGCGGCGACATTATTGCGGCGACATTTTGACGTAGAGGCATCTTTATCAGAGAAAATAAACTTTTATTGCTGTCTTAAAACACGTTGGTTTTACTCTAAGCCAATAGTATCTGAATTTAAAGCTTTATGAAAGCATTATTTAATTGAGTTTATGTACTTTACGCTCTTTTACTGTTAGAAAACTTTACTTTTAGTTAAGAATTGTCAGATATAACATTGATTATCTTATTATTCATATATCTTAACCTTAAAACTCATCCTATTTTTGAGATTATTTAACTAGAAAAAATTTCAGTTTATTTCAGAATATTGATGAACTTTTAACTGCTGTTAAAATAGTAGTTTTACACAAAACTATAAAATATTAATCCATTTTGCTTAACCTGAGTGAAGAATAAAACATTTCGAGAACTTTAAAACTCTAGACATTAAATATAATTGATTTGTTATTTAGGAATATGTCTACGTTTAAAATGTTTTCTCATTTGTCTTCTGTCCACAAACTTCATGTCGCAATTGGTTGCTTCACATTTGAACGGTTTCTCTCCATTGTGTGACATCAGATGTAATTTAAGACTAGGCTTAGATCTAAACTGTTTGCCGCATTGCGGCCAAAAACAATGAAAGTCAGCGCCAACTCTATGAACCAATTTATGTCTTTTAAGCTGAGCGTTCAGTCGAAACCTAGACTCACATCCCGGCCATTCACAGCAAAAGGGCTTCTCATTTGTGTGCACAGAATAATGGTATCTCAAATTCCTTAAAAAGGAGCAATTCAAACAAAATATGAACATTAAAGTAAGCTTAATTTTCACATGTACTTAAGTAGTTTTAAAAAACAATATAAGTATTCCATAGAAAAGCGCAGTTAGATTGTGGTTGACTATAAAAGCACCTAACTACATGTCAAAGTCAGGCAGATCTTGCTGTCATTTTAAAAATGAGTTCAATTGAAGGTAAACCTACCCTTTACTCCTAAACTTCTGTCCACACTCAGGCCAATCGCAACTAAATTGTTTCAGGCCAATGTGGGAACTTCTGTGGATCTCCAGGGACTGTTTAATACCAAAGCCCATCTCGCATCCGGGCCACTCACACTTAAACGGCATGTTTCCCGTGTGTGTAAACTTATGAATGACTAGATATCGATTTCTCTTAAACTTTGCATCACATCCATCCCAATCGCACACATACGGCTTCTCCGAACTATGTGCTAATTTCTTGTGATTTCTCAGCTCATTTGAAGTGAAAAAACTCCATTCGCACAACTGATAATCACAATGAAACGATTTGATTCCTGAATGTCTCTTCTTATGAGCCATCATAATATCAAATCTTTCACTTTTAAATGAGCAGTCTTTGAAATTACACTTGAATTTATTGGTCACTGTATCAAAGCTTTGGCTGTGATTTTGCCTCATGTGCTCAGTCAATGTTTTCGGTTTCCAAAATATTTGCTCGCATTCTTCACAAGTTATAGGATCCTTCTTGATATGTAATCTAATTATATGCTTTTTCACTTTTGCTCTTTCGTCACATTTGAAGTTACAGTTTGTGTATTTGCACCAATAATATCCATCAATTTTAGGCGTTATTTGTTCTTCGATTGAGTCTACAATTGATAAAAAAATTAATTCAAATATTCTTTAAAAGTCGAGCTAAAATATAAAAGATTTTTCAAGTTTTAAAATACTTACTCGAATTGCATTCGCTTTCATTACAAGTTTTATTAACAGAATGACTAATATTATCTTCATTAGTATCAAGTAGTTTTGATTTGACTCATTCTTGCTGTGATTGTCCTTATTCGAGATTTCATTAATTATTTCAGAATTTTTATCGACAAAAGCCTTAACCACACTATCATTAGTTCTGTTAAGAATGGACTTAGTGATCAAATTACCATTATTTGACTTATTGTTGGTATGTTGAGAACTATGCGCTACTTTCTTATGATGTCTTAACTTATTAAAAGTAACAAAACTCGACTCACACAATTCATAATCACATTTATAGGGATTTATCCCTGAGTGTAAGCGACTCTTGTGAGCGACCAAATATTTGAATCGCGTGCAAACAAACGAGCAGTCATTATAATTACACTTGAATTTATCATTAATTGGGTCATAGCTTTCGCTATGATTTTGCTTTAAATGTTCAACGAGTCGACTTGGTTTCCAAAATATTTGCTCGCATTCTTCACAGACAATTGGCTTCCTTTTCACATGTAATCTAATTATATGCTTTTTCACTTTTGCTCTTTCATCACATTTAAAGTCACAGTTTGTGTATTTGCACCAAAAGTATCCATCAATTTTAGGCGTTATTTGTTCTTCGAATGAATCTTTTGAAAAATAAAAATTTCAAACTTTTGCTATTAAATGAAGCAAAAACTGTATATTTCTAAGTTTAAATTCTTACTCAAATTGCATTCGTTCGCAACATTATTAGTGTAATTAAAGTGATCGTCATTTGAATTGACGTCATCTCTATCTGCGTCCAATTGATCTTCATTTGTATGAAACAGTTGTTCGTCTGAATTATTGTTGTGATTATTATGATCGTTCGAAATGACATCAATCTTTATCAAGTTTACATTTAATTTTTCATTGACTGAAAGTTTGTTTGCATTTTGAATAGTGTTGAAATTAATTGTTTTTGTTATTAAGTTTTGATCAATTAGTTTTTCATTATTTACGAACTCATTCGCATTTTCTTCAGAAAAACATTTGTATTGATTTTCCAAATCATTAAATATTAATTTATTTTCAATATTTTGATCACATTTACAGTTATTATGATAACTATTTAAACAAATTCTATAGTTTTCTAATAATTTAATGAGTTTTTGCTGAAATAATAACTGATCCAAGAGTCTATTATTTTCTTCTCTTAATTCGTTAAACAGATCTTTCACTTCAATTTTGACTGTTTTTAATTCAGACATAATTTTCGGCCAATTAATCAATTTTAAAACCTGAAATTAAACTACTTTTGAACCACGAAATCATATGTTTTTCTAAATAACTGTGTCATAACAAACTTCAAAGCAATACACTTTAAGGGAGAGTTTCATTAATACCATTACCAAAACTATTAACTATTTATAGTTTTAATTTTATAAATAAATACAATATTTAAAGCTTTGATAAAATTGGTTGAGAGAAAAATCAAAAGTAGAGTAACTCCGAAAAATAAAAAGTTATTTTGGAGTATGTCTTCGCTTAAAATGCTTTCTCATTTGTCTCCTGTCGACAAATCTCATGTCACAACCGATTGCTTCACATTTGAACGGTTTCTCTCCTTTATGTGACATTATGTGAACTTTTAAAGAGCCTGAAAATATTGATATTGATCATGCCACCAATATTAAAAGTTTCAAACAAACCTTTAGCCTTAAATCGCTTTCCACATTGGGGCCAATAACAAGCGAATTCGGCTTCGACCTTATGCACAGATTTATGTCGAGTTAGACTCGAGTTAGATGTAAATCTATTGAATGTCAAATATTGGGTAACACATTGAATATAAATATTATTTAGATTATATAGACCTGGCATCACAGCCGGGCCATTCACAGGCATAGGGCTTTTGATTAGTGTGCGTGTAATAATGTAACTTCAGATTGCCATTTGTCCTTTAAATAGAAATTAAACATTTTTTTCAGTTTCGGATATTAATCAGTTGTGAGTGGGTCGAGATCTTATAACACTCAAATTAGAGCCATCTTATGCTTCATTTACCTATACACATGTCCACATTCAGGCCAATCACACCGGAATGTTTTTAACCCAATATGACTCGATCGGTGGACATCGAGTGCCCTTTTTCTAAGAAACGTCATTTCACAACCAGGCCACTCGCATCTGAATGGCTGTTGACCCGTATGTAAAAGCTTATGAGATTCTAATCCAAATAAAACAAGTCAATAAACATAACCAAATCATAAACAGGTTGTAAAATAAGAAATACCTAAAAGATTCCTCAGTTTGAACTGCTGTCCACACCCGTTCCAATCGCATACAAAAGGTTTTTCTGTATTATGCGACCACAACTGATGATTCCTACAATACAATCATTATTGTTCATGCTTCTTAACATGAAAAATATTCAATCGAAAATGAAACCTCAACTCTCCTAATGTAAAGAAAGTCCATTTACACGACGGATAATCATCAGAACATTTGAATGATTTTTCACCAAAATGTCTGTTTCTATGAATCAAAAGTCTGTTATAGAGATTAAACTGACACTTGCATTGATTGTAAGTGCATTTGAACTTTTGACTGCTTTTGTCAAATATTTGTTCGTGACTTTCTTTGATATGATTTATCATCTGTTTGTGCGTCCAAAACAGTTGATCGCATTCATTACAATTGATTAGAGTTTTGTTTATATGATATTTTTTAATATGTCTCTCAATTTTCTCTTTTAGCGTACATTTGAATTCGCAATAATTATAATTACAGAAATAATAAGAGATTTTATTTGTGTTCTTATGTCGAGTCATACTATAATCTGAAACAAAACAAAAGCGACAATTATTCATTTAAGTATAAGGAACGATAAAAATCCTTTTAATTATAGAAATCTTACGCGAATCAAAACCACTTTTAATGTGGTCCTTATTTAAACTTGAATTAAGCAAATCCCTCGTTTGCATCAAATCTTCGATTTGCTGATTCTTCGTTTGAGTCATTGTTATGATTGTGATCACTATCGTTAATAATTTTGAGTTTTATTTTAGGTTTAATTTTTGGTCTTTTTATTCTTTTATTAACTTCTAATTTATTTAGTAAACTTTTATTAAATTGTTTAAAGTTTTCATCAATTTTTTTGACATTATTTGCCATCTGTTTCTCGTGTTGATCGGAAATACATTTGTATTGGTTGTCCAAGTCATTGTAAATTAGTCTATTATTACAGTTTGTCATACATTTACAATTATTATTGAAACTATTTAAACAATTTCTAAATTTTTCAAATAATTTCAGACACTTTTCGGCGAACAGCAATTGTTTTGAAAGTCTATTATTTTCTTGTTTTAGTTCTTCCAAAACATCGTTCACTTCAATTCGTACTGTATTTGATTTGGACATTTTATTGATTGCAATAATAAAACTGACAATAAATTTAATTCGGTTTTAATCAAATTAACTAAACATGAGGTCAAATTAACGTCAATTGGAACATAAAGTAAATATTTGTCCTTTTAAGGGACTGTTTCGTAAATAATTATTCAAACTTTATTGAAAAATATACTTTCATTTGACTAAACTTACAGAAAACAAAAATCTTTTGAAAAATGTCCTCAAATTATTTTTATCACTCATTGATTTAAAGAGAAGTGATTTGATGAAACACGACCTGATCGAGTTTCTCAAAATCACTAAAAATTTTGATGAGTAGTCACAATAAAGACTTATTGTTTGGAAGTATGTTTTCGTCTGAAATGTTTTCTCATTTGCTTCCTATCAATGAATCTCATGTCACAACCAATTCCTTCACATTTAATTGGTTTCTCTCCTTTATGCGACATTAAATGAACTTTTAATGATTCTGAAAATAAAGAATAAACGGCATAAACTTTTGTGAAAATGCAGGCAAACAGATGTTTAGATAACCTTTAGTTTTAAATCTGCTGCTACATTGAGGCCAATAACAAAGAATGTCTCCCTCAGCTTTATGTACTAACTTATGTCTCGTAAGTTTAGACGCATTTATGAATCTATAGATATCATTGATATCATATCAAATGATCAGATTATGATGTGAGCAATTAATTTGATTGTCATATAGACCTGGCATCACAACCCGGCCACTCGCATGCGAAACGCTTATCATTAGTATGTGTTTTGTTATGATTTGTTAGATGTCCACTTGTCCTACAGATTAGAATTTGATTTAATATTAATTTTTCATTCAGATAGTTCTATTTGAAGTTCTAATCACATAAACATTTTGCCGCATTCTGGCCAACTGCATCGAAATTTTTTCAATCCTATATGAGTCAAATGATGAACTTTGAGCACACTTTTCGTAACACACTTGGCATCACAGCCTGGCCATTCGCACGCAAATGGTTTATCACCCGTATGTATCATCTTGTGGATATCTGAAACAAGTTAACTAACTAAAATCTCAAAATTAGAACAAGGCTAACTAATAATACTTAAAGTTTTCTTGATTTTGAACCGTTTTCCGCATCCATTCCAATCACATGCAAAAAAGGTTTCTTTCGAGTGGGATAACTGATGATTTCTATAATAGATTTCATATCTTGCAAATTGATTCAATTTGATTTCAATAAAGTTATCCAAGAGTCAAACCTTAATTCTCCTAATGTAAAGAAAGTCCATTCACAAGACGGATAATCATCAGAACATTTGAACGATTTTTCACCAAAATGTCTATTTCTATGAAATACTAAATCACTAAACCTATTGAACTGACACTTGCATTGATCATAAGTACATTTAAACTTTTGGCTGCTCTTGTCATAGACTTGTTCGTGAGTCTCTTTTATATGACTCGACAAATGACAAGGAATCCAAAACTGTTGTTCACATACAAAACAAGTGCTTAAAATTCTATTGATATGAAATTTTCTGACATGTGTTTCCATTTTGTTTACATTTCGCGTACATTTAAAATCACAATACTTGTAATTACATATGTATTGACAAATGTTATTTGTGTTCTTATGTCGAACTATACTATAATCTAAAATAAAAGAATAAATACAAATAAGTTTTTTATTTAAACAACAATCAATCAATAACTTTCTCAAATACGAGACTCACGCGAATCAAAACCATTCTTAATGTGGTCTTTATTTGAACTTAAATTAAGAAAATCTTCATTAGAATTGAAACTTTGATCCCTTAGTTCTTCATTAGAGTCATTATCGCTATAATTCTCATCGCTATCATTAATTGTTTCTGGTTTAACTTTTCGTTTATTTAATACCTCACTATTAGTTTTGTTTCCATTAATCGCTTTTTCATTATTATTGGTTTGTTTCTCATATTGTTCAGAAATACATTTGTATTGGTTGTCCAAGTCATTGTAAATTAGTCTATTATTACAGTTTGTCATACATTTACAATTATTATTGAAACTATTTAAACAATTTCTAAATTTTTCAAATAATTTCAGACACTTTTCGGCGAACAGCAATTGTTTTGAAAGTCTATTATTTTCTTGTTTTAGTTCTTCCAAAACATCGTTCACTTCAATTCGTATTGTATTTGATTTGGACATTTCGTAGATTGTATGATAAACAAGCAGAATTTAATTGTTGTTAAAGTTAACTTTACGCCAAATCAAATTCAAGCCAATCATTAAGTAATGAACACATGTATACATATTTTGATTTTCAAGGGACTGTTTCATAAATATTAGATACTCATCATTATCTATTACGATTTGATTCGCCAAACCAATCCTTTTTATAAGACAAATTTAGATGGAAAGTTTATGGAAAACTTCGAATATACAGTATATTCAGCTAATACAGTTACTTAATCAAAATTCTATTTTAAAAATGTCATTTTTAATCAATCACTCAAGAATTGCAATAATATAAACTATTAAAAACAAAAACTGAAATATCTATAACTATTTGGGAATATGTTTTCGTCTGAAATGTTTTCTCATTAGTTTTCTGTCTTTGAACCTCATATCACATCCGTTAGCATCACATTTGATCGGTTTTTCTCCCTTATGAACAGCTATGTGTCGGTTTAAGTATTCTGTTTAGAAAAAGTTTTATAAAACGGAAAAATCAGACTAAAATAGAAAATTCTAAAACAGTTGCAAAATTACCCTCAGCTTTGAATGTTCGATCACATTGTGGCCAATGACACTTAAACTTGGGTTGAGTTTGATGTGAAGGTCTATGTCTGTTAAGATCTCTGCTGGAGATAAACTTCATTTGACATCCAGGCCATTCACAAGCGAATGGCCTTTCATTCATATGAATCGCCAAATGATATTTCAAAATGCCTTTTGTTCTAATCACAAATTGACAAAATAATCACGAATAATTCGGTATTTATGAACATTTATTAACCTAAAGGTGTGGCCGCATTCAGGCCAATCGCATTTAAATGTTTTGAGTCCAATATGACTCGATCGGTGAATTTCAAGCCGAGCCTTTTTCAGAAATACAGATTCACATCCGGGCCACTCGCACCTGAATGGCTGTTGTCCAGTATGTGTCAGTTTATGTAATTCTAGGTCAAATGAGATTAATCAATAAGTTAACAGAAAAAAAATTTGCTCGAATCAGATACCCAATTGATTACGAATTTCGAATTGTTGTCCACATCCATCCCAATCGCAGATATAATCTGTTTTATGAGACCAAACCTGATGATTTCTAAAACAAATTCAGTTTTAGGTTATTTTAATTGAAAATTTGTTTGAAAATATTTTCCAAATTTGAACCTCAATTCTCCTAAAGTAAAGAAACTCCATTTACAATTAGGATCTGGACATTTGAAGCTTTTTTCGCCAGAATGTCTTCTTCTATGAAGCAGAAGCTGATGATATTGAGAAAATTCTAGTTTGCAGTCATTGTGAGTGCATCTAAACTTTTGACTGTTTTTATTAAATAAGTTGTCGTGAGTTTCTCTGATGTGATTCATTAATGATCTATGGGTCCAAAACAGTCCATCACATACCTCACAACTATTTGGTTTTTTATTTGCATGAAGTCTTTTCACATGTTTGTCAATTTTGTCTTTCGATAAACACTTAAACTCGCAATTAATGTAATTACAAAAATAATGTGGAACATTAAAGGTGTCTTTAATTTTGGCGACAGAAATACCTGAAAAACAGATCAACTGATAAAAAGTAGTTCATTAATAGTGAATAAAAGTTTTCAAACTACTGAAGCCTTACTCGAATCACATCCATTCTTAATATAAGTTTTATTTAAACCAGAACTAAGAAAATCGTTATTTGATTCCGAGTTATGACCGACTGGTTCTTTATTTGTATAGATATGATTGTGATTCTCATTGCTTTCACTATTGGTTTCTGCTTTCATTTTGTATTTAAGCTTTGGTTTATTTAGTCTTTTACGAACTAATACTTTATTTAGTACTTTTATATTAGCTTTATTATCGATTATTTTCACTTCAAATTTTTCATTCATTTTAATATTTTTCGTTTGTTTCTCATATTCTTCGAAAATACATTTGTATTCGTTTTCTAAATGATTATAAATTAGTTTATTATTAGAATTTGTAATACATTTACAATTATTATTGAAACTATTTAAACAATTTCTAAATTTTTCAAATAATTTCAAACACTTTTCGGCAAATAATAATTGTTTTGAAAGTCTATCATTTTCTTCCTTTAGCTCCTCTAAAACGTCGTTCACTTCAATTCGTATTGTATTTGATTTGGACATTTCGCAAGTTGTATCAAAACCAATAACAGACTTAATTCAACTGTATTTAAATTGACTTCATATAAGATACTATTGGAGCCAATTGTACATCAAGTAAATATTTTGGTTCAAACATGCGTTGAGGGACTGTTTCCTAAGTACTTATCAATAAGTTGATTACACAGATTGTTACATATGATTTTATTAATTAAACTAGTTTAGGTCTTACAAAACACACAATTACACAATAAAAATTGCAAACAAACCTCCTAAAAAGCTATTTCATGGATTAATTACATAATAAACACTTTGCACTGAACAGAACTGAAGAAACAGCTAATGTTAGAGAAGGAAATTGAAAGTGAGAAAACTAGAACAAATTATTTGGTATGTCTTCGTTTGAAATGTTTATTCATTTGTCTTCTGTCCACAAATCTAGACTCACATCCTTTCCATTCACATTTGAACGGCTTCTCTCCTTTATGGCTCATTATATGCTGTTTTAGTGATCCTATTATTCAAAATAAACATTTAATTCAAAGCATGAAAAGCAAATCCAAAATTTCACTTGATTTGCCTTTAGATCTAAGACGTTTTCCGCATTGCGGCCAATCGCAGACAAAATCAGCACCCACTTTATGGACCAATTTATGCCTATTGAGAGAAGAGCCAACACGAAACTTGGCCTCACAACCGGGCCACTCACATAAATACGGCTTCTCATCCGTGTGTATCAAATAATGTCTCTTCAAATTCCTGAGATAAAATACAATCTTCAACTGAAAACAATCTTTATATGAATTAGTGGCAAAGTTGGGATCAAACTTACATTTTGTTCCTAAATTTCTGGCCACATTCAGGCCATTCACAACTAAACTTCTTGAGGCCTTCGTGACTACTTTTATGGACTAAAAGTCCACTATTTCTGAAGTAAGTGATAAATTGAGCATTAATTAAACTTTGACTCGAAATTCATGCTCAAGACATCTCAAAATATGATTATTACCGATAAAAGCCTGCTTCGCAGCCGGGCCATTCACACTTAAAAGGCTTATCTCCGGTATGCGACAATTTATGAATATTTAGGCACTTGTTCTGTTTGAACTGAGCGTTGCATCCCATCCAATCACAAACGAATGGTTTCTCCACGCTGTGGGCTAACTTTTGATGCCATTTCATTTCACTACTACTAACAAAACTCCATTCACACGACGGATAATCACATTTGAATGGTTTTTCTCCTAAATGTCTCATCTTATGAATAGTCAAATTACTAAAACTTTTGCTCTGAAACGAACACTCATTCCAATCACATTTAAACTTGCCGCTAATCTGGTCATAGCTTTCAATGTGAATTTGTTTGACGTGATCAGTCAGTCGTTTTTGACCCCAAAATGTAAGACTACATTTATTACAATTAATCGGCTTCTTATTTGTATGCATTCGTTGAATGTGTTTCAAAATGTTTTCCTTAACTCTACTCTTATAATCACAATTTGTATAATTGCAGCGAAAAATGTGCGAAACTTTAGTGGTCGAGCTCTTCATTTGAGTAATTTCTGAATAATGAAAAAAACATTGATTTAGATTACAATAATTAACAACCACTTTTCAACTCTTACTTGAATCAAATTCACTTTCATTAAGATTAATCTTATTTTCGTTGATGAAATATTTTTCATGTTCATTTGTGTTATTATTCGTATGATTATTGTCATAACGAATAAATTTTGAACTTTTACTAAATGTTTTACTGGTATTCACATTATTGTTAATTTTTTTCTCACTTAAACTTTTATTATGAATAACTACTTTGACTTTATTTTGAACTTCGTTTTGATAATGACTAAACACAGATTTGTACTCATTTTCCAAATCACTAAACTTTAATTTACTTTCAATATTTTGGTCACACTTACAATTGTCACAAAATATGTTCAAAAAATTTCTATATTTTTCAAACAGTTTCAAACATTTTTCGACAAATAATAACTGACTTAAAAGTCTATTGTTTTCATCACTTAATTCTTCAAACAAGTCGTTGATTTCAATTCTGACACCATCTGATTCTGATATCGCTTTTGTACTCATAATAAATTTTTTAATCTTTATTTCGAAGCCTATTATTTTGTTTACAAACAAATGTATGACTCAATTATTACTACTGTTTACATTTAATGGTTAAGGGATTCATTGATTACGTACTGAGATAAATATAAGCGAATGAACGGATGAATTGTTGGCATCAACAATATTATAGTTTAAGTATTTGGTAAACAATCCCTTAAATATATTTTGTTTACATTTTTACTGAAATTAAACGATTAAGGGCTGAAGTGACGTGAATGAAGGCAAACCTTGTTTAACTTTCTATAGAAAAGCATATTTGTAACACTTGAGACGTCACTTTCAGCTCTCAATCGTTTAATATTAGTCCGAATTTGATTGAATAGTTGTGAACGTTTTTATTAATTAAACAATGACTATTCACTATTTTTAATTGATTAAAGTTTTGCTAAGTAGCAATAAGAGAGTAAGCAAACAGTGAGCTTGTACTCAAGTTATCGAACGATTGCACAAATTGAGAGAAATTGATATGCCTTAAGTGAATAATTGTTGCTCAAAAATGCGTTCAATTATAGCAAAATTATAGAAGTTGTTTAGTTTTAATAATAATTGCAAATGTAATCAAAATATTAGAAATAAGTCATATAATGATTTGCAAAATCAATATAAGTCTGTTTTTAGTAATAATCAAAATCAATTGTAATGTTTACAGAAATCAAAATTATATTAAAGAAGTTATTAATCAAACAACTAAACTAAAGTATAGAAAATGCAAAACTGTTTATAATGAGTTAAAGTGAATTTTGGTTGAAAACTTGGTTTGAAAGAAGACAAAAATCGACAAACGATTGCGACTCAAGCTTAACAAATTTAACAGAAAATAGTCCAATTTTGCAAATAGATTCCAAACTAAAGAGTATTGAAAATTGAAATAAAGTACTCGAATATTTTCACTGCGATTACATTAACTGTGATTTTAAGAATAAGTCAAAGTCAATATTTAAAGATATGACAAAAACTGAAAAAATTCATTCACTTTTAATAAAAGTAAGCAATATTTTTTGAGTAAAAGTGAACTCACAAAACACATCAAATTAAATAACAAAAGCTATGACCAGAACAGCAACAAAGGACAAGATCTAACTTTGGGCTGTAACTGGGTGGAGCGATTTGATATCATCAGTACATTCCCCTTTGAAGTACCTATATTGTATCCAAATATTAAATGTTAATTCAGTATAGTTTAGAAAAAATTAATTTAATGTTGATTTTTTTAAAATGGCTCCTATGACAAAATCGAGATTCTCAAAACATCATTTGACCCACTTATCCCCTCAAATCGAATAAAACTTTTATCATTAATGGGGTAGAAGCTGAAATTATTTCTGAGAAAGAATCAGAGCGGTTCTCGAACTTTAACATGTCAAACGGTTCAATAAAAGTTGAGCTATGTATATCAATTAATGTTCATAGTAAGATGCAGGTCTAGACCCAGATGTTTCTCAACCTAATCCTAACACAGGTATCACTATTCTCTTTGAAGTTTCTCTTTCCCGCGGTATCATGTACCCTTGGCAGTGGGTGTCATTCAACCACTTCTGAGTTGGCGTGAGACGCGCGCTCTCTTGAGAGAAATCGTGCCACTATCTTTTGGGTTAGAGTCATCATCGATCATTAAGTATACAGTGTTATTCATTGAGAGTGACAGACTATCAAGTCCTGCCATTACAACCGCAGGTTATTCTACTTCACTATCAGAACCATCAATTACACTACGGGCGAAGATCTCCTTTAAATGTTCCCCTGTTTGATGAATTGTGCCGCGTGATTTTGCATATCCGAGATACCATATCACTGTTGCAACGTGAGAACACATACCAGCTGTTCTTAATCCTTTTTTACATCGGCATGTGTATCCAGCTATTGATTCTCTTCCATCGAAATTAGGCTCGTATTAGATATACAGCTCGTTACAAAATTAAACAGACCTCTTTGAAAGCATCCAGCTCAGTTATTTTTAAACCGATTTTCATGCGGTTTGTTTTAAAATGGACAAAAACTCCCCAGAAATGTCATTAAATTTTCACAAATTTATCTCAACAGACAAAAATTTTACATTTAATTAAATGAATATTTCTATTGGTAATTTTAAAAATTTAAGTATTCTATTTAAATTTAAAGTAATTTGCCACTAATAACGTGTGTGATCACTATTTGCGGTTATAAAGTAAATAAAGCAATTTTCAATGGAAAAATTTACCATTTTGTCAATAAAATTTTTTCTGCTAAAGATAAAATTGTAAAAATTCAACATGACATTTCTGGGGAGTTTTTGTCCATTTTAAAACAACCCGCATAAAAATCGATTGAAAAATACGTGAGCTGGGCGCTTTCAAAATGGTCTGTTTAATTTAGTAACAAGCTGTATGTTGGATACACTAAGCAATTAGAGTGACGAGATTGAAGTTTTGATCTTATGGGCCCATTAACGATCTTGTGTTTCTCAATCATGAAGTCAACACGTTTCCTAATCAATTCAATGTAGTATCTATCACTGCTTGAGTTGGTACGATCCAAGTGTGAGATTTTTGAGATCATCTATATCTAGTTTGGGGAAGTCGTCCAATTGATCGGCATTTATTTTCTTGAATTGTGTAGTATTTCTATCTAGATTTTTCTCCTAAACTAACTTTCGCAGTGCATGCTCTTTATTTTGAAACGGGACTGGTGGTGAAGTTGCCCCGTTGACCGGTTCTCCAGGCAGGTATGAAGATACCGGCGTGTAGCTGCTTTGTAGGGTTGGTGGACAGGGGTAAGGACTGAAGAGTACGTGCTCGATTAAGCACGGTGCAGCTCCAGCGGATCGGAGGGACTGGGTTAAGAAAAAAGGATTATTTGTTATGATTAAAGGATTTATTTATAATGATAACGATATCGATGACGATAGATCATTGACATATAATCCTAATGATAATAATAGATTAATAATTAAGGTATTTACATATATTTATCGTCACAGTTAACAATCATAATAATATTAATTTTTGATACAATGAATTTACATATTTACACAAGTGCCATAATGGTAGTGACTATTATGATTTTGTTAATACTTTTAAATGTATGAATTTATGATGTGTTGTTTAAATCAATTATAATTAAGATAATTAATAACTTGAAAATTTTGAACACTTGATAATATTGTTGAACGCCAGTAGCCGGAAGATGGCGACAGGGGTTTCATTAGCTCGCTTCAATTTAATCCGTTTTTCATTAATTGGACTATGAGTAGCTCATCGCAGTCAGGAGCTGGCGGCGTGAAGAACTCATTGATTAAAGCTGCTGCTACCCTGAAGTCAACTTTTAAAGATTTAAGTATAGAATTTTGACGGACTCTGTCGAGACTACGAAATTGTTTCAATTTTCCATTGACGACTTCCACCTCATACCACACTTTTGTTACAAATCTTGATTTATTTGCCTGATCTGTAATAAACTGTTTCTGATTTTTCGCTAAAGGTTCAGGCATTTGAACTTTATATCCTTTATTTTCGAGGAATGTTTTTGCATCGCGGAATCCTCTACCGATAACGAATACATCATTGTTCTGAAATATGGTTATATTTGAATCAGAGGCAAACACATGTTTCATTATCGTTGCGTCATTCATAGTCGCTTGGTATGGACCATATATAGTACATCGAGTATGTATTCATTGGGTCAGCAAGTGACGAAAGGCTTAACTAAACTTCGACTCTCCTGCACACTCCATGTCTGATGTTGGAATCTATTATTTGCGCTTTTCTGGATGTACACATATGTACCACCACACAGTGTCACAATGGTATCACCATTTTCCGTGAATAATTCTCTTGCGAATGTGGTCATTTTTTTCTTTAGCATTTCTCGGTTTACATTTTCATCCCCAATTTATGATCTATTGGTCTATCCTTCAATTAACTTCTCACAGCATCAACACAATTCTTAATAGTTTTGACTTTAATTTTAAAGAGTATTAATAATTGCTTATTAATCCATCCTGGCCTGAGTTTTGTCAAGTAAACTGCGAGTGCTGTAAACACTGATCTTATTTTCGTACTACGAAGATTCAAGTATTTATCTTTTAAGATAACTATTTGTGATTTTGTGAAACCTGTCGGGGAATGACAATCATTGTCATTCCATGAATTACACTGGTGAAGAGGCCGGTGCCGCTCTTTGTTTACTTCATTGCATAGAGAGTCAAGTAATTTAGTAATTTCATTTGTATTATGATTTACAATTTTCGTTTGTAATTTCGACAATGATTCATAATTCAGTTTTATTTTATCCCTTTCGTTTGTGAGGTGTTGCTGGCAGTATCGAGCACCTCCTTTTATGAAGATTTTATCATTAACAGAGTTGGCACAAGGGCAGATGCCTTGCAAATACCCTTGCCCCAAATGCCCTGAAAGTTCAGGACAGGACGAATCTAAAGGCGAGAAAAAAAAGTAGACTCCACCCTGTTGTGTGATACATCGCTGTGAAGGTTTTAATGAAAGGAGCCAGCTGCGCGCAATCGCAGGTATGATTAATGTATTTCAAGCCAGCTATTAGTCATATTATGTTTACGTTTAATTGTGTCAAAAAATGCGTAATTCTGAAATTTGTCAATATTTGGATGTTGCAGATGATGGTAGAAAAACGAAGTGCGAATATTGTACGTAGTGGTTTACTTGCTATTTCAATGGGGGTACAGCAGAAACAGTAGGAGATGGAAAATTGAAATCAATTTTATTAAATTATACATAAAAATGGAATTGAGATGACTTTGTTCAATAATCGGTGTGCTCACCATTTGTTCGTCGTAAACGGTGGTTCACTTGCTTTTTCAAGAGGGATACAGCACTAACTATTGATGGTATACAATTAATTTTACTCTGAATTTGCTTCTCTATCAAATCGAAATGGGCTCAGGTTGTCAGAACAAATTTGTATAATTTTTTGACTTTCTAGCGTAATTCGTATTAATTTCAAGGCTTCTGTAGAAAACTCCCATTTACTTATTGTTTTATTGTTGTTATTATTCACATTCCATTAACGTGCTTTTAAGAAAAATAGCTTTTGAGTGATATTCTTTGAAAGCTCATGTCGAAGAAGTTTTGAAATCTATTCAAAACCGTACAGATCTGTTCGAACAACTTTTGCTCTCATGTCCAAACCGTTTGGAAGCTGTACGACGAGCAAATGGTGGGCACGCAGATTATTGAACAGTAATTTCAATTCCATTTTATGTAGAATTTAATAAAATTTATTTCAATTTTCCATCTCTTACTGTTTTTGCTGTACCTCGTTGAAAAAACAAGTGAACCACTCCGCACTAACACACAATTTCAATATTCGACGAAGTGTATAAAAAATACAGCAAAATTATGTAAAGGACGGGTGTCGAAGTATATCCGTGAAAAATTTAAAAGGCCACAATGTTCCATAGTGGCAATCAAAGGTCGAGCTCTGGAGAAGCCCCGGAGTCGCCACTTTAGAGGCTGAAGTACATTAATATGGAGCTCATGCCATTAAGTGATGATGAACAACGGTCAGAAATAATAATCGCTGAGTCGTTCGATGTCATGATTGTGATAATTTATCACAAATAAACACTCAATAATTCTATATTTATAGTACCTTAATAATTATTAATTCGCAATTTGGGCATTTAAACATCACGCAATAATATACAACGTGGCAAACTAACATTGTTTAAGTCACTTTTCTGCAGAAACAAATAGATCTTGTCCCGGGTATTTATGGCATTTAGGGCATATGCCTGCCCTGAAATTTTAGGGTGGGGAATCTGTCTACTATGATCATTAATGTGCGCTTCGAACGCTGCTTCACTTTGGAGTCTGATACGAGTTGGAGCTCTGCAAACTAGGCAGTGATGTTCATCAAATACTGCTGATGTTATGCTAATCATATCTGATTCAGTGGTTATTTCTAATCCTGCAATTTCTGATGACACACTTGCCTGTGTACCCGATGACTCTGGTGCATTATTATTACTTTGACTTGGGCGTCGTTTGTAATAATTCTGATAACATTTATTGCAGACGTATCCATTTTCAGGAATTTGTTTACAGAATCTCTTACTCAAACATTCTCTAAGATTTTTTGAGCCCTCGCGTTTCCATTTTTAAATATTTTTCTGTTTCAAGAATTTGCATTCACAATTGGCACACTTTGAGTCGTCATTAATGGCTGTAATACTCGTCATCCTGATATTGTGTTTGAAGTGGTTGTATCTATGGTTTGTGATAGTATTTGATGGGGTTCTAACTCTAGTCTATGTGTCTGACTTTCCATAATTTAGCTAATTAACTTTCTGGACAACTAATCATGTGTATGTGAGGTCGACTTGTATATATATATACACCAATATTCATATTTTATTTTTGTTACAGCTTGTAACTTTTAAAATTGAAAAAATTGCTTGACTTCTTAGAACTGCTTGATGTGTTTGAGTTCGTGAATCGCTCTGATACTTTCTCAGAAATAACTTTAGCCTCTACCCCATTAATGATAAAGTTTTATTCGATTTGAGAGGGGATAAGTGGGTCAAATGATGTTTTGAAAATTTCAATTTTGCCATAGAAGCCATTATAAAAAATCAACATTAATTTTTTCCTAAACTATACTGAATTAACATTTAATATAGGTACTTCTAAAGGAAATGTACTGATGATATCAAATCGCCCCGCCCAGTTGCAACCCAAAGTTGGACCTTTTCTTTTGATGAGAACAGAAAGCAAATAAGATTAGGCAAAATGAAGTGTTTGGAAGTTCCAATTCATCGAAGTCCGCACTTGTCTGAATACTCCTGTTTGTAAGCAATTTATTTTAAATAGATATTAATAGAATTGAGTTTAAAAAATTAATTTCTGGTGAACATTTATAGGATGTACGTAAGATTAAGTTAGAGAAACGAATGATAATGAATGTAAAAATAAAATTGATAGCAGCATATAAAATGTATGTGATGAGCTTTTAAATAAAATAAAAGAAACATTCTCATTATATTGTCACGATCCTAATGAGTGACTAAACACTTTTCTTTAAAATATACTTTATTTAATATAAAGAAAGTAAAACACTTAACATGAGACATTAACTTATGTGTAAGAGTACCACAAAAGCTTTTCACTCATTTGTCACTCTTGACCACAACAAGAGAAGAGTGTATCCTAAAGCTCAAAAGCCTAGTCTTAATATACCAACAGATTTTGTTTACAAAAATTCATCAAATTGACCATCACATGCTTTTATGGTTAGAAATTATAGTTAAGTACAAAGATTTCTAGGACAGGTCAAGGATTTAGGAATGGTCACTAATTTAGGACAGATAAATAATTTGGGTCATGTCAATATACAGAGCTCGAAAATGTATTTTGAAAATAGGGATTCAAATATGAATTAATTATTCTTAGAATTCACCAAATATTTCGAGGGAACGGCTAAGAATGAATAAACTTTTGATTACGAAACTTTTTGAAGATATTTTAAAAAATTTAATAAGGGTGTAAACACCCAAGAAATGATTTATGTAATTTACGCTTTAAGTTTGAACAAAAAGATTTAAACTATTTATTAATTGAAGAAAACTGATTTCAAATGTATACAAAAAAGTTGAGAATTATGAATCACTAAAAGAATGATTGCTTGAAATAAATGATAAAAGTATTTGTTTGACTTCTCAAATTAGGCTATTACCAAAAAATCTATAATAGTGTAGTAATGGGTGGTCAATTTCTTTCTGGAAGTAATACCTGTACTTCCAGAAAGAAATTGACCACCCATTACTACACTAATATAGATTTCTTGGTAATGGCCTAATTTGAGAAACCTGTAAAAAATGCAAAATTTTTACTTATCGAAAACTTTTCAGATATGGTTTACTACATAAAAATCGAGAAAAAAGTTTTTATAAATTAAAAATCAATTAATGCAGATATGAAAAAAATTTTATTATCAAATTATAGCTTATAATAATATAATAATCAAAATCTATTAGAGCTTAGACGTGAATAGTGGCTCCGTTGGCTGCTATACATTTTTCTAATCGTTCTGGTGTACTTTCTATCAAAGACCTCACTGTAAAGCAGTCGATATTATTCGCAATTTTAGCGATTGTTTCTTTTAATTCTCCTAAATTCGCGGGGTTGATTTTCCAATTGTTGCTTAATTATTGCCCACTAACGATCAATGGGATTTAAGTCCGGTGAGCCAGGTGGCCACTCAAGAACCTCAATCCCATTGGCCCGGAACCACTCTCTTGTCTTTTTTTACTTGTATGGCGGTGCATTATCTTGTTGGTACACCCAACCATCAGGATAAAGCACCCCTAGTGTCCATGGTAGATATTCGTCCATACAAGCGATGTATTGATCAGAGTTTACTGATCCATCGATTAGAGCAATATCAGTAATTCCACGCATACTAATATAAGGTTGGAGAGAAATGAATGTCGTTTTTTGGTACGTATATTAGAATAGTTCAAAAATACACTTAGGATTTGTTTACATATTTTTTGTTTCGTAAATAAATACATTTAATATTAGTCTTTATTTGTATTAAATTATTATTTTAAAATTGTGATTTGATTTCGATTTGAGCCATGTCTTTCGATGACAACATATTAGACATTGTATGTTGTATGAGTTTAAACGTGGTAATAATGCAACGGTTGCCACCAAGAATATCACCGATATATATGGTGATGTATTAAAGGTCCGCACGTGTCAACGTTGGTTTGACAGGTTTCGATCAGGCGATTTCGATCTGGAGAATCGACCTGGTTCTGGTCGACCTCAAGAGTTGGATAATGACGAGTTGAAAGCTCTAGTGAAGTCTGAGCCTCCCCAATCAAGTCGGGACATGGGGCTGATATTAGGCTTTGATATTCATATTTCGGGTTCCCGGTTATCGGTTTTAACCGATTTTAACCGATAAAAACCGCCGGATTCATTATTGGCTAATTCGGTTAAAACGGTCAAAATCGGTTTTTAAAATGGCTAAACATATATTGAATTAAATTTAAATATTTAAAGATTCATATTTAGAACTAAGTTATTTTATGAACTGTAAGATCATAAATATATTGTAAATTTTTTTTTTGAAGAATAATAAGCCGTCGTATTAATATTAATCTAATTTACATTAAAATATTGTCTTAAACAACTATTAGACTTCAAAAATTGAACAATTAAAAATTGATAAAATAGCTCCTTTTAATCGTTAAAATATTTAATGTCTAATTTGAGAACAGTTCTCAGTTTCTCATTTTATCCTCTGAATGTAAAATCATTATTCATTTATATAATTGCTAATAAATTTTTATCAAACTTCACTGATTGCATATATTATATTATTTTTAAAAACCCGATTTTGACCGAATTTTTGTGTATTTTTTTAATTTACAAATTTTAAAAACCGAATTTCGGTTAAAATAATTTCCTCGATTTTAACCGCCGAATCAGAAAATTAATTTTAACCGAAATCCGGGAACCCGATTTATATTGTATTAATAAACTTTATTTGAATTTTGTGATCAAATACGTCATTCATTTCTCTCCAACCTTATAGCTCCCCAAACCATAGTAGACGGCGAGTGTTTCGGTAAACGTATTTATTGGCGTTTTTTGCCCCATTGTTTCATTTTGATGCGATATAGTCGAAAATGCTTTCACCACTGAAACAAACTTTCGACCAATCAGTTTTTAAGTGTTTTCGACATCAATCGACTCTTTTAGCTTCCATAGTTTTAGTTAAATAAGGGCGCTTTGTTGGTGTCAATTTACGCCAACCAATTGATTTCAAAAAGCGTTGAATGGTCCTACCACATACCATAGGACTTCCTTTTTTATGAGCCTCACTTGCAATTCTTTCACCCGAATACTTACGATGTTTTAATGCAAGTGCTGCAACTCTACGCCGATCGTTAGCTTTTAGTTTGCGAGGTCTAACACTTCCAGGCTTCCTATTCATATTGCCGTTAGATTTAATTCTGTTTATAACACTATAAATTGTACTCAGTGGAATTTTCGTCAATTCAAAAAGTTGAGACGATTTTGTGAAACCATTATCATTAATATTTTAAAGTCTAATTCTGGCTTCTAGTTCCATTGTATTCATTAACTTAGAAACTCTCAATAAAGATCTAATATTTATAATCTAATCTAATTAAAGTATTATTAGATGGCTCTAAATAACCCTTCTATAAAATGTCATTTCAATTAATCATATAAAATAATGTTTAAGGGTTCAAATTAAGCTCAAATTAAAAAGAAAGTTTTCTCGATTTTTATGTCGTAAACCATACAATTTGATACCAATCGAAAGATTATTTATCCAATAATAGGATATGTATCAGAGTCCGAAGCTTTCGGGCTATGGTCTTTGCTCGGGTCATTAGTTTCCGAATGTGTTCAACTTTACTCTTTGATTCTATGGACAAATTCTTTATATTGTTTCCCATCTATTTTTACAAGCTTTCTGTTCTAATTGAAACTTAAAAACGCTTAATTAGTCTGATTTGTGAGACATTCGGTAGATTTTCATCGCGAGAAATAGTGGATTCCATGCATCTCATGGAGTGGAAACATCATTACATTTATAAAGCAGACATTCTATAAGATGCACGGAATCCGCTATATTTCTCGCGATGAAAACTACACCGAATGTCACATAACTCAGATTAATTGGACTTCTGGTTTTAATTAAAACAGAAAGTTTACAAAAATGAGTGGAAATCAAGATACAACAAAGAATTAGTACACAGAATCAAATAGAAACCTTGCCAATTCAAAGTTGACCACCTTCGAGAACTAATGGCCCGCGTAAAGACCAGAGTCCGAAAAGTTTCGAACTAAGGTGCAGATTCTATCATTGGATAAATAGTATTTCGATTGGTATCTAATTGTATCTGAAAATAGTAAGGTTGTTATTTGTTTTCGATAAATAAAAATTTTGCATTCTTTTGCTTACACATAATGTATACTAGTGGACAATAAAAAGTCCCATAGTTTGTACCCCTTGAAGAACACTTTCTTTCTACACAAATATTTTGAAAGTTTTCAAAACTTTTGATCAATTTTTGAACACGAAATACCATTATTAGTTTTATAATTAATTGAAAAAAATTGGAAATTAGTTTAGTTTAGTTTAACGTTTTCAATAACAAAATTTTATCAATTTATTGTTTATTATTCTGAACTATTGAAATTTAAATATATCACATTAATAATGAGTCCAATCCCCAGTATTATTAAAACATTCATTCATTCGCGTAGGCATTGACTGAATGTAGTTAACATGTAGATTCTGGTCCCGAATAGCTGACCAAATAATTTCGCTGTATTCATAAAGTTGATCAGCATTTGTCGGTATTCCGAACAATCGACTCAATTGAGACACACCATAAACAAGAAGACTCCAAATATTCTCTATTGGATTTAAGTCCGACCCTTTTGGTGGCCAATCCAACATCCGTTCAGCAATTTCTGGATATTCTTCCTGAATAAAATTTCGAGTTCGGACAGAATTATGAGCTGGGTGTCAGTCGTGCATAAATATGAAATCGTTTTCTGGGAACTCATCAGTGATCACGGGGAATATTTCTCGCAACAATTCGCAATATTTATCCGAATTTAAGTTACCATGAATTCGAGTTAAAACTCCGAGTCCACCATAGCCAGAAACATAGCCATGCAGTTTTATTGAAAATCGACCGCTATGTGTGGTTCGATTGAAATATTTCGGATCATATCGGGTACCTTTCGGACGATAGACCCAAACTCGACCACTCGGACAACTCATTATTATTTTTTCATCTTAAAAATTATATGATTTTAGAATAATATAAATTAGATTTTTAATTATTTACCAGTCCAAATAACTTTGTCCCATTGGTTTTGGGACCAATTTCGATGATCACGTGCAAAGTTATACCTCAGTTCCAAATGTCTTCTTCTCAAAAACTCTACATCTCGGGCTATTCTTCGGAATATTCCGAATTGGCTGAGGCAGCGTGTAACTGTTCTAGCGCTACACATTAATCCTAATTTGTCCCTTAAAATAACAGGACTATCAAAAGGAGAATTGAGAGCCGCTAACAGTAACTCTGATTCTTCGTCCGACTTCAAAGAATAATTAAACCCGGATCCGGGTTTTCTGGTTAAAGTGTGTTCAACCGTCCATCGGTTATTCCACTTTGTAACCGTTTTTCGGTCTCGACCGGTAATAAGTGAAATTGTCCTAAAATTTTTGTATGTATAAGTAAACTCGAAAATTTTTTTGTCTCAAGTTTTAATCAGAATTTTTATAAAGTGAGTTTAAAAATAGCAATATAATATCACTTAACATAATAATACGTTTCATTACTACCCTCCACTTGTTGAAGGCTTCTCAACAGCGTTCAAACAAGACTATCGCAAAACTATCGAATATGCTCTTTATTTAAACTCATTAAAGATTTTGAAACTGGATTCAGCAAAGTATTTAATATTGATAAAAATATTTTTGATAACTTCAATTCACTTGAGAAATGAACTTATATATACTGTTAGTTTTGTGGACAAACTCAAATTTCTGATATCTCCAATTAATAAATGAATGCTAAAAACTTTTCGAACTTAGTTATATATAAACAGTAAATCAAATAAAAACCCTAATTATTGTTTGAATTATTTAGTCAAGAATTGACAATTTCTAACATTACCTCTTATTTTCTCCCTGAACATAAAGCAATAAAAATCTAATCTTCTCCTCCATAGAGCATTGACCTCTTCGATTCATTATTAATAAATATTAATTAAACTTATATTCAATTTATCACTTTGAAATTAACTAAACTTCGTTTATTTTGCATTATTTTGTATAACACATAAAGTATGCATTATTTTTGTTATAAGAGCTAATTTATTTTTGTTAATTTCAATCAATTATGACATTAATTGCATGTTCAAAAATTGATCAAAAGTTTTGAAAACTTTCAAAATAGTTGTATAGAAAGAAAGTGTTTTTCAAGGGGTATAAACTATGGGACTTTATATTGTCATCGAGTATACAGTCCGCGAATTAAGTATATTGCGTCATGAAATTTCGGTAGATGGGACTCTATGCGGGCACATACTTTTGATAATTGATCCTAATATTACTCGATGTGGGGAGTCGAATGATATATTACATGCCATGTTTTATCCATAAATTACGTGAAAATTTTGATTTTTTTAGTAATTATTATGTAACTCAGACACCTACTTTTGATGATCGATCCTAATAGTACTCGATGTAGTGAGTCGAATGATATTGAATGCATGCCCAAATTCTATCCATAAATTACGTAAAAATTAAACATTTTAAAAATTCAAAAATAGCTCTATCGCTAGGTATCCCCTCCGAAACACGATATAAGATAATTCTCTATAAAATATATAAGTATCCACTTGCGAGGTTAACCTAAGTAAAAGTTGCGTCAGGTCGCGAAGCGTTCCCAGTGAAGCGATCTGACGCTATCTTCAGCTTAGGTTAAATCGGGTTCGTGGTGGTTAGGTTAAGCGAGAGGCCAATAGGTACTTTGAGAGGAAGGATGAATAGAGAGGGGGTGTCTGGGGTGATCGGGAGGGTGCCTGGGATATATAATGATTATTAAAAAATTAAGTTTTTCACGTAATTTGTAGATAAAATATGGCACGTAATATATCATTCGACTCCCCACACTAAGTATTATTAGGATAAATTATCAAAGTTATGTGCCCGCATAGAGTCCCATTTACCGAAATTTCTTAATAACATTTTAGTTATAAATAATAAAATATGAAATGTTCAAGAATTAAATGTTTCATTATATGTAAAAATTTTGTTTAGTTAAGGAATTTTTTAATTACACTAATGAAGAAATAAACTAAAATAATTTAAACTGCGAAATAAGTATGAGACTTTTATAGAATTATTAAATAGTTAATTATTTTTGCAATTAATTTGTTTTTTTAAAAATTTGAATTTCTCCATTAATACTACAATAGTTTATCACTATTTTTAAACAAAAATTATTAGAATCGATTAAGAAATAAAAAAGTCGTAGACGGTTAAAGATTAAACTCATTAAAACTAAATCAATATAATGAAATTTCTCGTAGATCACAAATCTAGTAATTTGAAGTGACTACAACTTTTTTATTTCTTAATCGATTCTAATAATTTTTGTTTAAAAATAATAAACCATTGCAGTATTAAGTGAGAAAATTTAAATTTTTAATCTCTAATGAGGCGGGAAAAAATAAAATTGAATTTGGATGTTTTACGGGATTAATCCCGAACTGAGAAGCATCATCACCCAATATTGCATATATGACCTCTAGGAGTCATCCCCTATCGAATATGTGTATGCTAAATTTGGATCACTCTGAGAGTTTTCTAAAGTTTATTTCTAATATAGATGCAGCACAATAAGCTGCTCTTGGTTGAGATGTTAATATTTTTATTTATATTGTCACATTTATTTTTGTGACGTGGGACATCTAAATGCGAAAGACACGATCTAAATGTTTAGTGTAGTCTTTCGTATATGTGTGTTCAAGTTGAACGAATTGGAATCGATATTTGTAGATATTTGTAGATATTTGTAGTCAACGTTAAATTCTACATCGAAACCATATATCATATATTTAAAAATGTTAAAATAAAAAAATCGAAAAATTCGACACAAAATTCGAATATCTCGAAAAATATTCGATATAAAAAATTTTTGATTTGATATTCGGATTCAGCGTTAAAAATACATATAGATCCGTTTAAAAGTGAATTTATAAAAATTATAATGTTCAGCTCGAATAATATAAAAAGCCATCAAACATGTCTTCACATAGTGAAAACGCTACGATCCACAGGGAGTCGGCCCCTAGGGCTCATGTGGTTCTTCAACATGCTACTGGGATGGCGGACAACCAACAACGCCAAATTGGGTCTTCTAACAGTACCCAATTTGATGATCAGGCCCGGACCGCTGGAATGGACCCTGGCCGAAATTCATAACCAGGACACGACCGAAAAATATCATGTCCAGGCTGTGGAGGTAAGCCAGGGAAAGGTGCTGACAGCTCCCTTTTTGGACCCGGTAAACAGGCCTTGCGCTCATTTGTTGAAGGTAAGCGTCGGCAATTGTTAGAAAGTATGGGTATCTTCCATACTCTTAATGCTACCGATACCCCTCTTCAACAAATGAGCATATGTAGCACTTGCCGGAAGGAGTATTATAAAGCGAAGAAGCTCCCTGAGGATATTCTAGAACTTATTGGAGCATTCTAGAAACTAATCGAATATTCAAGAATCTATTGGAGAATTCAAGATTCAAATGACAAATCGCTCAAATCGACTTGACTCTTGCGGAGCACTATTATCTATTAATGGGGTAGGGATACAGTTTTGGCCCTATAGCAGCTTTACTGCACGAGAGCGAGTTATGTTTAAAGACAAATTTGATCTGGTCCTCAAGACCTTTCAAATGATATACTATATGTGGGAGTGGGGCGGACGGAGGCGGGCATAGGGGTTGAAGGTCAAGAGGAGGTCACGTGATTGGGTCAAGTATGGTATCGATGAACTCAGTTCATTGAGCTGAATCCAACGATATACTATACATGGGGGTGGAACCATTGGAACACCCTCATTCCAAAATGCTAGGAATCGACCGAATCTTTTTGTACATAAAAACCCTTTTGAACCTAGACTTTTCAGTTTTCTAATTTACAAATATACTTGTTTGCTTCATGTTAGAAGGTACTTTAAGATAATTCGGAAGACTCTTTCAATGAGTTAAAAGAGTGTTTAAGATATCTTGGAAGACTCTTTACGTTTTTAATATTTTGTTATAAATACACTCACAATTTTCTATTTTTTAATTCATTTTATCATGAAGATAGTTCAATACTTCGAAATAGAGCATGAAAATAATTTACTTTTACTCTAAAACCTTTGTTATGAGGTTGATATGAGGATGATAAGAGGTTACTATTAGGTTAACAAAAAAATATTTACTTTATAAATGAACTCATTCAATCAAACAAATTTTAATGAAAGAGACAATAACTATAACAATCAAATAAGTTTAAATAAAAGTGAAACATTTCAAGATGCTGATAATAATATGAGACTAATGATGTGTAATAGATTTTTAGCAGGTGTTGCAAGTAATCCTCATATGACTAAAAAAGAAGTTTGTCATCATTTAGGATTAAAAGTTGGTACAATCAACTCCATTCAACATTACAAATTTGAAAGTTCATTTTATTAAAAAAAAACCTAAAGCTCATAGAAAGAAAAAACAAGAAAGTGAATCAGATAAGTCTCCTAATGAACAACCTGATAATAGTACATTTGTTGTAAAATCAAAAGCTAAAAATCAAAAGGTTTAAAAGGTGGTGGAGAAACAGCACAGACTTATGATTTTGAAGAAACCTTCAATAAGACAGATGAGTCTTTGAAAAAGTGATGTTTTTTATTTTCTAATAATTTAGTCATGTCGTTGATTGAAATAGCAGACAAGAATCAATTGAAACAAATACAATGTAAAATTAAAAGACTGTTGAGTTTAATCAACTTACTGTTGGATCTGAAGCTAAAGCTGCTGATCAATTATATACAGAAAATAGAGTTTTAAAGGAACTTGGAGTGGCAGCTGTTGGAACTATTGAAAGAATGGATGAAGAAATTGAATTAAAGGATAAAATTAATGTTTTAGAAAAAGAACTTAAAGATGTTAATCACTACAATGAACAAAAAATTCAGACTTTGTTAAACAAGAATCCTGTAATTAGAAACAATAATAAGGAAAAAGCTAAATAACGTTTAATGAATACAATTTCTTTATCTTATAAATGATAACCGAGAAATTAATAAATGGTGCCAATGAAAAAGTTAAATCACTTTGTTATGAAAATAAAAAATTATGTTATTGTATTTATATTTTAATATTTATTTCAATTGTATTTGGTATAACCTTACTATATTCTATCTTTAAATTTAAAAACAATTTAGAACATAGGAAGGATAACATATCTCCTTCAATGACATTGTCACATTAAGTTATTAATAAAATAACCGGTTTGGGTTTATATATTACTTGGTATTTTATCTGTACTTGTTTTAACATTGATATACATTTTCTATTATGGAAAGTTAAACTTATACAAATGAGTGGAACTTAAAATTTTCTCGCTAAAAGGCTGAAGAATTAAACGCTAACCAACAAATCACTTAACATATTATCAAAGTTTATAATTGGTGTCATTTCCATTCCATAGATGTCATTAGGGGATACAAATCCATGCACTTTGTTTGTGTTTGCTATTGTTCCACACCTTAAAGATAATTTCTTAGTACCCTTGTTAATATTTTTATTGACTATTATATCTGTCTTTTTCTATTTACATGCACCTCATAAAGATAGAAACTCTTCATATTTAGATCTTTCATAATACGTTTAAGACTAGAGTCTGATATTCCTATCAGCTTACAAGGTTGTGGTTTTGTTAATTCAGGATGCTCTTCTTTCGCTTGAACAAACACTATAACCTTTTTCATTAACATATTCTTCCTTATATCATCTGGTACTATTGTGCTCGTATACTTTATGCTGTTCAAATGATCTTTCGTTTAATACTACTTAAATCTAACCTTAAATACATTAAAAACTGAGCGAACAAGATCGAGGCAATGAAATTAATTTGATCGATCTAGAACGATATTTAATTTTATCTAATCAAAAGTGATCGAATGTAACTGAAATAATAGGTTTGATCCTTAAATTGATATGTATTACATGATATTTAAGAAATATAAGAATTGGGATATTAAATTCCAGAAATTACATATTTTCTCGTTGTTGGTTCAGTCAAATTAGCATCTCTAAAGTTAAATGGTTGAATTCAAACATTACTTTAATTGTTTGACATTTAATAAGTTGAGGCCGTGCAATAGTAATACTTTCTCTTAATGAAAAAATGATTGAATTAATCTAAGAACCGAACAAGATTATCATATGATGATGCGAGAAAGAGTCAGTTTATTTTACAAAGAATGAAAAGATAAACACAAAAATTAAAAGCAATATAAGGATATAAATTATTTTCTGATTATTGTTATCTCTTAATAATTTATCAATTTTGTTAGTGTAACTACCAAGAAATTCTGTTTTTATTTCCACTTAATGAGATAGTATTGAAGGTTGTGATTTTATCATATGTTAGTCCTATCATTTCAATGCTATTAAAATGTGAAAGGTGATGAAATATGAAGTATAAGTTTTAAAAATTCACTTGAAAATGTGTTAGTCTTATGAGAATTGCTGGTATTGTTGAACTTTATCGTTGTAAATAGACGAATAATTCTTCGCTATCTTAATAAAGCGTTTTTAACTATTACTTAATTGTTAAAATGAGCGTTGCTGAAAGTGTTGCATCTAATGCAATCCTCATAGGTAAAGACAATTCCGATCCAAATGCTTCTGGTATAGAGATCTTTAAAGAGAAACGAAATCATGTTAGTGCTCTTGCAACTCTCTTGCGTGCCGCCAAAGAGCGGTCAGAGTTAATACGAAAGAAGGAAGTGTCAAAGCATTCTTTAAATATTTGAAGGAAATTGACGGTATTCCATATCTTACTTTGAGGAAAAATGACCAGGCGTCAAGAGAGATTAAGGAAAAGGATCCCAGGAAACTTATAAGCGGTATTAAGGCAATCTTCAGCATGATCTCTAGTGAAAAAAATCAAGACATTGAGAAAATTGAGATTTCAGTGGATGAACTGGCAACAACAGTGTTCAGTTGCAAAAAAGCCAGCGAAACCCGACAGCACTTTGGTCAGTTTATTATCTCTGCTCAAGACGATAATGTAAAGCTTTATGTCTACAATACTAAGCTTCTGGTAAAATACGAAGAGAAAATATTTTATAAGCCGAACGTGATTCAACAAAAATACTTCGTGAGTATCTCCGAATATGACCTGAACAGTGAATTAGTAATTAAGGATGCCGACAAATTAGCTTCTTTAAGGCATGAAACAGCAATGCGTTGGCTAACAGGTATGAAGACTAAGTTTGGTGATACTAAAAACCTATGTTATAAGCAACAACACTGATAAATAAGTCTTAAATTGATTATTACTTTAATTACTTTGCCGATCGCTCCTGTGGTGTTAAAATTTTGTATTTTTAAATATATTATATCACTTATATGTATTGCTGTATTTTAGTGCGAATAAAGAGTGAACAAAAAACGCTATGTTAGTAAGGCGTCGCATTTTCTATCTTTTGATAATTAGCAGAGCAATGCATTTGACTTAAAAAACTGTTTTTGACCAAAAATGGCTAAAAAAGCTTTAAGTTGAAAAACTCAAATTGACTATTAGTCTTTTTTCTAACATTTTCTGACTTTTTTATTTTTTCTAACTTTCTTACCCTTAGTTTATTATTAAAGGTGTAATAAGATTGCCTTTTAAAGAAAAAATATTTAAAATATTATTTAATAGCTCACTGTAATGTAGACTTTTTGAATAAAAATTGTAGAACTTGTATATGTCTGTATTAAATTTTATGAAACTTTTTGACTTTTTTTACTTTTCCATCGACTTTTTGCATTGGTTTAATAATTAGTTAAAAAGGTTAGAGTTAGTAAAATGAATAAAAGCATGAAGATTTTAAAGATGCACATTTTATTATAAGTAATGTTAAAAGCATTAAATTAGCAATTTGGTCTTCAAAAGATCAGAGAGAATACTGGAAATCAAGGTCTTAGTCTTATAACATTAGACAATGACCTTAAAAAAACGACCACACAGTTTTATATATTCTTTAATTTGATTAAATAGTTTGTAGTAAAATTTTGTTTTTTCAAATAAAATAGGTTGGAAATTCTGCTTTTTCCATGAGCTTTAGAGGTGTTTTAAGAATTATTTTTGAACTTTCTAAGAGAATTCCGGTTAAATCCTATTATGCGCCGCCACTATATAGCAATAAAAATTATTTTTTACATTTTTATATTTTCATCGATTCTTATGTAATTTTTATCGCTGATTACGAATATCTATTCAAAAAATTTCTAAGTCAAAGGATTTTCGAGATATTCGACTTTAAGTTAGTTCGAATCTAATAAATTTTACAAATTTAATTAAATATTTCATGCGATACATCACTTCAATGTGGGTTTTAACACTTAATAAAACTATAAAGTCAGAAAAATTGTAATCCAAACAGTTTTCGAGTTATTCGATTTATATTAGACTAAATTAGGTTTTTAAAAATTTAAATAAATAATATATATGATTTATGATTTTAAATAGTTTTTAACGCTGATTACGAATATTTAATCAAAAAATTCTAGATTGAATAGGTTGTGATATTCATTTTATAAATAAACTTAGCAAAATTCAATTTTAAAGTCATTTAAGTCTTTATTAAACCACAAATATTATTAATTATCACATCAAATTAATGCTTAAAAATTATCACAATATTAAAATAATTACATTGATTTGAAATGACAAGAATTAATGATTTTACCGATTTCATAGTTTTATTCAGCATCAAAAACTACATTGAAATGATGTATCATATGAAATATTTAAATAAATTTGTAAAATTTATTAAATTCAATCTAACTTAAAGTCGAATATCTCGATAACCCTTCGACTTAGAATTTTTTGGAATAGATATTCGTAATCAGCGATAAAAATTACATAAGAATCGATGAAAATATAAAAATGTAAAAAATAATTTTTATTGCTATTGGCTTGATTGATAAGTTTCTAGACTGACTAGTTTTCAGTAATTTTTCCAGAGATTTCTCAGCAAATAATTCAATTATGACCTAAATGATGATGATTGACCTGACCAGTCTGTTCCTGCCACTTACCAAAGAAATTTCTAAATTTCTCTATCGCCATTGAAAAATGAAAGAAATGATCGGTGAAAGGCACTTTTTGACATAAACCATCGCCATTTGAAGAATACTGCTCATAACTTGATGCTTTTTTTCCTTTAAACAATCCACTAACTCTGCTTACTGCCTGACTCGATTGATCAGATTTTCGCTCAAGAGGTTATCGGTGGTGGATACGAATAGATCCAAGCCTACAGTTGAAGTCCTCTGAATGCGGGACTCGAATTACTGGGACAGACATTTAGCTGAACATTTTAGAGTATCAACTGGAAGAGCGCATCAAATTGTGCGCAATAATTTTTACGTGTGAAGGTTTGTGTCGAGTGTCACTATTTTGGTAATTTTTGAGAACTGACAAAATGGAATGCATAAAATCTTTGGCAAGTGGTGGGAACAGATGAGTCAGGTCAATCATCATCATTCAGTTCATATTTGAATGATTTGTTGAAAAATCACTGAAAAAATTACTAAAAACTAGTCAGTCTAGAAACTTATCAATCAAGCCAATATATAGTGGCGGCGCATAATAGGATTTAACCCTATATTGAATTTGATCAAAATCACTCGATCGGCAAGTTTTCAGTGCTTATTCCTACCCCTCCTTTGTCAACAACGTTACATTCTTAATTAGTCAACTGATTAGATAGAGATATTTACAATGCATTCATATATTATCTATAATAGATAGTAGTATATATATGGAGAGGCTGAGACAGTACGAGTAGTACGAGTCTACGAATAGTATGAGTTAAGGTGCGTTTACACGATGCGATATTCATCGCTGCAATTTATTGCATTGTGTAAATGGGAAATTGAAGCGATAGCCATCGCATGAAACACATCGCATAGGTGTTGATATTGTTTCTACTTTTGCAACTAAATTGTGGCAATCTTGCATCTGATTGGATGTTGAAATTACATTTGTTTTCATAGCATTCCTTACTTCAAAAAGTATAAACAACACGTGTTTTAGATTTTGTAAATAAACAAAGTTTAATATTAATTGTATTGAGTTAATTGCTTTTAAATGGGGCTAACTTTTGAACAAGAAGAACAAATTATTGAGTTATATTATGATAATCCGAATTTATGGAATCCCAAAGATAAAAATTATAAAAACAAGCAATTGAGACAAAAAATTAGAAAAGTTTTGCTCCATTATTGGAAATATTTCATGTGAGTTTGAGTTTGTATTGAGTTTTAATTGTTTAAAAATTTATGAAAATTTTGCTTAATTAGGTCAAGAAATTGCTCTAAAATTCTGTAATTTGAGAACTACTTTTGTTCGAAAGTACAAAAAGGTGTCTTTTCAAATGTCTGGAGATGGAGCAGATACTGTATATGTTTCAAAGTGGAAACATTACAACAAACTTCTTTTCCTTCGCGATACAATTACTGCAGATGAAAGCCAATCAAATTTGAACACATCTCAAGAAATTAGCATTGATATCAATTCTGATGATACTGATTATACAATTACATCACTTGACGACATTTCATCGCCAAATACCTCGACTTCTTCGTCACAATCTGTTCGTAAAAAGAGAAAGCAGACAAATGAAAAGTCAGAATTGTATGAAGTGGCTGCAAAAGTTTTGAGCACTCCTGAGGAAAAAGATGACGAAGAATTAGCTTTTTGTAGAAGTTTAGCAGCATCATTACGTCGTTTTGATCCACAAATAAAGGAAATAGTTAAACTCGAGTTACAGCAAGTAATTGTCCGCCACACTTACCCTCAATATTATCAATCTTAATTCAACATATCGAAAAGACTTGAGTTTAATTAAATTTTATTGAATATTTTTTTCAAATTTAAGTTTTGCTCAATAAATTCTCGCTTCAAATTATTATTTTAAATGAGAATAAAGATATTGCCAACTGATTTGTCCCTCATCATTAAAATAAGACGTGAATTTATCTCTAATTTCTTTTGCTTCTGATGAATAAAAATTTGAAGACAATTGCCCTATTGATTGTATTGCTTGCGAGTCTACTTTGCCTCCATGTGCCCATATGTAAAGTCCCTGTCAATATGTCTTCATGATCGATAGAGTTTGGAGGTGTATATATGTTACGTGTACTTGTTTTAGTTCTTGAAAGGTTATGTAAAAGCACAGTGGTTAACACTAGTTTCTTCGAATTGTCAACAGATAAAGATATAGGTTTACGGTAAACACGCCATACCGAACTCAAAATCCCAAAAGCATTTTCAACCACTCTTCTGGCTCTCGAAAGTCGATAATTAAATATTCTTAGTTTGTTGTCTAAACTTTTAACCGAGAAGGGTTTCATTAAATACCTTTTCAAAGGAAAAGCTTCGTCTCCAACAAAAACATAAGGCAAATTATGAGAACCAACAATTTTGTCTTCAGGTATATTTAAGTTATTTGATTCAATAGCTTCTTTTATATCGCATTTACCCCAAACTCCGCCATCGCTTATGCGTCCATTAGTTCCAACATCATCATAAAGAAACTTATAGTCAGCATCAGCTATTGCCATCAACACGATACTGAAAGTTCCCTTATAATTGTAGAAATGGGAACCACTATGTGATGGCCGGTTAATCAATACGTGTTTGCCATCGATGGCTCCAATACAATTTGGAAAATACCATAGCTCTTCAAATTGTTTTGCTATTATATTCCATTCCTCTTCAGTTGTTGGAGTCTTGAGATATTTATCTTTGAGCTGATAATAAATTGCTTCTCATACTTCGGGAACTATATTTGGTATCGAAGAAGGTGATACACGAAATGCAAATGAAAGTGACTGATATGAATCACCTGTTGCTAAAAACCGAAGAGTTAATGCGACTCTTTCTTTGGTCTTGATGGATTCACGCATACAACTGTCTTCTTTTTGAATTTGAGACCTTATTGAATCAACGATAAAGTAAAAAGTTTCAGTATTCATTCGCAGATATCTTCTGTAATTTTCAGTGTCTTCTAACGCCAATTCTTTAACTAAATTCTCGTAATGACGTTTATCTGAGCGACGTTTAAACAAGTTTTTCATCCAAACACTTCTATTAACACGTCGTTCTTCATATTTATCTTCTTCGAGAAGTAAAACAATAGCTGCGGCCACTTTTTTCTTGGAGAACATTTTCTAGTAAAATAATAAATAGAAATGAACGTATGGTTAAACAAGGAGTCAGCAATACGCATTCCTTCCATTCATTGTTTTTAAATTAATTAATAACATTTAACTAATTTAATTATACACTAGAAACTGGTTTTATAATTTTCAAATAAAAACATAAACAAAACTTTAAAATCGAGCGCTTCTCAAAGCCATCACTGCGCCTGCGTTCAATACTTTAAAGTGATTCGCTATTGTAAAGTAAAATTGCATGCAATGAATTGCATCTTCTAGATAGAAAATTGCAGCGACTAATCCTCAATGCAACGGATTGAAATAAAAATTGCAGGCGATGTGCGATGAACATCGCCTCGTGTAAACGCACCTTTATACTATCCCAGATTCTCTACAACCCATAAAATTAACAAAAAAATCCATAAAATCAATCAAAAAAAAGCTGGGACACTACGAGGCGTACGAGCTCATACCCCCATAAAGTGTTATAATCTAAAATACGGAAAACTTTATTTCAGCGAAACAGGACAAGATAGAAACACCAAACCAACGCAAATATGAGTAAAAATTGATTCTAAAAAATATGTGAGCATTTCAAAACCAGTACTATATGTACAAATATATTTCATGAAAAAGTGAAAATTTTGAAATTTTCCCCTATCTTTGCCCATAGTCCCCAAAGATTTTTTCTATGTAATTATAGAGTAACATCTCCCCTACATAAAACAACAAAAATGCTTTTGGGGAATCTATGGGCAAAAATAATATTGACAAAAAACTAACTGGTGTAATGTATTCGCAATTGTCATTTGCTATTTAAGAATGTTTATAATATTTTCAAATCATAACATATATTGTTAATAAAAGCAGAATGTTATATCTAAAAGGGTTATACTTTGCACATAAACAAAGGAGTTCTGTTGCCTAATTTGGGAATGGATTGTTATATTAGGGATACCATTTAATTACCGCGCATATTATAATAAAACCAAATTTTATTTTTTAAAAAAGTTACAAAAGTTCAATCAATTATATAATCGTCTCCTTTATGATGATAACTCCCCATTATTCGACCGAATTTTATCTAAGCATCATTGCCCACTAAAATTGGTCGGCCAGATCTTAGGCTATCTTCAGGACTGCAGTCATCGGAACAGAACCGACTACACCATTTCTGGGATTGTCGGGTACTTATCATTTGGCCGTAGGTTTCACAGATATTATTGGCGGCCACAGTGGCATTTGATCAGCGATCGAATTCGTACATCAAACAGTGTCTGTCATGACTGTTATCGGGAATGTAATCGGACATTGTTTGGACAAAAATAAGAAACTACTTTTTGCACTAAATTGAAGTCAAGTATATCTATTTTCAATTGAGAAACGGAAACTATTTGTAAACAAATGCTTTCCCTCCGCAGACGACACTACAATTATATATTCAAAATACGCGGCAATTAAATGGTACCCCTAAATATTTACACATACCAATACACAGTTATTTGCATCTATAGTACTGATGTAAAAATGCTTACATATGATATATATTGAGTTTATACTAATATCTGTGTTAATTTAATGTCTTTATCTCGTTCCGTTTTACTACAATACATTTTTTCATATTTAGCACATTCTACATTTTAAATCTCGCGCGAAAAGCGGAAATGGGTCAAACCTTTGATCAAAGTTAATAGTTAGTCATGCACTATAAGTATACTGAGTCTGATCAAAATCGGTCCATTAGAACACTTATTCCTACCCCTCCTTTGCGTCTATATGAGAATATTCGATAACGATATCGTAATCATATGAATTAACCAGATATTTGAGTTTCTTGCAAAGCCTTACTATGAATTTAACCTTTCCTATATAAAAATGTGATTATTTCGGATAAACATGTAAACTATGACTCTAGTCTTGGTTTTCGCATTTTTGTTAAATTTTACTTCGAATAACCGTAATTTTTATGAGTTGGTAAGTCTTCAAGTCTATTTTATGTCATTATTGGTTTATTATATATATTTTCAAGAATGCATTTCTGAGACAAAATACAACTTAAGTTTACCAAAAAACCATTGGATGGAAATTGGCATAATGCCCAGACAGATACAAAATGTTTAGCCTTAGATTTTGAGAACTTAAGAGAATTGATATAATAGTGTGATCAAATACAAGTAGTTAAATAGTTGAGAGATGAAATCATAACAGTTAAGCATTAAAATTAATTCAGTTTAATAAATGAAATTATAAAGATATACACTACCCCTCATAAGTATGGAAATAAGAGGAATTAACTCGATATCTTGTCTTTGATTGAATGTAACTAAGGAATTACTTCGTTGATTTTAGCGAAACTTGTCTTAAATTATTGCGTCATAATTTAGGATTCGAACGGTATAAAGATATCAAATAGTATCGTATTTTAAGTAAAGTTATAAGCAATCAAAAACTTTTTGTGGTGTTTTCATGAGGTCATAAATAAGGAACATTTTTTATTTGACTGAATTAAAGTGAAAAAAATCATTTAACAATTCTTCAAAACTAAATAGAACAAAATACTAATTAAGTAAAGCATTTTGAAACCAAAATATATTAATTTAAAACTAATTCCTTGGAAAAATGGCCAAATTACGAGAATTTTCTGAAGTCGAACGTCTTCAAATGTTCAGGATGAGAAGTGAAGGCAAAAAAATATCAAACCATAGCCGAAATGATAGGCTTCATATGCTTATAAAGTCGTAAAAAAGATAAACACTTTCGGAACTGCTCGCAACTTAACAAGAAGTGGTCGAAAACGCTGTACAACAAAGCGAACTGATAACAGAATTTTAACAACTGTGGCGAAAAACCGAAGAATTTCGGCTAAATGAATCAAACAAGACCTGCAATCTGCGAACATCAATTGCAGCGAATCAACAATTAAACGACGATTAAGAGGAAAGCATTAATTTGGCGGAATCGCACTCAGGAGACTAGCTATAAGTGGTAAAAATCGCATAAAAAGACTCGCGTTTGCAAATAAAAACTCAAATATGCCTCTGGCCTTCTGGAATAAAATCATTTAGTCAGATGAATCAAAATTCGAATTAATTAACTCGAAAAGACGAATTAGATTGTGAAAAAACGAAATTACAGGCTTAGTAAAGACAACATTGCAGTTAATGTAAAGTACTCGCCTTATGTAATAGTCTGGGAATGTGTTTCGGCCTCTGGTATCGGCAACTTAGTTGAAATTAATACTCTAAACTGGATGCTAAACTTTATGTAAAAGCCATTGATAAGAATTTATATGGGAGTGCACAACACATAGGAATCGGAAATTGTTGTATCATTTGTAATAAAAGTTTGCGAATCCGTACAGAACTCTATTTTAATAAAACACATGATCTCTTTGCTCTAAACTGTTAAAGAAGTCTGCGTTGCTTCATAATTAATTAACTAATCAATCGTTAACTTGATTATGATCATAGTCCCAGTGGCTGTTAGTTTGTCGATTTTAGTATTTAAATTACATTAATCTTGGAGTTTCAACTCATTGTAACTGGTATTTCTACCAATCGGTTTCAAACCTCCATTGTTGGCACTTCTCGTTAGGTTTTTAGAAGTTTAATTTATAATTGGTTTTAAAATTGTTGTAACATTAAAAGTAATTATAGAACAATACATTATCTCTTATATAAACTTAATTTTGAAGATTTAGATTGAATTCTGAAAATTTTGAAATAAAATTTGAACAACTATTTAACCAATTCAATTAATTGATGGTCTACTTTGAGTGAGTCATTGTCCTTATTGTTTATTTTTGGGATAAACTTGTTCAATAATCGCTGTTCAATAGCCAGAAATGGTGATTCACATAATAGGCTACAAACCATGCCGAATGCAAACGTCAGAACAAGTGTTGGAATGAATGCGTATAACTATTCAAATAAATGAACTCAATTGTCAAATGAACTGAATAAGACTTGGCTTTAGTAAGGAACTCGAGTTATATTGTTGTAGAACGAGCTCAAACAGTGACTGTTCCTCAACTTAAGCTACTTGTAAATGAAGTTCGATTAGTTGTGTGACTGCGAAGAACAACAATGTAATTTGCATTCCGTAGTAAAGCCAATTATTCAAAGTGAAAACTGAGGACAAGTAACAGTTCAGAGAACTAGAGGACAACTCACTCCGTCGTAGTGACTGACATGAATGCGTTCTCTAATGGTTCCCAATTTCATCCAATGAACGATCGGATGTATTAAATAAACAGAATAAGTCAGTCTTGAAAACGGTATTAATGGACTCCACGATAGGATACTATTAATAAAACCTCCATTTCCATTCACACAAGCAAATATAATCCAAGCGATAGCCACTGACCAGAGAGTCCGATGAAGTGAACCATAAGTTATTGACACTATTGGATGAGGTTCTGAGCCTTTATTCCAGGGATGGATTGCGAATAGTATTACAGTTAACGTTATTGCAGTTAAAGTCCAGCCGATTATCGATACCCTTTTCTGTATTGAGAACCACTTATGTGTTGTTCTTGTCTTAAAAGACTTAATGACTAATGCCAGAAATATTCCGATACAATACGATCCAATGTGAGAGTAAGGCTTTATGTAAAAGTCTAGCACTAGTTGTAATCGTTCACTATTAATGACAAGAAAATAGGTTTTTCAAAACATTTGAATCTTTTTCCAAAGACATCTCTTAAGAGCTAACAAGTTTTTATTTGACTAATTGAGTTAAATCATGAGATTATTGCTGTGTTGACAGCTATTGAAGACATGAAACACTTTGATGGATTTATTTGCATGTGACTATAATGCAATAAAATGTAACTGTACTGTACATAAAATGAGAGACTCACTGAACTTTTGGCTGAGCGTAAAGAAGAGTTGGCGGATAATTGTTTTGCCATAAAATGATTGCTGTGATTATAGTTCCAGTCAATATCAGTAAACAGTTGTTGATTATGGCCAACTTTTTATATTTATAAATTATAGGCATTATTACTATTAGTGTCAGTACATAAAAATGAAAATCACAGCCCAAATACCAGGTGTGAAGTAAACACTAAGAGTTTTTCAAAATATTCAAAGTTTTAATATATGAAAACCTTTCATGTTCTTAATAACTCTATTTTGTGGTCTGTACTAACTATGTTTCTGGAATCGACCAAATAGTTGATGAAAAGAAGAGTTTTCCACCAATTCTTCTGACAACTATCGACAACAGGCTCAATGGTTTCGTGCCATATCGGGCCTGAGCCCAACAGTTGTATAATGAAAGTTAGCGACAGAGTTAGAATTAGAAGAGGTAAAAAGCGCCAAACTCTATGCAATATGTAAACCAGCAAATTGAAGTTTTTAGTTGACTTGAAATGTGATATCGACCCATACGTTGTTAAAAGTCCACTTAAAATAATTAAGGAATCAAATTGAAAATTTCATAATTTGAGATATCAGTCGCAAGGCATTAAACTTGAGTGAAAGTTAATAGTGTTTTATGTGGCTTTTCAGCAGTATGTGAGTCTGTTATTATACCTGATTAAAAAGAATGTGTTCACGGATAGTGATCCGTGCATTAAGGGCTGAAACCATAAACTGGTCACTATATCACTGGTGGCGAACGAACCACGAAATATTTGAAAACTGATCCATCCGTAACAGTGACCAAACACTACCCAAACTATGCTAAACACACGCAATCCGTGCAGACATCTTATGCTTTCGCTTTGATTTTTATTAGCTATTAGGCGCCGAAAATTATTTTGCACAGAAAATGCACTTAAAATGGAATTTTGATTATTGCCATTAATAGAGTATTTGATTGTTGCGATTACTACCAACAAAACCATTACTGACACATAACAGCTGAAATGAAGAGAACAAATAGAAAAATTGCTAAGCTCCTGCATCAAATAATAATCATTGTAGAAGTGAGTGGAGGCCTTGTGTGCCTGGTCACCCTTCACTCGATTCTTTATTCAAATCTCTCGCTAACTTTCAAAAACTCTGTACTTTGAATATGAAGTTTTGTTAAATTGTAATAATTCTAAGAAATAAAGTAAAAATACTGAATAAATCAAATTTAAGACTACAAATATTATATAATAGGCTTCGATTGGAAAGGCATGTGTAGCCTGTTTTTGAAGAGGTGCCTTAGCGAATAGGTGTTTAATATGCATTTAAAACTTTCTGTAGTGAATTGAATATAGAAACATTTTTAATGCATAGTAAAAGGCCCTTGTTCAAATACAGGTTACATATATTCAACCGAATTGAATATGATCTGTGAGATCTCATTCGACATTATAGACTTTGTGCTCATAACTTGAAATTTTCTGACTTCGCCACTGATAACAGTTGAAGAATATTGCGGGTATGAAAGTTGTGGTTCAATTTTAACAAAAGATGAACTCTTTCGCATATTATAACAAGCCTTAGATTTTTAAAAAGGTTAAGGTTGTCAAATTCTAATATGTTCTACTTTTATTGCATAAAGTCTAGTGTTGTGAATGGAATTTCAACTTTTAAAAGTACAAAGAGTATTTGTAAGTAAACTTCATACTCAACTATTTATCTTACATCGATAATGATTGATATGCGTCCAGGTTTAGCAATTTGTGGTTCAGATCTATCTTCTGCTCGCAATGCGGCTTCATTAAAGTGAGTCCGGTTTTGTTCAGAGCTAATTGAGCAGAAGATTGGTTTAAAAACAAATTAGATTCCACTAAAGGTAAGTCAAATTGTGCTCTTAATTCAAACTAATCGAACTAATTTCAATTGTATTCAATGATGCGTCAAATAAATTTAGTGATTTTTAACTCTTCGATTGAGTTTATAAATAAGTGGTTAATGTCATGAGTTTGATGTTTAAATTGAAACTTTTGTGATTTAACTGCTTTTGTTGGCTCAACTATTTCAGTGTTTAAGTCTAAGGTCGTGAAAACAAATAAATTGATTTATTGATAATATCGAACTGTGAAGCTTTTCTCAGTTATACAAATTGTTTGAATACCTGTTTTCATAATGCTTTGGATATGAGTTTCACTGCAAAGCGAAGGCAAACAAACTCCAATTCGATAATATAAGTAATGAAAATAATGTGCAAACGATGTACTCAAGTGATGAAAGACCTGTTAGTGAGTAAAAAATAACTGTCATTACATTCACAACAATTGAATACATGAGTTTGACTTTGAGTAGTCCTTAATTTACTTATAAAATGTTTAAAAGAATTATAACCCATTTACAGTCCAATTGAAATTGTCTTATAGTTATTTTAAATTGACGTCAAGACATTAATAAAAAAGTGCGAATGACAATCATAAAGTTTTCAGTATCTGATCTAAAGCTTTCAGATGCGATTTAAATCATGAATTTTCTCTAATGGAAACAATTAAAGTTCGGTAACTTCTCAACGCATTGTTTCGCATCGTTTGTGCAAAAAGTCAAAGACGAAGCCGTCAAACATTTCAGCATTTTTATGACCAATTTGAACATTTTCATGTTCAGCACGAACTTATCAAACTCGTAAGAGCTAATTTTGGAATAATAAACAAATAAATAATTAGTAACGAAAACGGATGTCCTTTCATACAATGGATCAAGTCTTAGCATTTTCCACAGCCACAGCTGGTATGGGATCTAGACGGGCCATAGTCTGAGATATTTTGCCAAAATGAAGTCTAGTTCTGTACTAAACAAATCTCATGAAAGATTAAAACTGTGTTTATTTGATGCATCAGTCGATTGCTTATTGCTAACCGTTAATGAAACCGTTAATGAAACATTTGAAAAGAAACTAACTGATTTTTCAATGAAAGTTCTGATTTGATTCTGATTTTTTGCCCCAAATCAAAGATAGTTGATAAGTCACTGACATTTTGAATTAGATTCTGAAATAAATCAATCAACTCATCGACGGATTGTTTATGAAAAGCACACCTTTCCGGGTTGTGAGTAATTATAGAAATATTCACTTATAGGTTGTCCAATCGAATGGTACGGCTCTCTTTTAGGCATTTGTATTCTGAAGTCCAATACACAATAGGAAGCGTTTGAAACCTCAACACATTCATCGTAAGAGCCCATATCGTTCAAAGTGCCTTCCAGTAAACCACTCGGAATTTTGCCACTTGAGTCAAGCACTAGTTTAAAAATAATCATAATTAACTTTAATCAAATACATTTGGATTTTTCATTCAATACTTTCGTTATTATAGCAACCACTAATCATTTTTATTATTGTAATATTTTTAGCGACACTTGTGTATATTTACTACCTACTATTATATATTACGCAGCAAGCTTAATAATTCAAAGTAGTTCTAAAGTAGCTGTAAAGTGTGCTTGATATTTTCGTTTATCTAACTATGTTTTGAATTGAGTTTTGCACTTATAAGTTAATATGTCCTAAGAGTCTGGGATTAGGAAAATGTTATGAATTATTAAGAGTACGCTTTTTCTTTAATTCAAAATTAGAGACAGATCGAAGTTTTTGTGCTATCAAATAAAGCACATTCTCAGTAATGAAACACTGCTTGTTTCCGGACTTTTGGGCATAATACATAATATATCAATTGATCTCAATTTTTAGTGCAATTCAACAAATAGTTTCATGTTTTTCAACTTCACACATAAAATATTAGAATGAAATTCAGAAGAGATTTAAGTTTAACATCAGTTGTACTGGAATTCGTTGAGTAAAATTGAAATATTTTTATCATTAGAAATAAGAGTGAAAATCGATCTAAAAGTTTTGAGTAATAATCTAGGTCTAAATTCTATATCACATAATTCATACGTTTATGGTAAAAATCTAAAGCTTGAAAAATAAAACTTTGATACTTTTTATGGCCCAGTAATCCAGATTTGAGATCGAATCGATGTATTGCTCAATAGCTTGAGAACATCCTTTATCTACTGAACTATTGTTGAGCCACTTATTGACTGTTGACTTTATCGTTGGGTTGAATAATTGTCGGACACTTAAGGACACAACACTTTCTAAATTTCTCCATGAATCCAAATAGTCTGAACTTTCGCTACATATCGGTTCTGACACTGAAAACAATAAGACTATTAATAAGTTCAAAACGAACGAATTCATTATTGAATAAGTAAATTGAACTTCAATCGAAACAAAGATTATTCCAAAACCGACTCAAGCAATTGATGTGATAGAAAACTTTTGCAAAATGCAATGCCATAGGGCTAAGCATCGCACTGCATCACGATGAGTTTAATTTTTCAAGAGGCTTATTTAGCTAATATACGCTTAATAAATATCGACACATTTATAGAGCTTGTCCTCAATTTGTAAAACTTGATTTCAATTGTGATGAAGTGTCGTTGAGGATCATAGAATCTTTACTCAAATACTCTTAGTATATTTACTCTAATAACTAATCACCGATTTCACGCTTAGCTTACAGTACTGCTTATAGATTGCACTTTTTCTTAGCATTTCAAACTTTTCTGATAGATTTCTTTCTGACTCCGGATTTTTGTTTGTTTTATCTTATTTGGCACATTAGCTCATCTCCAATAGAACTAATAATCAGACTTTTCAGTTAATAAACATTTCTTTGCATTGAGCCGTTCGCTGACAATAACAGTTCTTATGACAACTATAATTACTTGAGAATTATTTAAGTTTTCTTTTTTCGTTTCTATTTGAAGATTTCATGGTTTTTTTTTGGCTGACAAAAGCTAATTCACGTTGTAATTATAAATAACTAGTCAAAGTAGTAAATCACCCTTGAAATCGATTTATTTGATTGTATATTTTCTCAGATGTTAAATTCGATATGCAGTCAAAAATTGTGGCCAGATTACAGACACAAAAACAGCATCTAATCGGTCAGGCGAAACTGATGCAAATTTATTTACGGACTCGAGTAAGTAATTGTTTGACAAAGCAATCAAAAACTCCACAAACATCAGACACAATGATTAGAAACAACATATTGAAGTATGCTTTAATTGGCTTTTCATTAGTGCACTGTTATTAATGAAGTCAATTCAGTCAACTCATTCAATTAAATCGATGGAAACAATTAACGTCTCAAATTAAAGATATAAATGTTTTCGATATAAGAACTCATTGAATTGATGCTGAACTCAAGAAATCACCTGGGGCTGTATTCTGGAAACTTTGCAAAATTAGCAATATTGCAAAAGGGTACAATATGAATGGATGGTTTGCAATGAACCATTTGCAATCGCCTTATGTTTTGAAATTTGCAATCGTTCGAGAATGTGACCCCTGAAGATCAAAAGAACTTCGACTCAAAGCCAGAACGTCGTGTTGTAGTTTATGAATCGGTAGAGCCCCTGAAATAACACTTCGTTGTAAAAATATCGAACACTTCTAATCAGTGTCATTAATGAAGATAAACTTGATATATACAGTATATTAAAATTAGTGTCAAGTGTTTGAAGTGTTCAAAAGCGTTTCAGAACAACGGTTATTCAACTCCTTACTTCATTATAAAACTTGATCAGTGATTCATTCATGAGGTTAAAATTTGTCTAGATTAAAAAAGCTATAATCAATTGAATAACTTTTCTGTTTATACAGTTAGACACTAATTATGTGTTTATTGATAATGTTAATTATAAGTACTCAATTTGTCTGGAACGAAGTGTGAGGTGTTCTATCGATTCATAAACTCCAATACAGTAGTACTGGCAATCATCGTTTCAATACTACGGACTTTGTTTGGTTCCAAAGTGTTACTTCCAAGATCTTACTGCCAGCGCATACTTCCAATGCGTCTTTCAGAAGACTTTACTTCAAACTTTGCTGGTTTCAATATATTCAAAAAAATTAAATGACTTCAAATTGAGCTCAAAATAATCGAAGAGATTTGAGATGAAAACAAGAGTAAGAGCTATATTCTATTGTGATAAAGCAGTAGAAAAATCTATTTGGCTCAGATGAACTCTGACGGGTAACATTGAAACCTATTGAGATATATAATACAGAGCTTTACAAAAATTCTACTTAATCGTAATAAATCTTATTAAATTGAAATGATTTATAGTGTATTGTATTGAATACAGATGTACGAAACAGAATTTTATCGAATTCTACTGTATCACACTAAATTTAATTGAATTTTAAGTCGCTTTGGAAGCGAACATTTTGTATATAAAAATATGCAACGTTACAAATGATATACTCGGTTTTGACTTAGAAAAGTATCGTAGGTTTTTTTATAAGGGACAATTTTGACTCGGGACAAACTATTAACAAAAAAAAGATACAAATATAAAGGGACTGAATGTTCGATGATGTGAGCATCGAACATTCAGTACTTTTATATTAGCTTAATATCAATGTAAAAAGTGTTGGCTTGAGTCTTGAGAATGAGTGGAGAATTTCATTATTATAAAAATATTAGATTTTATTTTCGATATATATATGAAAGAAAATCTTTTACATTCTTTTATCATCGAAAGAACTTATTGAATAGAAAAATAATTTAAAAATAATTCATGAAATATAATTTGATATATTATTGATGACATGAATGATAATATTAATCTGAAAAAAAGTAGAAACAATGTTACAAAGGAATTCAACTGCGAAAAAATGAGAATACTTTTGAAGATATAATCAAATTTCTCTAGATTCTTATGAAGAGGACAATACCATTGAATTTGTTTTATCTGTATGGGAAAAAAACACTTAGTGACATATTTTAAGTTTGTAGTTAATAAATTACCGCATCTTCGGCAAAAAATCTCAGATCAACTGTGCAATAAGAATGGAATCTGAGGGGACATTTAGGCTTAAAACATTCAACCCAAATGTCTTCCTCTCCACTCTCTACAGAATAGACTGATTTTTCCTCATTACATATAGAACAAGTACCATCCCAAGAAAATGTATGAGTTTTCATTTTCTTGGGAGGAGATTGAGGAAAATCTTTCGAAGAAGTCATATTCTCTGCATAAGATCTTTTTTGCTTCTTAGCTGATGAGAATTTATTTTATTAAAAGATTGAAAGTAATAGAAAACCTATGGTCACCTACTCATCGAAATTGATGTCGAAGTCTTTGCAGAAGAGGAAGTTGAAAGCCTATCAATTAAACGATGAAAAAGATATTTTTCTGCAGATTTTGGCTCCGGAATATCATTAGAAGTGCTGAGAATTTCTTCTTCGAAAGATTGGATATTGTCCTTATTCCACGGAAACGCTGTTATTTTGACATCAGATAAATCAGAATCTGAATACGCATCTCTGTTAAAGGGGACAATTCCAGCTTTCTTGAAGCCGTTTATTGCGTATTCAGAACGATTAATTAATTTATCCCATAATACCTTTATACAGCCACTGAACTCTGATCTATGAATCTTTAAAAAGTCGATATTATATTATTGATTAAAAAGGATACTTCAACTATACCTTGCGTTCGTGTTTGGCCTCAAATTCACTAATCAAAGTTGTCCAAAATTTCTTTAATGGACCGAAAACGCTTAAATCTAGTGGCTGTAGCATATGCGTCGAATGTGATGGCAAACAGATGAGTTCGGTTTTATGATCTCGTGCCGTTTTAATGACATCATATGTGGTATGTGATGTATGCCCGTTAAGAATAAGAAAGAGAGGTCCTTTATAGCCGATCGGACGAGATTTCTCGGCTTCAGGCACGAAAACTGTTCGAAACCAATTAGAGAAAATCTCCGAGTTCATCCAACCGGATGGTGAGGTAGCAAAATGAGCTTCTTTCCAATCATCTTTAGAAGGTTCATAAGGCTTTTTATTTTTATAGATGATTAGGGGCTCTAGATATCGACCAGATGCTATTAAAGAAATGTCAATTTATTGTTATTCTTAAGAATTAAAGTAATGAATCGATGTTACCATTAATACAAGCATGTATCGTAGTGTATTCTCTGCCATTTCCATAAGTTTTTTTTATGAACATTTCGTATACCACGCTTAGCTATGACCATCAGATTTTCTGGAGCATGACAAAATCCAGCCTCATCACAATTTCACGCTATATTTTCAAGAATTTCGGTAGAATTGTCCTGAAAACATTGAATACATTAACTTTGACTATGATTCAATACAGAGAATGCAAACCTTGAAAGATTCGTGTAGAATATTATAAAAGTGATCGAGTCTATCTCTTGTCATAGCTTCAGCTCTATGATGGTCTAGCTTATCTATTTTTCTAAGAGATAATACATCGTGTCGACCCATGAAGCTAGTAACCCAACTATATGAAGGACACTTTCGAACTCCTAGCTTACCTTCCGAGACCAGATATTCGTGAACTAGCCTAAAAGTGATTGAAATTACAACTTATTTGTAATCAGATATCAATTTTTCAACCTTTGGAAGTCATTCCGAGTAAGACCCCATCCGAGTCTGGACATAACAATGAGATAGCCACAGAATATAGATTCTTCTTCTGGCGTCAATAAAGGCTTGTTTCCAGCTTGTATTGGTTGATATTGTTCGGACTGAAATATAATGATGCTCTAAAACTCAAATTTTGCTATTATTTTGCTTACTGGATCGTGAATATTGCGATGGAGAGCACTTTTTGAAACATTGAAATGTTCTGTTGTTTCTCGTATTGACATTCTATTATTTTAATCACTTCTGCGCTTTCACCAATAAACGAATGCCAATAAGCAAGAGCGGCAAGCATAGATAGCAGAGCGTCGCCTCTTGTGTAATTCTAACAATTAAGAATGGTTTTTAAAGATAATACTAATTTATTCGAAGAATTATGAAAATTAAAATCATAAAGCTCGCGCTCACATTGTCATCACTAGTCTCACACTCTTATTTTACCACCAGTAGGCTCACGCTCGCATTTTGTCATTACTATGCTCGCGCTCATCTTGTCATCACTGCTCGCGCTCATTTTGTCATCACTAATAGACTTTTACCACTACTAATCTTAGTTTTTTAAAACTTCAATTTTAACAAATTTTTAAAAAATTCACATTTAACTAAATTCATTTAAGTCAAAATTATGATAAATTGAATGACTAATAAACAAAATAAAAATAAAATCCATAAGATTTTCAGTTCTTAGAAAACACTTCTCTTAAATAAGTTTATTTTAATTAATTAAATTAAAAAACTGAACCGTTCTCATCCTCGTTATCTTTGTCGTCATTCTCTTCTTTTTCTGAATCTTTGGCATAGTTTTCAGTCAATTAAGTCAATAGCACAAAATAAAAGTTTTAAAAAAATAACTGTATATAAAGAGTGGGTTTGTTTTGTCCCAAACTATTGACAACTAAATCGTGCCTTTTGTTATTGTGTCCCAAAGTTTGATACACAGCGTCCCCTATACTTGTTGTCCCTTATAAAAAACCTACGATATATTTTTCTTAAAAATTGAACTTTCATTTTTGAACTTCTATTTCAGAATAAAAATTGAGATTGGTCGAGCAAATATTAAACCTAGTATATAATAAATATTATTGTCAATTAAGCTGACAATGCGGTCCACTTATAAATATTAGGTGAAAAGTCTGAATGGCCTCAGAATTTATATAAATATAAACATAATTCTCAACTTGAAGAATTCATGTGAAGAAATTATGACTTATGGAGATTTGATCGTGTCTACTGTCGTAGTGGAAGTGTCATTATCTATATAAAGAGGTTTATGGGGGTTAGATATGAAATGTTGAACAAAAGCCCAAACATTGAATATGTTTTGATTGTTTTGAATGTTATTCAATGTCATTGTAAACACTTTTCGTCAGCTGCTTATATAGACCTTCAAATTCAGTCAGAATCCGATCGAAATCTGTTCGAATTCTTGAATGAATTATCTTTTCAAGAATTGATAATTGGAGGATACTTAAACGTTGATTTTTTAGACAGAAAGAACAAAATTTGGTTAGAAAATTCAACGATTTAGGACTTGAACAAGTAACTTGTGTTCTAACACGTATTGTTGAAAACAGCAATTCTTGCATTGACCACATGTATGTCAATCACCAAATCACATCAGCGGTAGTGGAACTTTTCCTATCGATGTCAGTGATCATAAACCCGTTTTTACTGGATCAAAATTAATTTCCAGAACCATTTCAGAACTAATGAACACAACATCAACATATAGAGATTGGAAACATTTTGATAAGAATGAATTCAGCAGTCACTTCAATGAAGTCTTCTACGATTTTCACACTACGCCTGATATTAATAGATTGATTGAAGGTTTCTCAAAGTTGAATCTCTATGACCAATATGTACCACAAAAGACGATAATGTTTAAATTAAATATGTTGTGGTGACCGATTGCTTTAGAGATATGGATTGACCAGTAGATCCCAAAAGCAGGCAATTTTAGAACAAATCTCAATTTTATTTATAATATTTATACATAAAAAATGATTAACTTTTGGTCAAAATGGCGTTCTACAATGATTGTGAACAAAGAAGATGTGTCTCACTCAGTGATTAATTGAAGAATTCAAACACAAATAGCGACTAATGTGTGCTTTTTTGGAAATACGGATATATAGCGCGGAAGTTGTAAGATCTAGACCTTACATAAATGACGTGAAATAATTACACTGTTATTAGATAAAATGAAATTAAAAATATAGCTCAGGTCTCCTCAATATACGAATCCCTTTCATTAACAAACATGTTCTTAAGCTCAAGAAAGAAAGGGACAGAATGAAACACAATTTTGATCGATTAAAAAGGAGAGGTATTAATATTCTGTAACTTTTCGAAGGATATTAAAAAGCTACGAAATGAAGTGAACACCAATTAATGAAATTAAAGAAACTCTGGTATGAAAAAGGAAAAGAAGAAAGTGATAATAATTTCCGAGAATTGTGCAAAATATTATCAGAGGTCATAGAAACAAAAAAGCGGTATAACAGATAGTGAGCTAGATGTCAATGTTCTCAACGACCATTTCATATCAACTCCATTGACTTTATTGCGGAATTTTTCAGATGAATATGAATTACTTAAATCTGACCACAAAAACACGTTTTCTCTTTCAGCTGTCACTGAGGAGAAAGTATTGCCAAACCTGATACCGAGAAGGCTGTTGGTTGCTACCACATTCCCTCTAAACTGCTTAAAGTTTCATCTATTGTTTTTGTGCCAATCATCACATTTCTGATCAATTTATCATTACCTAGTCTAACTGGAAGCAGCGTCAGTCAAAGCTTTTTACAAAAGTAGCAAAAAAATCAGTTTTAAATTATCGACCAATATTCATATTGCCTAATATTAGTGAAATAATGGAAAGATTCATTTTCGACCACCTTGTATCTTACTGAAAATAAACTTTTAAGCGACTCTCAATTCAGTTTTAGAAATCACTCATCTTTTGATACGTTACTTTCAATTCAAAATGAAGTTTACACACAACTTCATACAAAGAAAAAGTGCGTATCATAATAATGAATATAAAGAAGACATTTGATACTTTCAGTCATCGTATTCTTCTCTATAAATTGTTTCGTTTGGGCTGTGATTGGAAATCACCTCTATGATTTACCTCATATTTAAGAAACCGGAAACAATTTGTTAAGGAAAAAACAGAGTTTCACAATGTAAAGAAGTATATGTTGGTGCTCCTCGAGGAAACCTTTCAGAGCCCCTTCTTTTCTCCATTTGCATCAATGACTTATCTGCAGTTGATATTGAGAGCAAAATTTTTTTATGCAGACGATAGTACTATTGTTTCTCCGTCGAAATTTACTTTGATTTGCAACAGAAAATCAACAGCTCTCTTGTTAATATCAGTGTTTGAATGGATTTCAAAAACATTCTCTAAATGCAGATAAATCTAACTATATGCTGATAAGCCTTTCGGGTCGCTCTTGTGGTGATTTGAATATAAACATTGGTAATAGGGCTATAAAGGGAGTCAATGAAACTAAAATCCTTGGCGTGATTTTCGACAAGTTCTCTTTCAAGTAAAATCAATAAGGGTAAAATTACCAAAAGAGTAAACTTTTTAGCAAGACTTCGATACGTTTTGCCCAAAAAGTCATTGAATTTAGTTTTTGAATCACTTATTTTGTCAACTTTCGATTATGAAATTTGTTTATAGCTTTACCTACGAATCACATTTGAAAGGAATTATCAGACTTCAAAAACGAGTGGTAAGAATATTGTGAAATGTAAAAGTTATCTATAAATGTTATCAATATTAGGCGATAGACTAATTAAGAAAATTTATTACACTGATAAAGTAAAAGTCCAACTTATAAACAATAAGCACCTTTTTAACTTAAAAAACATGCTTTTCTAAGAAAATATCTAAAATTATGTAAACTTTAGTTTAAACAAGATTAGATTCAATACTAAAAAGGTGTATAGAGAGAAATAATAGAGAAAAGTTCTTCAGATTATTACTATTCATATTTTTAACTGCGCGAAATGATTAATGTAATTATAATTATATAAATATGAGGTTTAATAAATTCGAATAAAAGTTATATTTGCATAAATGGTAAACTGCGTTAATCTACTAATTCAACAAAAATATCGCATGCTAAAAGTGTAAGTGTAAAACTCAAACTATAATTGAAGGCACTCTCTATCAAGTCCAATCCGACTTATTGATAGAGAATATTAGGTAAAACAAATTGAGATCTCACATTGAGGCCCTTAATCTCAATTTGTCCAACTTGAAAATAACAAAAACACAAGAAAAAATAAAATTTTTAACACAAATTCTAAAATTAGCTAAAAAAATTCCTTTCACCTACCACACCCCACCCCAAAATAATATAAATGCTTTGAAATTTTACAAATTTTTACAGTATAAGAATCACATTTATTTGTATGAAGTTGTGTGTAAACTTCATTTTGAATTGAAAGTAACGTATCAAAAGATGAGTGATTTCTAAAACTGAATTGAGAGTCGCTTAAAAGTTTATTTTCAGTAAGATACAAAGTGGTCGAAAATGATCTTTCCATTATCTCACTAATATGGATATTGGTCGATAATTTAAAACTGATTTTTTGCTACTTTCGTAAAAAGCTTTGACTGAAGCTGCTTCCAGTTAGACTAGGGAATGATAAATGAACACATAATTAGTGTCTAACTGTATAAACAGAAAAGTTATTCAATTGATTATAGCTTTTTTAATCTAGACAAATTTTAACCTCATGAATGAATCACTGATCAAGTTTTATAATGAAGTAAGGAGTTGAATAACCGTTGTTCTGAAACGCTTTTGAACACTTCAAACACTTGACACTAATTTTAATATACTGTATATATCAAGTTTATCTTCATTAATGACACTGATTAGAAGTGTTCGATATTTTTACAACGAAGTGTTATTTCAGGGGCTCTACCGATTCATAAACTACAACACGACGTTCTGGCTTTGAGTCGAAGTTCTTTTGATCTTCAGGGGTCACATTCTCGAACGATTGCAAATTTCAAAACATAAGGCGATTGCAAATGGTTCATTGCAAACCATCCATTCATATTGTACCCTTTTGCAATATTGCTAATTTTGCAAAGTTTCCAGAATACAGCCCCAGGTGATTTCTTGAGTTCAGCATCAATTCAATGAGTTCTTATATCGAAAACATTTATATCTTTAATTTGAGACGTTAATTGTTTCCATCGATTTAATTGAATGAGTTGACTGAATTGACTTCATTAATAACAGTGCACTAATGAAAAGCCAATTAAAGCATACTTCAATATGTTGTTTCTAATCATTGTGTCTGATGTTTGTGGAGTTTTTGATTGCTTTGTCAAACAATTACTTACTCGAGTCCGTAAATAAATTTGCATCAGTTTCGCCTGACCGATTAGATGCTGTTTTTGTGTCTGTAATCTGGCCACAATTTTTGACTGCATATCGAATTTAACATCTGAGAAAATATACAATCAAATAAATCGATTTCAAGGGTGATTTACTACTTTGACTAGTTATTTATAATTACAACGTGAATTAGCTTTTGTCAGCCAAAAAACCATGAAATCTTCAAATAGAAACGAAAAAGAAAACTTAAATAATTCTCAAGTAATTATAGTTGTCATAAGAACTGTTATTGTCAGCGAACGGCTCAATGCAAAGAAATGTTTATTAACTGAAAAGTCTGATTATTAGTTCTATTGGAGATGAGCTAATGTGCCAAATAAGATAAAACAAACAAAAATCCGGAGTCAGAAAGAAATCTATCAGAAAAGTTTGAAATGCTAAGAAAAAGTGCAATCTATAAGCAGTACTGTAAGCTAAGCGTGAAATCGGTGATTAGTTATTAGAGTAAATATACTAAGAGTATTTGAGTAAAGATTCTATGATCCTCAACGACACTTCATCACAATTGAAATCAAGTTTTACAAATTGAGGACAAGCTCTATAAATGTGTCGATATTTATTAAGCGTATATTAGCTAAATAAGCCTCTTGAAAAATTAAACTCATCGTGATGCAGTGCGATGCTTAGCCCTATGGCATTGCATTTTGCAAAAGTTTTCTATCACATCAATTGCTTGAGTCGGTTTTGGAATAATCTTTGTTTCGATTGAAGTTCAATTTACTTATTCAATAATGAATTCGTTCGTTTTGAACTTATTAATAGTCTTATTGTTTTCAGTGTCAGAACCGATATGTAGCGAAAGTTCAGACTATTTGGATTCATGGAGAAATTTAGAAAGTGTTGTGTCCTTAAGTGTCCGACAATTATTCAACCCAACGATAAAGTCAACAGTCAATAAGTGGCTCAACAATAGTTCAGTAGATAAAGGATGTTCTCAAGCTATTGAGCAATACATCGATTCGATCTCAAATCTGGATTACTGGGCCATAAAAAGTATCAAAGTTTTATTTTTCAAGCTTTAGATTTTTACCATAAACGTATGAATTATGTGATATAGAATTTAGACCTAGATTATTACTCAAAACTTTTAGATCGATTTTCACTCTTATTTCTAATGATAAAAATATTTCAATTTTACTCAACGAATTCCAGTACAACTGATGTTAAACTTAAATCTCTTCTGAATTTCATTCTAATATTTTATGTGTGAAGTTGAAAAACATGAAACTATTTGTTGAATTGCACTAAAAATTGAGATCAATTGATATATTATGTATTATGCCCAAAAAGTCCGGAAACAAGCAGTGTTTCATTACTGAGGAATGTGCTTTATTTGATAGCACAAAAACTTCGATCTGTCTCTAATTTTGAATTAAAGAAAAAAGCGTACTCTTAATAATTCATAACATTTTCCTAATCCCAGACTCTTAGGACATATTAACTTATAAGTGCAAAACTCAATTCAAAACATAGTTAGATAAACGAAAATATCAAGCACACTTTACAGCTACTTTAGAACTACTTTGAATTATTAAGCTTGCTGCGTAATATATAATAGTAGGTAGTAAATATACACAAGTGTCGCTAAAAATATTACAATAATAAAAATGATTAGTGGTTGCTATAATAACGAAAGTATTGAATGAAAAATCCAAATGTATTTGATTAAAGTTAATTATGATTATTTTTAAACTAGTGCTTGACTCAAGTGGCAAAATTCCGAGTGGTTTACTGGAAGGCACTTTGAACGATATGGGCTCTTACGATGAATGTATTGAGGTTTCAAACGCTTCCTATTGTGTATTGGACTTTAGAATACAAATGCCTAAAAGAGAGCCGTACCATTCGATTGGACAACCTATAAGTGAATATTTCTATAATTACTCACAACCCGGAAAGGTGTGCTTTTCATAAACAATCCGTCGATGAGTTGATTGATTTATTTCAGAATCTAATTCAAAATGTCAGTGACTTATCAACTATCTTTGATTTGGGGCAAAAAATCAGAATCAAATCAGAACTTTCATTGAAAAATCAGTTAATTTCTTTTCAAATGTTTCATTAACGGTTTCATTAACGGTTAGCAATAAGCAATCGACTGATGCATCAAATAAACACAGTTTTAATCTTTCATGAGATTTGTTTAGTACAGAACTAGACTTCATTTTGGCAAAATATCTCAGACTATGGCCCGTCTAGATCCCATACCAGCTGTGGCTGTGGAAAATGCTAAGACTTGATCCATTGTATGAAAGGACATCCGTTTTCGTTACTAATTATTTATTTGTTTATTATTCCAAAATTAGCTCTTACGAGTTTGATAAGTTCGTGCTGAACATGAAAATGTTCAAATTGATCATAAAAATGCTGAAATGTTTGACGGCTTCGTCTTTGACTTTTTGCACAAACGATGCGAAACAATGCGTTGAGAAGTTACCGAACTTTAATTGTTTCCATTAGAGAAAATTCATGATTTAAATCGCATCTGAAAGCTTTAGATCAGATACTGAAAACTTTATGATTGTCATTCGCACTTTTTTATTAATGTCTTGACGTCAATTTAAAATAACTATAAGACAATTTCAATTGGACTGTAAATGGGTTATAATTCTTTTAAACATTTTATAAGTAAATTAAGGACTACTCAAAGTCAAACTCATGTATTCAATTGTTGTGAATGTAATGACAGTTATTTTTTACTCACTAACAGGTCTTTCATCACTTGAGTACATCGTTTGCACATTATTTTCATTACTTATATTATCGAATTGGAGTTTGTTTGCCTTCGCTTTGCAGTGAAACTCATATCCAAAGCATTATGAAAACAGGTATTCAAACAATTTGTATAACTGAGAAAAGCTTCACAGTTCGATATTATCAATAAATCAATTTATTTGTTTTCACGACCTTAGACTTAAACACTGAAATAGTTGAGCCAACAAAAGCAGTTAAATCACAAAAGTTTCAATTTAAACATCAAACTCATGACATTAACCACTTATTTATAAACTCAATCGAAGAGTTAAAAATCACTAAATTTATTTGACGCATCATTGAATACAATTGAAATTAGTTCGATTAGTTTGAATTAAGAGCACAATTTGACTTACCTTTAGTGGAATCTAATTTGTTTTTAAACCAATCTTCTGCTCAATTAGCTCTGAACAAAACCGGACTCACTTTAATGAAGCCGCATTGCGAGCAGAAGATAGATCTGAACCACAAATTGCTAAACCTGGACGCATATCAATCATTATCGATGTAAGATAAATAGTTGAGTATGAAGTTTACTTACAAATACTCTTTGTACTTTTAAAAGTTGAAATTCCATTCACAACACTAGACTTTATGCAATAAAAGTAGAACATATTAGAATTTGACAACCTTAACCTTTTTAAAAATCTAAGGCTTGTTATAATATGCGAAAGAGTTCATCTTTTGTTAAAATTGAACCACAACTTTCATACCCGCAATATTCTTCAACTGTTATCAGTGGCGAAGTCAGAAAATTTCAAGTTATGAGCACAAAGTCTATAATGTCGAATGAGATCTCACAGATCATATTCAATTCGGTTGAATATATGTAACCTGTATTTGAACAAGGGCCTTTTACTATGCATTAAAAATGTTTCTATATTCAATTCACTACAGAAAGTTTTAAATGCATATTAAACACCTATTCGCTAAGGCACCTCTTCAAAAACAGGCTACACATGCCTTTCCAATCGAAGCCTATTATATAATATTTGTAGTCTTAAATTTGATTTATTCAGTATTTTTACTTTATTTCTTAGAATTATTACAATTTAACAAAACTTCATATTCAAAGTACAGAGTTTTTGAAAGTTAGCGAGAGATTTGAATAAAGAATCGAGTGAAGGGTGACCAGGCACACAAGGCCTCCACTCACTTCTACAATGATTATTATTTGATGCAGGAGCTTAGCAATTTTTCTATTTGTTCTCTTCATTTCAGCTGTTATGTGTCAGTAATGGTTTTGTTGGTAGTAATCGCAACAATCAAATACTCTATTAATGGCAATAATCAAAATTCCATTTTAAGTGCATTTTCTGTGCAAAATAATTTTCGGCGCCTAATAGCTAATAAAAATCAAAGCGAAAGCATAAGATGTCTGCACGGATTGCGTGTGTTTAGCATAGTTTGGGTAGTGTTTGGTCACTGTTACGGATGGATCAGTTTTCAAATATTTCGTGGTTCGTTCGCCACCAGTGATATAGTGACCAGTTTATGGTTTCAGCCCTTAATGCACGGATCACTATCCGTGAACACATTCTTTTAATCAGGTATAATAACAGACTCACATACTGCTGAAAAGCCACATAAAACACTATTAACTTTCACTCAAGTTTAATGCCTTGCGACTGATATCTCAAATTATGAAATTTTCAATTTGATTCCTTAATTATTTTAAGTGGACTTTTAACAACGTATGGGTCGATATCACATTTCAAGTCAACTAAAAACTTCAATTTGCTGGTTTACATATTGCATAGAGTTTGGCGCTTTTTACCTCTTCTAATTCTAACTCTGTCGCTAACTTTCATTATACAACTGTTGGGCTCAGGCCCGATATGGCACGAAACCATTGAGCCTGTTGTCGATAGTTGTCAGAAGAATTGGTGGAAAACTCTTCTTTTCATCAACTATTTGGTCGATTCCAGAAACATAGTTAGTACAGACCACAAAATAGAGTTATTAAGAACATGAAAGGTTTTCATATATTAAAACTTTGAATATTTTGAAAAACTCTTAGTGTTTACTTCACACCTGGTATTTGGGCTGTGATTTTCATTTTTATGTACTGACACTAATAGTAATAATGCCTATAATTTATAAATATAAAAAGTTGGCCATAATCAACAACTGTTTACTGATATTGACTGGAACTATAATCACAGCAATCATTTTATGGCAAAACAATTATCCGCCAACTCTTCTTTACGCTCAGCCAAAAGTTCAGTGAGTCTCTCATTTTATGTACAGTACAGTTACATTTTATTGCATTATAGTCACATGCAAATAAATCCATCAAAGTGTTTCATGTCTTCAATAGCTGTCAACACAGCAATAATCTCATGATTTAACTCAATTAGTCAAATAAAAACTTGTTAGCTCTTAAGAGATGTCTTTGGAAAAAGATTCAAATGTTTTGAAAAACCTATTTTCTTGTCATTAATAGTGAACGATTACAACTAGTGCTAGACTTTTACATAAAGCCTTACTCTCACATTGGATCGTATTGTATCGGAATATTTCTGGCATTAGTCATTAAGTCTTTTAAGACAAGAACAACACATAAGTGGTTCTCAATACAGAAAAGGGTATCGATAATCGGCTGGACTTTAACTGCAATAACGTTAACTGTAATACTATTCGCAATCCATCCCTGGAATAAAGGCTCAGAACCTCATCCAATAGTGTCAATAACTTATGGTTCACTTCATCGGACTCTCTGGTCAGTGGCTATCGCTTGGATTATATTTGCTTGTGTGAATGGAAATGGAGGTTTTATTAATAGTATCCTATCGTGGAGTCCATTAATACCGTTTTCAAGACTGACTTATTCTGTTTATTTAATACATCCGATCGTTCATTGGATGAAATTGGGAACCATTAGAGAACGCATTCATGTCAGTCACTACGACGGAGTGAGTTGTCCTCTAGTTCTCTGAACTGTTACTTGTCCTCAGTTTTCACTTTGAATAATTGGCTTTACTACGGAATGCAAATTACATTGTTGTTCTTCGCAGTCACACAACTAATCGAACTTCATTTACAAGTAGCTTAAGTTGAGGAACAGTCACTGTTTGAGCTCGTTCTACAACAATATAACTCGAGTTCCTTACTAAAGCCAAGTCTTATTCAGTTCATTTGACAATTGAGTTCATTTATTTGAATAGTTATACGCATTCATTCCAACACTTGTTCTGACGTTTGCATTCGGCATGGTTTGTAGCCTATTATGTGAATCACCATTTCTGGCTATTGAACAGCGATTATTGAACAAGTTTATCCCAAAAATAAACAATAAGGACAATGACTCACTCAAAGTAGACCATCAATTAATTGAATTGGTTAAATAGTTGTTCAAATTTTATTTCAAAATTTTCAGAATTCAATCTAAATCTTCAAAATTAAGTTTATATAAGAGATAATGTATTGTTCTATAATTACTTTTAATGTTACAACAATTTTAAAACCAATTATAAATTAAACTTCTAAAAACCTAACGAGAAGTGCCAACAATGGAGGTTTGAAACCGATTGGTAGAAATACCAGTTACAATGAGTTGAAACTCCAAGATTAATGTAATTTAAATACTAAAATCGACAAACTAACAGCCACTGGGACTATGATCATAATCAAGTTAACGATTGATTAGTTAATTAATTATGAAGCAACGCAGACTTCTTTAACAGTTTAGAGCAAAGAGATCATGTGTTTTATTAAAATAGAGTTCTATACGAATTCGCAAACTTTTATTACAAAGTTTATGAACTCATTAAGCTTCAATTAGATAAACAAACAATGAGTTCTTCAATGTTTTCAGTGTTACAATTTTGTATTAAAAGTTTGCAAATCCGTACAAAATTCTACTTTAATGAAGCGCATGATCATCTTGCTCTAAACTTTTAAAGTTTGCATTTCTTCATAACTAATTAACTACTTGCCTAACTAAGTAACTACTTCATAAAATAAAATTTACTTGCCGCTCGGATATTGGTGTTCCTATTCACAGGATACATGAATATCGCCTTCAAAAGCGGCAATTTGTTCAGAATCAATAGCGGGAAGTGAAAAACCGTTTCCTCTTCTTAAGTTGAATAAGCCTAACCATCCTAACCTAACCTAACGCAAACTAACCTACCCAATACCCAATCTAACCTAACCCAACCAAACTGTAATTGCAAAGTAATCGATAGTTCGAAAAGTCGATGAAGGAGTTTCAAGCGGCATAAATAAATGTCAAAATAGTTTTTTCGTGCAAAATTAAGCCTAAATGATCTAATTTTAAAGCAAAAAAGCATGTCCCCGTAAAGTGAATTTGTATCAACCATTTCTATAAAAACAAATGCAGACATAAAGTCAATTTGAAATATTGTTTCTAAAACTCGGTTTAGCGGATCTGCACAGAAGTCAATTTCTATGTCAAGTCTATAGTAACAAGTCGTCCACACTATTTGGGTGGTTCACAAGCCATAAATATCTGAGAAGCGATGCTGTGAAGCATTTTATTGAACTTCATTTTTAAAACAACAAAATCTAAGTCTGAGGTCAAACAAAAACTGTTTTGCTTTCAAATTTTGAGTAGAGTATGAGTTAAACAACTATTGTTCACATTTGAGTATTATTTTGAATGATCCGTTGAAATTTCCATCAATTTTAGAAAATATGCTGCGATTAGACAACTTATCTGTGAATCAAAAAATGATTGATTGATAAATTGTAAAAAGTTTCAAATGAATTACAAACTTCATAAAATCGACCGCTATTTATGAGGAATAGTTTCCAACAATAAAATCCAACTCTTTTCTGACCCACTCTTTCAATAAATGATAACAACTATTAAAAGTAAACATAACTTTAAAAATGGACTCAAAGTGTTTTATTATTGTTTAATACTTTGTAGCGCAGAGCGATTGAAAGCGAATGCTTTTTGCCATAAATAACTGAAACCTTAACCAAAAGTATATGAGATTTGTTGATCACAGAAACCAATGAAGAAGCCGTCAGCATAAACAATGTCAGTACGAAATAGCATAAAATTAGTGAATAAATGAATATTAATCTGAGTACAGCATTCATTCGACCATAAATTGATTGATAGATCAATGTATTGATAACTGTTCCGAATGTTAACAAAATGCAAAATAAATATTTAGACCAATAAATATTGTTGTAATGATTAATTTCCAAATATAGAGAATCCAATGACTTCATAATATTCGTGATGTTCGCTTTTCTTCCAATACTTATTCGCTCAGTTATCTCAATAATTTCATTGTTAATAGCCTTCAGCTTCGACTTCAAGTAATGACAAATAATATAGAAGTAAGTGAGTTGCCAGAAATGACAATTATTACAATAATGCATATTAAATGCAAATAACACACTCCACGGAAAGCCATAAATGATTAAATGTTTAATCGAACAGTTCACGAAATATGGAATAAAACATACCGTAAACGCTATGAGTGGTATTGTAAAACAGAGGACAAACTTGTTCAAACAAAACAAAAGTCTTGTTCTCCAAACTATTCTATAGATGTGTTTCTGATCTAAGAGGCCAATACTTTTGGGTGAAGTGAGGCCCGCCATCATCTCAAATGGTTTCAGATAACAAGTGTTTAGGTTCTGACAAAAGTTGTTGTAATAAAGTATTTGTGAAATAAGAGCTGGTAATATGAATTGACTTATTGTTAGGTTAAAATGGATTCGTATGTTCAAGAAGTGAGAAAAATCTCCAATAATTATCAAATTGTTCTCATTGTCGTCTGAAAGATAGAGAGACAAAATGCTTCGAAAGAATATCAAGAGATTGATAGAGAAAACGATTAGTGGATTATAGATTGAAAGTCTTGGTTTTGAGCCAAATGGAACCAGAGATAATCCGATTCTGTACAAATGACTTCCAGCAGATTCAATAACAACATCTGATGGTAAAAGTCGGTTAACATCGAGAACTTTAATTTCAGATTTGAACTTATTGTTCATTCTACCCATATTTATAACTTGTTTGGAAAAAGTCTAAAGAACTTTTACTCAAATGTTTAGTTTTTGACTTGTCTTTCCGAAATATCTTCTTTGACTCATTGACATAAAATGAGAGTAGAACTGATCGATAAATCGTATTTTAAGTGAGTGGCGAAGCCAATAGAAAACCAATGTGCAGGCACTCCAACTCAAATCTCTAACGTAACAGAAAAGGTCTGATATTTTTGAATATGCAATTTTCTTAATTTGTTATGATTAAACTGAAAATAATGAATAATTCAAATTTTAGAGCTATAATACAAGGTTTAGATTTGAAAGTATGTATTCAATTATAAATTGAATATGATTGTTGCACTCCAAACTGATGTTTAGAGCTTTGTGCACTCCATCATTTGTATGCGGCTTCGCCACTGTTGTAAACTTCAAATTTTATAAGTTTAAAATCGATAGTGAGATATATTATTCAAACACACATTTTGAAGAAATTAAGCTATTTATTTGAGTGCAGTCTTCTATTTGAACGAATTTGCTGTAAATGTTTTTGGAATAAAACTTAATGATCCAATAAATATAGTTCAATATTGACTCATTAGCTTTTGTTAAATAGCGCTACTTGAAAAACACATGATGTAGAAAATAGGAAGTTAACTATTTGCTTAAAATTGAACAGATTTGTTTTTTGACCAGAAGATATGTATATCACTAAGGTTCTACTCTATACATATAAAACCACAACATAAACCTAAACAACTAAAACAATTAATCTAAAAACATAAAACCGAAATAGACATAGGGTCCAAAATATTATAACTCAGACACAAAATCTAAACCATATAATCGAATAACAAGATATCGATTGTAATACTAGTCGAATTAGAAATAATTAAAATTTTCGACAGTTTAATATATACAAGTGCTTATTGATATGTTTGAAATTTAAACAATCAGATTTAATCAGACCATTATATATCCTTCAACTGTTAACTTATCACAATTTTTATTAGATTTAACTGTTTCACATATTCCATACGCGTCTTTAATCGCTTCTTAATATAGATAATAAAATATTAATGAGTTATTTTAGTGGACGATAGAAGTATTGAATACTTTCAAACTATTAATGACTAACAATGTATATAAAGCAAAAGGTGACTAATTATTTCATTTGTCGGAGTACTTCTATGTAAAAGTACACTTTATAAACTATTGATATATGTAATGAAAAGTTTTACGCAATAGTACAGAACTTAGTTCTGTACTATTCCCTAGACCATAAAAATAAACTATTAGGACTTGTCATTGACTCAAAATCAATGACCTAATGCATTAGAGTTTTGAAAATTGTAAAAGACTGATATATATATATATATAAAAGTTTTTACATTAGAATTTTTTTGTAAGATCTCATGAGTGTCCGACACAATTTATAACATGTAAATTAATACAATGTAACATTTGTGATAATTGTTTTTTTGTGTAATGTTCAGTGATTAAATTTTTTTTATTTAATTTTATTAATTGTTCAAATATCGAGGGTTTACTGTGTTAAGTAGCTAACAACGTAATAGACTCAATCCGAAGTCAGACCCTACAAAGACGTTACATGTGGCTCAAAAATACTAGTCTTCGCCCCCGAGAGTAGATCGCATGTAACACTATTATAAGATTCCTTTAAAATGATTTTAGACTATGAGAACTTGGTTTAACCCTTCAAAGGAACTGTGGGATCTTATTTATCCTAACAATACTTTGAAATTCTGTTAAAAACAAACCATAAATGCAAAAAATCCAAAAAAATTCTGTATTTTATCAAAAACTATTTCTTAACAAAACTACGTAATCGTAATATTACTTATAATTAAAATTCTAAAAATAAATAATTGAAGCAAAGTCTGATGTCGTACCCCACCTTTCTATTCACGTAACTTTTTTTCGTAATATATTTCAATGCAATTTGGATGAATCCAATAAGAAAGGGGTTAACTGTGATGTCAAGTGTTATGACTTGGATACAATACGATATGTGAATGGAATAGTGGCGCATTTTTGTTTAGTCCTTGAGTTCTACGCATAATAAGCGCAGATTTGTCCATGAAAGTTCCCGCGATTTTTTGACCCCATCTTTCCCTTTAAGTGATTCTAAACACAAATCCTTCGAAGGGTTAATAAGCCGTCAATATATGTTTCGGTTTTATGTACATTTCGATGAAAAAATGTTTCGGATAACAAATTTTAGATTAAAAGAAACTTTCGATTTTAAAAAATTAGATCTTATGATTTAGACGTTTTGTCTTTAGTCGTATAGTAGACTCATATCATAATTAGAATGAAATTTTCGGGACAAAGTTAAAAAATTGGGAGCTTATAGGAATGTATAAATTAATAAATTAATCGTCGCACTACTCCTTATGATCTAATAAGTACTGTGGCAATATTTTGGGACACTCGATGAAATTGTGGCAATCCCAAAATTGCCAACTCTAATCATAATAAATCATAGATAAAACGGTTCCAAAGAGCTTATACTTGAAACATACACTAGAATTTTTTGAGAAAACTATTTTTTTCTGCTAAAAGCGATCGGATTATGATTTTTCCTAGAAAAATCTGATTTGACTAAAAATTTTTGCCATCATTTGCCAAATAGAATGTATTTAGGGGATCGGACAAACGCCAAAGCTAAAGCGATCCCTACTGTATCAACCCATCACTTAATTAAATATAGCTAATTAAATTAACTAATTAGTAAAAGTTGTTTAATAGAACCATAAAATTTTTGAAAATAATTGTTTTTATGCTAAATAGTAACCAGTTGTAAGTCTAATTAAATTTTAAAAGTTTTGCTTTATATTACTTGTGTTTGATTAATGGTACTCGGGTCTTATCTTTTAAACTCCTACTAAAATACTTTTACTCAAGTAGTTAATATTCGACAACTAAAAAAGTCTTTAAATGAGTCATTGATTGGGTTTAAAGATCGATGGATTGGATTAAATTTGATTAAAATTGCACTGGCCATCTTCAATTTAACATGTCATTTGTTTATATAAATATATTTAAAATTTTATCATTTACAGGTACTTGGAATGTATAATTATATCTTAATTTTGTAACTTTTTAATAGGTTGATCTAAGCAAACCGTGCATTGGGACTGTTTAATTGCAGAAAAGCAATTTTCATCTGCAACCAACAGACAGAACAGTAGAATACCAATGATCAATAAGATAGTAGAGTAAAAGTGAATAATTAACACTAATAAAAAGTGAGCTTCCAGGCTACTGCATATTTGTTAGTTCCAGGGGTAGAAATGCCCACATAATCACTTCACTCTCATGGCTATCAGCTATTCACTGGATTTCATTATTAGGCAAACGGTAGCACTTACGCAAATATAAAACGCACTTGGCTACAAGTTTGTAGAAAGTTCAAAGCGATGTAAGCAACTTCTAAAGCACTTTTTGATTCTTTGTGTTAGAATGTTTAAAGAGCGAAACGTTGCTAGAATTTTTAGTTATGCGCGGATATTTTCTGCAATTTTAGAAAAAATTAAACAGCAATATATCCCTTAACGTGTTAATCGTGTTATTCTCTCACAAATAGCTTTAGTTGAACTATTCAATTTTTAATTGTACTGTATTTGTACAAAATTGATCTGGTTATATACTTTCATTCGTAACTTTCAATAAAAATACATGAGCTGGGGTTCTTAGATTCAATAGTTAGTTATTGAAGTAATCGAGTATACTGTATAGCGACCAATCTTTCTATACTTTTCGCACCCCAGTCATACTGGTTGAAAACAAGGACAACTTGCTCAAATACAATTTAGCTTTTTGTCTACTTCTCCTATATTGGTAGAAAACCTCTTTAAATACTATTTAGTTCTTCATCTGCTTATCTTAAACTTACTTCATATGAATTAGAATCATAGAAAAACATCTTCAAGCAAAATCTGAAGATTGATACTTGCAATACCATTCAGTTTCCAGGATGTCAATCGTTTTTATTAAATAAGCATTAGAACACAAGCAGTGATAGAAAAGTCAGTTTTAAACATTTTTTATTGTCTATAAACTAATTTGAACGAAACAAAGTTCTCAACCTTTAATTTAAATGAATTTTATAAAATAACTGACACTAAATTTATTGCAAACTAAGTAATTCAATTTATTTACACACAAATTTAGCTGAAACATGACTTAATTTTTTCTCGTATGAGTCCTAATGTGTCGATTCAAATTTGAAACACTAGAAAAATGTTTATCACATCCCATTTCTAAGCATCTATAGGGTTTATCTTCACCATGCCGACGCACATGACGTTTGAAGTTATTCTTATCATTAGTTTGATACTCACACTCATCCCTAACACATCTGAATTTAGGATTCATATGAATCCTAGCCATATGTCGAGTCAACTGATATCTTGTCGCATATTCTCTTGTACACTTATCACACTTAAAATCTAAATCATTCAATTTTTTAGCAGTGTTTCCACTTTGACTTGTTCCATCATTTAAGACATTATCAACTTTTAAACCACTTGATTCTTGTAGGCTTTTTAAGCCTTGAAGTCTTTTTTTGCTGAACAAATTGCTGCCTAAAAACATGAAGAATTTGAGACAATTTTTTTAACGTACACCAAGAGTTCGAAAGGACTTACCGAAAATGAATTGATCATTATTTGCATTCTTTGACGCGTTCATAGAATCATTTTCGCTTAGATTCATAGCAATAATATTTTGATTAGAGCTTTGTTTCGGTTTATTCAATGGACCTTCATCTAAACAAACATCATTTTCCTCAACAGAATCAGAATTTTGCTCCATTTCAACATCAGTTTTCTTCTCTAGAAATTCTTCAGCATTAATAAAAAAGTCTTCATTAACATTACTCTCAGATTCGGATTTATTAATTCCAGTTTTAAATTCAGTGATAATTTTATCAATATTTTCATTTAAATGTTGTCTCTTGTGTTGATTCAAAAGCACTAAACTATTAGACTCAAACGAACAACCATTAGAATGACATTTAAATGAATTGTTACTGCTATCACTGGTATTTCGATGAACTAAATTCATATGTCGATCGAGACTCATCTTTCCAGAGAAAGTGAGCCGACATTTGTGACACTTCAACTGACTTTTATAGAAATGAGTAACTAGTCTATGGTGAGAAAATCTCTCTCTTTGACTGGTCTTATAATCACAGTTTGGGTAATCACAGTGATAAACAAATGGTTCAGAAGTTGTTGACTTTTTATTGAATTCCTGAGCCACAAAGTTAGCTATGAATAAAAAAACAAAACAATAACTGATATTGATTCCGATTTATTGATTGATTCAATGCTTAAAATTACCGAATTCTAGAGTTGATTCTTTATCATATCTTTGTGTTTCACTCATCAAATCGTCATCACTTGAACTCGTAATTTCTTCAATCGCTTGTTTTGATTGAGAAGGGATAATTTGTTCCGAACGATCTTGATCTTTGACAGGACATGAATTGAAATTACTATTGTCCATGGAAGTTGTCATTTTGTCACTAAGATCCTGAGCTATAAATAGTAAAACAAAACAATTTAACTTTCACCCTTAGACTATTCATAGACTTTAGATATTAATAAATTGATTAATTTTCTTACATGGACTAAAATTAATTGTCGAATTAGAACCTCTATTGTTACTTAAGTTCAATTGATTGCTAACATTTGATTCGCGAGCTGCTTCTGTATTGATGCTTTGCGTTTGACTCATTAACTTATCTACACTGGAACTGCCAGTCTCTTCATAGGCTAAAACTTGATCCAAGACCTCATCTTCTTTGCCAGTAAAAGAACTCAGATTTCTGTCAGCTTCATTTCCTTCTTTCAGTTTCTTATCAACAACTTGTTTCGGATTAAAATCAATTACAGGTTCCTTTGATTTTGATTCACTAAATGAGACCTTATCTAAACAAATATCCAATATTTCAACAGAAACCAAATCATCGTTAACTTGATTTGTTTTTAACTCTTGAATCGTGGTTTGATTCTTGAAACTACCATCAGCAATTTGAGCCCGTTTTAGATCATTGTCGGGCAATGGATGACCAATGGCTTGATTGCTAACTCTATTGTCGTCATAATGTTTTGTCTTATGCATATTCAAGCCGTTAAGATGTCTGCTGATAAACCGACATCCACCCCAATCACATTTATAATACTTGAGACGTGTTTTATGAGCCAGAGCCATGTGCGATCGTAATCTATTCTTACTCGAAAATTTTCTTTCACATTTGCTACAGCTTATCTCTTCTAGACCATCTGAAAAGCGAGTAAAACCAAAGATCATTTTTTTCATCTCAACTGTTTTAACTTAATTCGTAATTAATTATCAGTCTTTCTCTTACCATAATCAGTTTTGTGATGAACTAAATTCAAGTGTTCATTATATGTTTCAATTGTCCAAAATTGAAGTCCACAATCGTCACAATTAAGAGGACTTTTACTCAAATGAATTGAGTTGATATGTCTTCGATAACTATAACTTGAACTAGACTTGAAGTCGCAGTCCTTATACCTACAAACATAAGTTCCAATTGTTCCAATTGCTTTTGAATCATTTTGACCTTTCATTACAAAAAACAATTAAATAATGAATAAACAAAACTCTAATTTTCATTAAAAATATATTAAGAAAAGAGATACTGCTCACATTTGTCAATATTTATGCTCAATTGATCGTTAATTTGAGGCTTATTTTGATTGTATTCGTCGAAAACACACACGAATTCATTTTGCAGTTCACTAAACTTAGATTTATTTTTGATATTTTCATCGCATTTGCAGTTAATTTGAAACTGATTTAAATTGTTTCTAAAATCCTCCAATAACAACAAAAATTTATCCGCAATCAATGTTAACTTTAAAATTGTATTATTTTCTTCTCTTAAACCGCTTGAAGTCATTTGTTCGGTTTCGATAAATCGATAGATTAAATATTTATGGATCAATTAGAGATTAATTTGAGCAGTAACTAGTTTTTTGACTTTTCATCTGAGTCAAAAAAAAAGTAAACAAAAACTTTAAAATTTATTCACACTTTACGTCATATGATAGCGCGACTACGCGTCAAAAACGTCACGATAAATCTTATCAAAAGCTTTCTGTAACGTCAAACAAAGTTGACGAAAGTTTACAAATAAATTAAGACAAACATAAAATAATACTACTTATATTTTAATTGAAAAATATAAATACAAATTACAAGTGGGCATAAATTCTTAAAATCAATCAATATTACAATGAAAGTATAGACAAAAATGCTTGATAAGCTCTGAATTTCAATGCTCTAACTCATACTTTTGAACTATGCTGGAGTTGTGTCGATGCATATGATCTTCAAAACGACACTTATTATTTGTCGCGTTTGTACTCATTCAAAACACAGGTACACTTCACTTGTTCTTTAGTTTGTTCACCTTAAAAACAAAATGTTTGAGTGAACTTTCATTTATCTTTTGAGTTTTATGGCTACTCAATGGCTTACTACCAACATTTGAACTATTAGCTCCTTTAAACTTTTTAACCTGCCTGTACTTTCTATTCAAAAGAGCTCAAAGTTTTCAAATATTTGGCATTGCTTTTGAAAAACGTGATCATTTCTAATTGCGTTTCACTGAAACTATTCATTTGATCGAAGCATTTATTAGCAACATCAGAGAGAAGTCTTTCAATGGTAACTGTAGTCGAAGGAATGCATAATAAGTTGAGCGCAATATTTTTCAAATCACAATAGCTTTGAGTCGAGCTATCATTTCGCCAAAAGTCTAACGGATCAGTATTTAAACTAATTCGAGTCCCATTTACAAAATGAAGCCAATCAACGAACTGCTTATCAAAATGAAACATTTTATTACTAGATCTCGATGACATTCGACTCAATTCTGTTTCCATGAATGACTCAAACGACGTTTTCTGTTCCTTCGATTCTTCTATAAAACTTTCTACACTTTCTGTGGTTGGTAGCTCTTTATCAACAAATTGATTGTAAAACTGCCTTAAAAATGCTTTAGCAGATTTTAACTGTTTTTCATTTAGTAATCGAGCAAAACGTGGGTCTAGGAAAGTGGACGCCAAATATATGCCATCATTAAAGTCATTATGATTTGGATCTAACATTTTATCAAATCTATTTTCCAACTCTATCGTCAATTGGTTTGTCATTGATTTTAACGATTCACTTCCAGACTCCTTCTTTGACTTAATTAAAAGCTGATGTTTGAGGAATAGGTACGATGAAAAAACTTTTGAAATTGTTGTCTCACTTTCTTTACTCAAATCAATGGTAATTTCATCGAAAGGTTTGTATAAATCGACCAATTCTTGCATTGCATCCCATTCTCCAGGTTCTAAGCATTGAAAACCATTTTCTAAACAAATTGATTCAATATCTTCTTTCTTGTCGTAAAAACATTTCAACTGCTGGTACAATAAGTTCCAAGTAGTAGGTATTGCTAAATGATTTATGTCTATACTTAAGAATTGATTTTCTGTTATATCCATTAATTCGCAAATATTTTTCATGACTTTATCCATCTTTTTGATCACATTTCCAAACGGAGACTCTATTTCACATGTTTTTATAGAACAAAGAATAATATGAACGATAGAATCAATCCTAGTAATACTGAACTTTTGATAAAACTGTAAATTAAGATCTAATTCCTGCTCATTGAACTCTGTATCATTTAAAGCTTTCTGATTGATAGTATCGCAAGATTTTTGTATCAACTGATCATCACTTTCATAAAAACTTCTATTAATTGCTAAACATTCAATTTTGAAAGTTTGACACAAATCACTCCCATTATCAGTAACAACACGAATAATTTTCTCATGACTTATATCATATTCCTGAATAATCACTTGAATTTTTTCAATTATTTGCTCCACTTTGTGAGGCTTTGGAAATGATCTCAAACCAAGTGTTAAAACATTTTTAACGTTATCGCTCTTGTCATACATATAAGCGACAACTCTAATAAAAAATTTCGACATCTCTTCAAGACTAATGATATCTGAAACTAGTGTTATATTATCTGAAACTTGAATTTTATCACGAATTTCTTGTTTAGAATCAATTAAATAGTTTTGACACTGATTTTTCAGTTCTAGACTAGAAGGAATTGAGATTCGCTTATCTAAAAACAATATTATTTCACGAAACTCTTTGAGTTCAACAATAGAAACAGCTATTGAAGTCATTGAAACAAGTTTTATAAGTCTCAACAGAAATCCTTTAGCGACCGGATTGTTTTCGTCGTAATATTTATCAAACTTTTTCAATAGTATGGATGTCGGAATAGTGTTTGACTGCGAGATATTGGACACCTCCTCTTCCAGTTTCATTTTCTTGATTTTTCTGTTCTCTTCGTCTCTCAAATAGATTTTATATTCGGTTTTATGGAATGATTGCAGATGTTTTTGTAAATTAGTTGGTTTTTTGCCTTTGATCTCTTTATTACAATTAATTACTTTACAAAGACATCTATCAGTTTCTGGGTTGTAGTCATAATAAGTGTGGATCAGATTTTCCTGATTTCTTCCAGTTCTTGGCGTTGGATTTGTTATTAAACTTGATAATTGACCAATGTTTTGAACTTTCGGGTCTCTTATACTGACTTCTAGTCCTATGAAATATAAGTGAAGGTTTTAAACGAAATGTAGAATTAGAAGACTTTTAGAAATGTGCGACTATTTCAGTAATAAAAAATTCATACTTTTCGAGTTGTTTTTCCTTTTGCCGAATAAGTTACTGCCTGAAAAATAGATAAGGAATAAAGTAATCACAATTTCAAACATTTATGTCCATAAATAGTGGTATAATTACCGAAAACAAACTTATCATTACTGGTATTGCTTTGATTTGAATTAAGTAAAGGTTGTTCTCCACTCAGGAGTGCATTATTTGACTGATCTCTACCAAACTCCAAATCAGTATTAGCGGGAAAGACATCGAAACACATATTCATATTTGTACTTAAATCGTCTTCAGTTTTAACAGTAACCAAACCATCACTTCTATTGAGATGTTCGCCAATATTTTCGCAGTTAATATGATTACTGAAAACGAACTCACTTTGAGTGAATTGATTGATAAAACTATGATGATTTTTGTGGCCAATCACCAAATGTTCGTTATTACTAACACAATTAAGCAAAGAATTATGATCAACATTATGATTGACTTGATTTTCACTATTATTTGTGTTGAAACTCTTGTAATTAATTTCCAATTGACTCAACACTGATTTATTAATAGTATTTTGATCACATCTACAATTATTACAAAATAATAACAAATAATTTCTATAATTTTCCAATAACTTAATGCACTTTTCTTGATATAAAACTTGTGCTAAAAGCCTATCATTTTCTTTTCTCAACTCAATAAGCGATTGACAATTGACTAAATTTTCACTCATTTTCAACCAAATATATTGTCATTAAATTCAAATTGAATTAGTTCAGAGCATTTTCATTCACTTCAATGTAGGCTATTTGACATTTAATTTGATTGTATGCAAACATAAACAAGTAGTACGTGACATGAAAAAAGTTTGTTGAATTGAATTTTTGGAATTTTGTTATTGACATATGCCGAATAAAGTTGAGTATTAGAAAAGTTTTTCAATTATTTAATTTTGGTTCAAATCTCACAATAAGTAAATGTCATCTGTCGGAAACGGAAGCAAAAGCAGAAGCAAATGGAAGTAAATGTCACTAACCAAAAGCAAAATAAAATTTTCCTAGTAAGCTTACTAATACTGTACAACGTATATATTGAACAAAAGTTAAAGGGATCTTTATCACGTATAGTCACAACAACACTAACACAAACCTTTCGCGCATTCATTTCAATCAATTTTTAAAAAATGATGTAGTTTTGCTACTTTAAAGAAATGTCTATTTTATCAGTTTGAAATCAAAATATTAATAAATACGTGAGAAGAATCCCTTACCTAAGGGTACAGTTATAATTATCTAATAAGCAGAAAGGCAACACTCAAAAATTGAATATTGCTTTGTTTACAAATAAGCACCAAACTTAAGGACTTCAGGTAGTTTATTTAATGGAATCCTTCTTAATAGTTGTGATACCCTTTAAAAGTTTAAGCCTATAAAGCGATCGATTTACGTGATTTGCTGCCTGAAAAATCAGTTTTTTAAATTGCAAGTTCTCTAGAATGGGTACTTAAAAATTTTCTCTATTCTATTCGATAAATGCTCAAATATTATATTATTGTATTTCGTACAAACGTTTTAAATTATTTTTATTAGAATTATGTTTCATTTTCTTGAATATATTAAAATTAAAGTCCAAGATTTTAAGTATTAATTTATTTATGAGTTTTTCGATGTCTTGTAAGTGCTTTATTTTCGGTAAAACTCCACTCACAGTCAGGCCAATCGCACTTAAATGGTTTTTCTCCGCGATGTCCCATAATATGAACCTTAGATTCAGCAAAAAGTTTTACAATTTTCACAAACAATTGCAGTACAAATGAAATTAATAATAATTACCTTCAATTCATATTTTCCTAAGAACTTTTTGCCGCATTCAGGCCAATCACAGACATTAAAGACTCCTTTGTGTCTACGTTTATGCATGTGAAGCATTCCCGAAGACTTAAACGTCTTATCACATCCAGTCCAATCACAACTAAACGGTCGATCGCCAGTGTGCGAATTTAAATGTTGCTTTAGTTCATTAGAACTTTTAAGTTTAGAGTCACATCCGGGCCAAACGCAACGATAAAGTCTCGTATTTTCATGAATACGACTTACATGGCACGATAACTCAGTCTTAGATACAAAACTTCGACCGCACCCATTCCATTCACATTTGAACTGTTTTTTGCCTAAATGTCTCAACTTATGTTCTTTCATATATCGAATTCTGAAAATTAAAAAAAGTTAGAATTGTTTTTTCGATTGGATGATAAAAATATATATAAACCTATTTGTTTGGTATTCGCAGTGATTCCAATCACATTTGTATCTCATAGCCGAATGACTCGTATGTTTGTGTGATGCTAAGTTGATTTTATGGGCAAACCATTTATCGCATTGATCACACTTAAGAGGTCTATCTGCTGACGAGTCCGCTGTAGGATTGAATTAATTAACTAAGTAATAAGAAACAAATCAAGGTGTAAAAGATCAAAGACAATCAAAGATCACATACAAGTCCTAAACTTGTGTCCAATTAATCCTTTCCTCCACTTTCCTCTATGATCACTTTTGGAGATCTGATCGATAATCAGATTTTTATCCTTATTTTCACCTTTAATAACAGTTTTATCAAATACTTTCATCAGCCTCTTAATGAGAGTATCACTTTTCAAACCTAGTGAACTGAGAAAAACTTTTTTACAAACTCGATGTCCCATCAATTTGTAGGTCCACTCGTACTTCGAACTACCATTAATTCTATGTTTGGTTATATTTTCTAAAATGAACTTTCTTTTCTCGTGTAAATCAAAACTTTTATACAATCTATAAATAGTTTTCTGCTTTTCAGAACCAAACTGTTGACTACATCTGAAATGACAATAATTTTTTTGGCACATCACAAATTTATTAACTTTAATTGAACTTGAGTCTTGATCAATATCACTATAACTATTATGAATTATAAGATTACTATGATGACTATCGTCAGTAATGCTACCATGATTTGTTTGCAACTTCTCACTATTTAATTGTTGAGTGTTTTGCTGGTTTTCTCAAGTGTTAACTCCTCACACTTTAGTTTAACGAATGACTTTGTTAAAGGTTTATCAGTACGAAGTGTATCTGAATTTGATCCTCTTGAAAAGTTATTATTGATTTTGTTACTAATAATCTTCTTATGACTTTTTGGTTGAGTTTTATTTTGTTGAAGTATTTCAATATTAATAAAATGATTAACTTTGTTGTGAGCACTTAGAACAATATTTTGGTTGAAATGATTAAGCTTTTTATACTGATTATCCAAAAGTAAGACTTGTTTTCTATTAACCAGATTGTTACTACATTTGCAATTAATACTAATTGTATTTAAATGGTTTCTATATTTATCTAATAACTTAATCAACTTTTGAGCAACCAATAACTCATTCAAAAGTCTATTATTTTCTTCAGTCAACTCAACAAATAAATCATTTACTTCTATTTTGGCTGTATTTTCATTCATTGTTTCAAATATAAATCAACTAATTTACTTATTATTGATTGAAACTTCTCACCAATCAAAGCACATTTCAATCAACAATCAAGAATTTAGTTTGAAATCCAATTTTAGCGTCGATTCATTTTGTGTTTAGGGACTATTCACTGATTACTACAACAAAAATTCCGTTTTCATTCATATAATCTAAAACTTATTTGCTATGGATTCAGTTAAGTGAAACAGTTGAAAAAGTAATTAAACAAATTTTCAACATTCATACGACTGAATCATGCGTGCAATCAATATAACGTTATTTCAATACACATTATTTTCATTCTCTTAAATAAATTTTACAGAATAAATATTCATTTTTCGGTTAAAGGTTAGCGAAACCCAAATCTGATCTCAATATAAGCACAAAATAATTCACTTAAACATCAATCTATCGATCTTTTATATTCACTTTAATTGAAACGATATTTAATCTTTATTTAATTAAAACTTAAATAACAATCAGTTAGAGTTTAACTCAGTTTAAAGTTTTGAAAAATTTATTTCTCAGACCAATTAATCCAGTAGTTGAAAATTTTTGGTAGAAATGTCAATATAATTACAGTATTGAATACCAAAACAAACATTTTATAAGTTTTCTTCAACTTTAATATTAGACAAATTTATAATTTTTGTAATTGATTTCTACAAAAAAACAACTGAATCGTCTGAATAAAGATAAGTATAACAAAAATTTGAATCAAAATTATTGCTTGATTTTCTTCTTGTTATCCCAACGCGATCTCTTAATATAATCACATTTATGGATCAACTTCTTATGAGTATTTAGTGTCCCACCAGACGAAAACTTGGCCTCGCACCCGGGCCAATCACAGTGAAAAGGTCGCTCACCCGTATGTGTATATCTATGTCTCTTCAGAATACTTGAATTAGCAAACGATTGATCACAATTAGGCCAATCGCAGCTGTAAGGCTTTTCTCCGGTATGTGTTCTTCTATGATTCGTGAGTTGACCACTAGCTGAGAACCGTTTTTCACAGCCAGGCCATTCGCACACGAAATTTCTCACATTCTTATGACAACTTGATATATGTATCTTCAGAGTTGTTGCTGATTTCAAACTAACCGAACACTGATCGCACTTAAAGTTTCTTTCGGTATTGTGTGTCAACAGATGTGCCGAAAGACCTGCTGGTTGTTTGGATGAAAAGTTACACAACGGATAATGACATTTATGAGGAGAGTCTTCCGAATGAATGAGTTTGTGGGTTTTTAACCCCGTGTTTGTCGCAAATAATTTACCACAATTGGGAAAATCGCATTTTTTCGGATTTGTATGGATGGGCTTGTGTTTATCCAAATTTTGCCGACTTTTATATGCTTTATCACAAAAATCGCACTTAAAATCTCTCACATCGTGACTAATATGTTTCGATTCGTGAACTCTTAACTGAGTTTTTGTCGGAAACTTTTTGTTACAATTAGGAAATTGACATATCTCTGGGTTTGTGTGTATTTTCTTATGTCTTATTAATGTATTTAAATTATAATAAGACTTATCACAGAAATCACAACTCAATTCTTTCAGTTCCTTATTTTCTATATAATTATCAATGACTTTCACTGACTTTTCATTTAGTTCTTTAGCTTTGATTTTCTTATTATTTAGTTTGAGTTTACTTTTCTTAACTATTTTAATGCGATTTTTGATTTTATTATTGCCGCAAACGCTTTTAATCGCATCATTGCTGGTATCACAAAAATTGTCGTTAGTATTCATATTATTAATATTAATATTACTAATCGAATGACTTTTAATGAAATGATTATTTAAATGACTGCAAGTTTTAAACACATCATAACAGTGATAGCACTCATATACTACTCGTCCGATTATTAAATTGTTTTTATTATATATCAAATTATTACTAATATTGTAATCGTTTTCATCATTGCCTTCATTGAAATAAATGTGTTGTTTGGTCTCTTCAAGTGATAGTGAATTATTTGAATCCATAATTTATTATTTAATAATTAAACAAAAATCACTTTCGAATAACATAATCTAAGCGTTGATAACATTTGTTTACTTTATTTAAAGGGAAAGTATTGATAACACCCCTGAAAATATTTACTAAATATATAGATAACTAAACTTTTATCTTTAATTGAATATTAAATAAATTATGAATTGGTTAAAAATTGACCACTTCTTAGGTGGCAAAAATTACTGGACACTTATGTAAAACAAAACGGAATTAGTATTGGCAAAACATTGAACAAAAGCTGAGATAAAATTTCAGATTGTTGATTGACCACTTGCACAAAATTGAATAACATCCAAACACACGAATAGGATATATAAAAATTGGATAAAAAGGTCTAAATTTAATAAATTCTTGATAAAAAACATAGAATCACTGTAATGTTTTAACAAAAGTTGAGTCAACACAAAACCAATTAAACTTAGATAAAAACTTATACACAACTAAAAACAAAAATTGCAAAATAAAACAATATCGATAATAATATAGAGATGGACTAAAGTTTTTTCAAGAGTTATCGTCTTTAATCATTTGCGCTCCATATTCGCCAATCATGATGGTGGCTGCATTCAGGTTACCGTTGATTATTTCAGGCATAATTGACCCATCAATAACTCTCAGCCCTGAAACTCCTATAACTCTCAATCTTTCGTCAACCACAGCATTGGTAGAATTAAGTGAACCCATTCTACAGGTACCTACTACATGGTTGTAAGTAGACGAGAGCTGACGAATATAACATCTGACATATTCTTCGCAGTCATAAGGCGATCGACTGCCGCACGGTCTACAGCCAGGTATAGGTTCTGGAAATGGTTCCACAAATTGAGACATCGAGGTTTCTACTAGTAGATTATAGGCTTGTCTCATTCCATCCATTAACACCTCGAAATCGTACGGATTATCGAAATAGTTCGGATCAATTATGGGAGGTGTGAATGGGTCCGACGAATTCAACCTTACTGTCCCTCGAGATCTTGCTCTGCAAACAAATTTTCAACAGAATGAACTTTTTTGATAGTTTGAGATAATTGGATTACTTTATGCGATGGACAAGACTAGAGCATAAAATGTTTATTCAATTGACTTAATGTTTCAATACGGTAGAGATGAGTGTTTAACCGCACAAGTGTTTTCGAATTGTTGTAAAGCATGCAGTGATGATTCCTAACAATTTTAACAGTAATCATGCAATGAGGTAAAGGTGCGCATCTTAGAAGTTCTTTACGCTCTCACTTGCACTTTATTACACCCGTATCTCCCAGTATCTACAATGAAAAAATATACGGGTGACCCACAATTAAAAAATAAAATAGATTATTTTAAATTTGAAACATTTTTCATTACGGAAGTGAATTTTTCTTCATTTCACTTTTATTAGAGCGATTAGATTTTACTTTTTTCTCGTTGGAATCACTTTGTTCTGCACCACAACTAAAGTTTTTAATCATTCCTATTTGTTTCTAAACCTGAAAGTCTTTACAATTCACGATTAAGAATACTACAGTCTCATGTGTCGATATCATAGCATAATAAATAAGAACTCTGTTGATATAAGATCTCATAAATAGTATTTTGTTAACTTTTTTGTAAAATTTGACTTCAAAATATACTAAATCCTTATGAAAGCTAATAAAAATAGCTTTCAATAAATTTAATATCTATTACGCAATTCCCTATAAGTTTATTTCTTCCCTTCTAATAAGCATAGTAACGAGTTTTCTTCGGAAATATATTCAAGTCTTAACTATTAATACATGTTTTCGCTTTAAAATCTTAATCACATTTATCGAGAATATTGACACTAAACAGTTGTGAAACCTTATTAAATCTTAATGCGGTTGTGAAAGAAAAAAATTTTCGAAGCCGCACTCGCTCGCCCAGACCTGTATGTGTCAAGTGCGCTCCTCTATACTGAAGCTCGAGCTAACTTTTGGGATTTTAGAACCTACTGAGAAAGCTCAAGCTAAGATAGAGTCCAAGCTAAAAGATTCAGTTTCGCGACCTTGCTTCGAAATGCATGCATAAGCGAAAAATTACTGGCTTCATCAAAGATAATAACACTCTAATTGAAGATAAACATTTAAAATGCAATTTAAACAAAATATTTTAGTTTTTCAAGCAATTTTCGGGCAAAATTAAATCAGTGAAAAGGCGACCGCACCCATAAGCTAAGGCTCAGTGAAATGAGCTTACGTGCATTGTTTACCGTTAATGTAATTAAACCTCGACTTTAAAGTGAATTCACTTCAGATTTATTGTCGAGTGTGATTTGAAACGATAAGGCTCCATCAAATTCATTTTATGCTCGTAGCTTAATTCAATTTTAAGCTCTGATGGCACTGATCTAACTCAAATAACTGACTTATCTTAAAACTCTAACCTAGCTAATATTGTGGAAGAACTAAGAAATTGCTGTCCTACATGATGATTCCAGTAACTTCTCCATCCCTGTTGATCTCCTAAGAGTCTAATAATATCTGTCACATTAGTATTTGTTGCTAGTACAAGAAAGTGATTTAATATATCTGGCCATTCATCATTATCGTTCAGTCTGCTGTTAAAATAGATCAGCTGAGTAGGAATTTCAGACAAGATTCCGCTATGATTAACATAGCATTCATATAAGTTCTGAACAGTCAAATCTGGCAATGGATTCACTAGACTACTATTAAATACGTTTGAATAAATAGCGATTTCCACGTGATCCATAAGATTATTACCGACTGGTAAGTCAACAATAACTGGAATATTGAATTTTAACAAATGATTCCTTGGACCGATTCCTAATATAAGTATAAAAATATTTATTATGATCAGTATCTTTGATTATGAGAATTTCTTTGAAAAAAGTTTATGATTAACGAACTTTTCCATTAAGAACTTGAAATCTATTTTCTGAGCTTTCTTGCTAACTATTGACTTTTAACTAATGAAAATTAGTATTTGTTATTGCTTTTTGACTATTACCTGATAGCATAAGAAGTTGCGGTGAATTTATAGCACCTCCCGAAACAATTATCTCCCTTCTAGCATTTACACTATAATTACTTCCATTTCTAACAAACTGAACACTAGTCGCACGATAATAATCGTCGCTATTATTGAACAAAATTTTGGTAGCATAAGCACGAGTAACAATATTTAAATTAGTTCTATCTTTAATCGGTAACAGAAACGCATTCGATGTCGAAGATCTTACTGCTTCTACTGTAACAGTTTCTTGAACCAGACCTAAAATATTTAAGTTTCAAAACTTGATGCAAAACTTCAATATTGATTTAGATTGTCAAAGATTATCAATTACTTTGTCCTAATTGTGTGGGACCATTAAAATCAACGACTGGAATCCCGTTTTCTTCAGCAACTTGTTGTAAAGTAACTAAAATACGATCAGGGTTTCGAACAGAAGAGACACTTAGCGGACCATCAGTTGCATGATATCTGGCATTTTCTCTAACAATCCTCGGGTCAGTATTGTTCTCAGATCTAAGAAAATAAGGCAATACTTCTTCATAAGACCATCCGATAGCTCCATATCTCCTTGCCCAGTTATCGAAATCTCTTCTGTTTCCACGATTATAAAACAATGAGTTTATACTAGAAGTTCCACCGAGAACTCTGCCTCTCAGTTGGGGAAATTGATGGTTAACGAATGCTTGAGCCGCACGTTTTTGTGGTGCAAAATAATAGCCCCAATCATATTCAGTACCAGTAAATGTCCGGCCATTCGATGCGAGTCCAAAACTCGGAATATCTGTTATAACAGAATCTGGAACTCCGGCTTCAAGTAGTAGTACGGAGACTGATGGATCCTCGGAGAGTCTGGCGGCGACAACACTTCCAGCTGAACCTGAACCTATAACTATGTAATCGTAAGTGTTATTCCATTGATTCCTTTGTGATACTCTTAAATGAATGAATTCCCTTTGTAAGGTTAGTATAGAAATTGTTATCAACTGGACAGTTAGACTCGGAGATGACATTCTTCTGACATTAGTATTCGAAATAAGTGACTGCATTAGACAATTTTGTTCTTATCTTCTTAAAAGCTTCGTCTATGGGTTATTTTTTATTCATTTATGCTTTAATACTAATCAATTATCGAGAATGACAAAATTCACTAAGTTATTTAAAAAAATACGGGTAATTCAATTTAAAATTCGAATAATCAATTAGATTGAAAGGTATTATTTTCTAGCTTTCACAGTAAGTTTAAACAGACTAATGCACACTTTTTCTATTAAAATACACTGCTTAACAATATTTAACAAAGATCATTAGTACATGATAAAAAATTCAGAATTTGATAGCAACAAAATATAATCCCCCATTTTTATTTTTGAAGCTTTTTTCATTAATTCGCAAATCAATTGATTGATGCTAAGATCTGTTTGAATATTTATTATTTACATAAAATAAGCTTATTTCTCGTAGGGAGAAATTTATTTTATAGTAAATTAAAGTATTATATATTTAATAATTTGAAATTTCATGCTTTCTTTTGCATGAGAAAAGTTAGCGATAGAAAGCTTAAGATAAAAAACTACAGTAACTCTTCCGGTACTAATTGGCTCCAAAGGAGCTCTTAAGCTCTCTTTCGGCGCTAAATCTAAATTTCATGAAGAATGCTCAATTATGTTAATTTATAAACGGAAGAATAAAATAAATGTTTTATTTCCAGAGAAATTATAAGTATTTGAAATAGAAAAGATTCTAATTATTTCTAAACATATATTTCGTAACATTTAATATAAAAAATGGAGAAAATAATGTTTCAACTATATTTTATTAGTTTTCTAGATTTTTAATTCAACATTTAATAAGGTTTTGAATACTTTGTAATCATAAACTTAATGTATATTTTGAAAGATAAATTTTTATGCATGCAATCAATTCAATCGAATAGTTTAAAAAATTTCTAAATTTATAAATCATGAAAATGGTGGACAAATATTAAAAATTTTAAGCTTATTTTAGTAATTTTTAAAATTTGAGTACTATTAATGACTAATAATTTGTAACACTAAGGAATGTAACTTTTAGTTCTTTTCAATACTTGGTAATTGTTGAGTTAGCACAATTTGCAAATGATGACTTTGGATATGTCAAAAATTTTTCCTTTTTTAAATTCATAAAAGTTATAAAGTTTTTTTCCAAAAATATTTATTTCATTTTTCTTCATTAATTAACATAATATTAGCGTTTTACTTGGATTTTAGGATTAGCGCCTAAAAAGCTTTAGTCATAATAAACTTTCAAATATTTAGATTATTTTTGTGAGTTATTGTTTCCTTTTGGTCCACGATACTCTTTATGGTTAGGATTCAATTGATTCGCGTGGTTATCTAAATCAGCTTTGTTAGCAATTCCAGTATATCCAGCGTTGTGTCCAATTCCTGTAGAAGAATGGTTAGGATTGCATTGATTGGTGCGATTTTTATCCTCAGCAGATTGTTGTTGTTGTTGTTGTTTAGGCATTATTGAAGTCTAAAGCTTAAGAAAAGACACGAAACAAATTTTGGTTAGAAATTATTCAACCGAAATAACTACTGCGGAATAACCGAAAGATTCCACATTCCTGAATTTCTAAAAAATAAAGACTGCACTTCTGTTTCTACTTAGCTACTTTAAAAATTTTCAAACATAAAACAGAAAAACTTACTTTCAAAAGGAGTTTCAACAAAGCTTAATTAAAACAAAAGAATATCTGGACTTGAATAGCTCTAAATTTATGCAGTACCTCTCAAAACTCAGGCCTCTTATATACTTGAATATACCTGAACTTGAATCCAAACTTCTGAAAATTTGTACCTTGATATTGAGATAAATCTATCTTAGTAATCGCAATAACAACAAATATGCATGCTCTTTATCTACTCTTATTATTTTCTATAACAATGCAGTAGAAATTTCAGATAAAATAGTAGACGAGTTATTATGAACATAAAATGAACGTTTTATTATCTCGCAAATACTTCAATAAAATTATTATTGAAACAAACTTGGTTATCAACATGTCTGGAGGTTGCATAGATGTAAAATATTAAATTAGAGTTATTCAATTTATGTTAATTAATTTTATTCAAATTTATTTGGAGCCAAAGCTACTTTACAAATATCACGTAAGACGCGTAAATTTGGCACCAGAAGTTATATCGCTGTTTAAAATCAAGTTTGAAAAGAAAAGAACTTTTCAGACTAATGCTTAGTGAACTTAAGGGTTATCGAAGTTTCCCTAAACTTGAGTTCTTATCTCCCGCTCTTGAAATTAATAGTATTCAATACATTTGAATTTTGAAACTATTTCTAAAAATGAATGATAAACTAAAACTTAAGTTTTTATTGATTAAGTACTTATCAAAAGATTCCTTATAAAGGGTAATGAAATACTGTATTTATGATTTAAGTTTCTCAAGAAATTGACTAATACTTCAATGTTAGTTTATTCAATCCAAACTATTAAATTGCATCAGAACGAAGATAACACTTTGTATGAGTATTTGTGATGCACCGGAAAGGCAATAAATAAGATTTTGCATAATTATTCAAACTTTGATAGAAGACAATTTTATGACACGTTGTCTGATTGGCAATTTTTAGTATATTCTCGTTCTAGAAAGTATATTGTAATTTTGACGACACTGGCACATAAAGTTTAGTATTAAAAAGCTTGCAGGAAAAAATTATCCTCAATAATTGCATTATTTTGTTTAATATTCCTATTAATGGCTGTATTACTAGTTTGTTAATAAAACTTTGATCTCCTATCTAATTGAGATGATTCATCAAAAACCACTAATCTTTTCACTTGTGAAAAGATGCACATTCATAAAATTTAGTAAATATTTTGCTGATAAACTTAATTGCATCTTAATACAGGCACTAACTTTTTAAGTGCTTAGAAAATGATTATACAATTAGAGCTATTGATAAACGATTATACTTACAAACTATGAGATAATCTCGAGTATTTCAATACTTAGCTAAAAAGGCATTATTACTATTAAATTGTTAGGAAAAGTCAATATTTCATAGACGTATGCAATCAAAATATTGATATCTTAAGAATTGTTGAGCTAATTCTAGAAACAGTCATTGATTAGAAGTGTAGTTGTATATAGATAAAATAGCTTCAAATAACACCTCAATTTATTAAAATAGTATCAATATATCATTTTGTGATAGTTGATTGCCATTAACCAGCCTTGACTTTGAATTGTTAATTACAATGTTATCAATAAATTATTGCATATATTTTGCCCACCGAGATAATAACAACGTGTAGGTAGGGCTAGATTCCCAACAATGCGTAAATCAATAAAATATATTGCAGTGGTTACCAAACTTTTTTCTTCCCAACCCACACAACTACTTCTTACTAAGAATTTTCCAAATATTAAGCAACTTCAAAATGATAGCTAAACTTATTGAGCCTCCGACCAAATTCTTGAGAATCCAATACATAGAAATCAATTTGATATTTTTCTAAGGAAATTGTCATTAAACTAGCGATAATAACCAAATTTTCATGTATTTGAAACATTTTCTTCACTGAAAAGTATAGGGTATTGAGTTTGATTGCAATTACTTTGAATGTTTATAAATTTTTTATTGACATATATTGACTTGTGATACATCAAATTATAGCTAAACAATACAATTTTAAATATATGTTCAGATATTCATCATTTTTTCGATACATAAGTCAATTCAATTATGCAAAGATTGATAAACATTTCATAACAAGGTTGAGCTTTGATTAATTTGATTAATTTCAAATAGGAAGTATTGTTACAGCTCATAAAGGATTATTATTTTATTGTTTGCCCGATCATCTAATCTGACTAGCCCTGGTTTTTCTCCGGGGATACTTAGAAGACAAAGTTATGCGAATAAAATAACAATATATTCGGTTTGAGATTAATCAAACCAATTACAGCTCAACTATATTACAAGATGTTTGTAGATCTTTGCATAATTGAATTGATTTATGTATCGAAAAATTGGTCAATATATGGACATATAGTTATAATTGTATTGTTTAGCTTTAATTTGATGTATCACAAGTCGAGAAATGTTAATAAATAAAAAAGTTGAAACATTCAAAATAATTGTAATCAAATTTAACACCCATACAAATTTCCTATTCTCCTCTAGCCAATTAAATCAGTTCTAATAAATTAAACACATAGTTCAGTCACTTTAAAGCAGCGATCCTTTGTTCAATAGTGTTTCGTAAGCACTTCCTGAATCTTAAGAATACTTCTCGCGACGCATTTTTGGGTCGCAATCCACCGGTTGAGAAATTTTGATGTATTGTATTTATAATGTGCAACGTTTGCGTTTGATAGCATATCTTTTACATCTACTGTACACCAATTATGTTTGAACACCGGTACCTTACCCTCTCTGATAAGCATTTACCGGTCATTAATACATATCTACAGCTACTTTTTATGATGTATTCTTAGGAGACAAGTTGTAATTGCCTGTAATTTAAGTTCTGCCTAAGATTAAGGCAAACTCACCAGTCTAAGCTCAACAATTTAATAACAAATGTATAACTTTACGAACATATTTTAAGCATTTCATTGATTTTATGAAACGCCTTTTGATATAATTCTTATTCATTTAATATCGCGAAAATCGATTGATTAAAATAAATCCACAGAACACGTACTGTTTTCCGCCAAAATGATTCATTGATTTACTTTCTCAACGGTTTCTTATCAAAAAATTAGATGATTAGAAGGTTAAACACAAACAAGATATGAAAAAATAAACTAAAAATACAATCCATTGATAGTCTGAATCCTTTAGGATTTTGGTATAAAAGCGGGCGTCATTTCCAGAACCAAATCATTAGTTGTAATAAGTTTGAAAGTTCTGGTTTCAGACACTGTTTAAAGCAATTACCCAAAAGTAAGTCAATTTATTTTACTCTATAACTAACTTTCTGTTCAATTCTAAAATATGTTTCTCGTGTTAACTAAGCTTGAGTAAAAAGTTTGAAAACTTTTTGAAAGTTTTTAACGGAAAAACTGTTTATCGAAGTTTATATTACAGAGAAACTTTCTAATAAAAGAAACGTTACTGTTAAGAGTATTTTGTTTTACTAAAACTAGATTTTTAATGAAATTAAAGTTATATATTGTTCATTCCTTCTTGACAGCTTAATTCTTAAATAATGCCTAACTCACAAGAACAACAACAAACACCTGTCGCTCAAGCTGAAGGAGATCAAACCAATCCTAATGAGCCTGGAGCAGAAGCTGGCCAAAACCCATCGGGATGTCAGGGAACATGTACCAAACACGCTCATGGCGAGAAGACAGAACAGACTCCTAGTGAGGCCAATAACGAACAACAATCAGAACAAGACTCAGAGAATTAAAATTTGAAAACTTAGGCAATTTTTTATTTATAATGAAAAATTAATGTATTTTAAAAACTTGACTTCATTAGCTAACAGAAATGTACTAATAAGTAAAAATTATATTCATGACAAATAAAATTTATCCGAGTAGATGAACAAATTAATTTTAATAGAGAAACGGTTAATGTTTCGGCTGTTGAGCAGCTTCTCATAGCACCAAAATTGCTGCGCCAACTTTATCGAGCGAGAAATGCAGCACGAAAATTTACAGCGCGACACTATACAACCCAACTTCTCTAAAACATGTTCTATTAAATTTACAAGTAATATTTGTTTGCTTTGTCTCTTTTTTTTATTTAATCTAGTCTAATTTAGATTAGTTTAGTTTGATTCAAGTTAAGTCATTTAAGGCTTGCGCAGTAGTTTTCGCGATGTATTCTTGTGCTTTATAAGGTGGAAGCATTTAACCATGTTATCTCAAAAGTATTTAATAAACTTTCAACTAAATAAAGAATAGACTTCTTAAAAATGGGATGCTTTTAATGCATGAAACAAATGTTGCAACAAAAAATCTTTATTTAAAACTTGAATTCAAGTTGAAATAATTGAAACGGACAAATATTTAGTTAGTGCCTCACTTGGAGAAAATGAGGAATGGAGGAAAAACAACGTACGGGTATACAATAGGCGTTTCGCTATAAATTTTACAGGATCATAACAATAATACACTATCTATAATATAGATTAAAGCATAATATAGATTATATAACAAGTTATTTATCATTTTTAGATGATTCTAATTTAAGAACTGGTGTGTCCTTTTCTGCATCCTCTTTGATAAGATCCCTTAATTGAATCTTTTTGGGATCCGATGGCACATGATATTCACTAAATATATCTGAAAACGAGCCTAAATATTTCTGAAGATCATCCTGCATACTGATGATCTGTCCAGCTACGTATTGGTCTTCAATTATGTTATGAATGAGTTCCGCGCACTTTACAAGATCACTATTTTGTGGCACAATTATAGTATTGCATCGAATTCGAGATGCAGTCAACTGTTCCGCCAACTCAAACACTTTATCGTCAATTGATTCAATAGATTGACCTAATTTTTTAGTCATTAGTTCTTGCTCTTCAAAGTACTTTTGATCGTATTTATCTCGCATTCCTATTATGTTTATTATACATCCGCGACATCCAAGCGAATTAATTTGATTATTTTTCATTACATTTAAGGCATGTTTCGAAACGATGTAACTCGTCAAGTAATTATAAGCTGTAAATGAAATAACAAAAGTTTCATTATTTTGGTTAATCACATCAAACCTAAAATGTCGTTTATCGTCAAATCATTAACTCAATTCACTAGTTTTATAGCGTTAGATTGTAAAGTTTTTAACGACGTTCGACTTGAGAAGTTTAGTTTTCAAGTCTGGTTTTCGTTAAACGTTTCAATCAATTTGACGAATAATCAAACTATAGAAGGCGTTCTAAAACTCAATAACTATTCAAATATTATTAAACTATGAGCTAAAATATCGAAAAAATAATTAATAACTTTTGAGTTAATTAGAAGAAACAGAAGAGTAGTTATCGCAACAAAATTGATACCTTTTCTGTAGGCCGCGCAATTGACAACAGCGTCACATTTACTATACTTAGTAAAGACTTGTTGCATAAACTGGTCATCAGTCACGTCACCCGTTACAAAAGAAACTGAAGCCTTCAGGCTAGTGTCTTCTTCGACAATTGTCTTGTGATTCGTATCCAGCGCTAACACTTTGGATCCTTTTAGAGCTAATCTCTGCCTAACGTGCGATCCTAAACCCGAAGCACTTCCCGTCACTAATGTTATTAAACCCTTTACGGGTAGTTTTCTCAATTTATCCATTCGACTTCTCTTTTAATTTATTCTAAAACTGATTATTGTTAGTGAATGTTTTGTTTATTATTTTTGGCTCGAAGCACGTGCTATTAAAATGTCTCATTCAATGTGAAACTATATGTTAGTGTTGATGGCATATTAGTTGTTATTGAACTGCGAATCAACGTTTGCGTGACTAAAAATAGTACTTTTTACAACATTTATGCCTATTAGTTCTCTTATTCGCTTACACTTTTTCTGCGGTAAACTTTAATTTTAATCTGTATTGGATTTAATTTAAACTTTATTAATGTTTAATTATGTGCGATTTTTTCTATATCTCTTCTATCTAGCGGAAAGTTGTTAATAATTATTAAAGTGAAATTTTATTAAATTTTTCTAGTGGCTTATATACATGCCGAACATCAATTACGATAAGGCTTTTACGGCAATTTGAGTTTTACGAAGCTCCCGATTAAGTTATTGTAAATCACTCTAATACTTGAATTTACATCGAGTTAGGTTTTAAATTATGTGGGCTTTCGCTATTTTTAAGCTTAGGATAAGGGGTTTCATTAGATGCACTTAACTAACCTACAAGTGAGCGCGATTCAAAAAACTGTTTGAAAGCTTCAGTTAAGTTCAGGGCTTAATTTTAAGTTTCAAGAATTCAAAGAACGAAAATACAAGTTCATGACTAATCTTAAGAATGAATCAGTTAATCTTCAGGTTCGTGAAAAAATGGACTGCATTGAAGGATGATCAAATATGGTATTACAAGACTAGTGAGTCAGAAATACTGAGAACTACTTTGAGCCGATAACTAAATAAAATACCATCGCAAAGACGAATCTATGAGACGTACAGTTAATCGAGAATTTTAATCGATAAGACTGCAGAACAAGAATTACTTTTACTGATAAATGTTGAAGAAAGAAATAGTATACTTAATTTATTGATTCTTGCATTGGATTACTATAAGAGTAGTGATAAAAATACTAGTATTGAGCAAAACTTTGGAAACTTCAGGGTAGAGGTAAAAGATAGCAAAGTTAATAGGAATTATTTGACACCTAATCCAACTGATGATAAGTGTAGCGATAGTTTAGAAGCCGTTAAAGAAGTCAAAGAAATGTGATACTAGTGATACTATTGGTATGGGTTTGGGTTTGGTTAAGGAAATACTGGGTGTACCAGAAAGTAATGGTTTTTTAATTAAACACAAATATTAATTAAGTTTATCCTCTATTAAGTTTAGCTATTAATAAGAATTAAGCTTTTCTGCCTATAGTTAGATGGATTGACGGGGTCTGACCCAACCTCCGACCCCAGGAGATCATTGCCCAACTCTACTGGTCTTCCCGAGCGATGACCATCCGAGAGGTTAACACCGTCTGATCGCAACCAACGCTAGCATTTGTAGACATTCAATACATCTCAGTAAACACCATAAATGTTTTTGGTGGCCTCCGTAATCTTACTTCTCTTATAGAACTCATAAAGCATACAACTTTGTATATGGATCTCTTCGGCATTGTCATCAGACATTTTTGTTGAAAGAATTGAAAAAGTTTTTGTTGTCAAAAATTGATGGCAAATAACGATTCTTAAGATTTATAAATGAAATTCATTTGAAAACAAAAGAAGACACATAAATAACATTTACAATTGATTTACGAATAAACGACACTACTTTCTGATATCCCTAACAATTGCAAAGGAAGACAATAAAAAAGATGAAAATGCATCGAATGGGGATGTCAAGGAAAACCAGTTAAGAGAGTCAGAAATTCGAATAGAGTTTCACAAAATTAGTGTGATATATGTTAACGTTCTTGTAATTAACTGATTTTTAATAGAAAATAGAGTAAACTATTTGCAAATACAAAGTTTCAAGTAATGAAAAAAGGTTTGCTGAATATTATTTACATGATCTATTCGTTTCTATATGTTATTCAATAATTGTTGATGCGAAACGTTTGAATGGTTCCTTCACAAGATTTTGTGTACTGGTTCAATGTATCTTTTGATGATAGAATATAGTTTGCAAACATGTATATAGCTTAAGTTTGTGTTTATAGCGTTTTTAATTGTAAGCTCTTTCAGCACTAAAATGCTTGAGGCATTGGCCTTGTATTCCATCCAAAGATTAAATGCTTTGTTCATGAATTTTTTTAAGCAAAATAATTGATACCTAAAGAACAACCATTGTTTGCAACGATGCTTCTTAGAAACAGAAGTTATAGAACTGTTTGATTGAACGAAAAATATTGCTAATGTATCTGAAAATCTAAACAGAATTATTGATTCAAACTTTAACTCTGATATATTGAATAATTTGATAACTAGAGAAACTTATACGAATGATAGAAGTATCAAAAATAAAAGTACTTCAAGTTTACTTTCAACACAAACTTTTCTAGTAATTAATATCTTTACAAAAATGTGTGATCCAATCATACTCTGATGATAAGAACTAGAAAAGTGATTTAAAAACATGGAAGGGATAGTAGAAGAGGAAGATAATGAACATCCAACAAATTGCGAACTAATACCTTTGAATGAGACAAACGTAAATTTGAATTGTACTCATACAAGTGTCGAGAATGAAGGAAACGTTACTAATGAAGAGAACATGGATCCAAGAGAAAAAAATGCCATACTACGGACAAAGTTGATCAAATTATCAATACGAATTATCTTCTTTGGATTAGTTATTGCTCTTTTAAGTATAATTATATTAAGTTTCAGATTTGCTCTCAATATATTTATAATAAGAGGGAAAAAATTCTCTCTTTATTATATGAAATATTTTGCGAAATTTGTGGCCATCGGTGTATTACTTATTCTGTATGCAGTGCCTTTGGGTTTACTCTTAGCTTTAATTATAGTGATCCTGTATTCGGCCTGGAAAATTAAGTCAGAAAATATTTCAGTCAAAAATTTGAAGGCACTTCAAACTATTGCAAGTATTACTACTATTTGTTTTAGCGATAATGTATTGACAATTGGAGATCAAGTCCAACAACAAGTTTCTCAAGCAATCCAAGTATGTGAAAGAGCGGGAATTGTTGTTAGATTGATTACAAGCGGTAGCATTGAAAGTGCTCGTGATATAGCAGAAAATTGTTCTATTATCAAAACTAATCAAGATTGTCTCGTATTGGATGGAAAACAATTCAACGAAAGAATTAGAAGTTCTTCTGGAGAAGTAGAACAGGAACTGTTCGATCAGATTTGGCCCAATTTAAGAGTATTAGCGGGGTCTTCAGCTAATGATAAATATATTTTAGTCAAGCATATGATTGCAAGTAAATTAAATGCTGATCGCGAAGTAGTTGCTGTTATTGGTGTTGAAAAAAGTGATGGACCAGCTCTTAGGAAAGCTGATATCGGGTTATCTTTGGGAGTTTCTGGAACAGATGCAGCCAAAATAGCGTCTAATATAATACTAACTGATGATAAAGTTTCTAACATTATTAGAGCTGTTATTTTAGGCCGAAACGCTTATGAAATTATGGCTAAGTTCGTGCATTTCCAGCTAACTATCAATTTGGTCTTAGTTATATTCAGTTTCATCGATGTCTGTGTTGTCGAACTATTACCATTTGGCATCATTGACGTTTTATGGGTTCAAGTGGTTGTCGGCATGTTTGCCACAATAGCTCTGACCATCGAAACACCCAATCCTTCATTGATGTTGCGTAAACCGTACGGTTACACAGAATCTCTAATATCTAGAATAATGGTTAAGAAAATTATTGGGCTTGCTATCTATCAGTTGGTTGTCTTACTTGTCCTCATATTCTTTGGTGAAAAGTTTTTAGATTCAGAATTATACACATCCGAGCCAGAACTGACTCAACATTCCTCTATTATTTTCAATTCATTCGTTCTTATGTCGATATTCAATGTATTTAATTGTCGTTCAATTCATAGAGTCAAGCATTGTTCTGTTCTATCAAGAAATCCATTATTCTATGGGATATTGCTCATAGCTTTGATTGTTCATATATTAATCGTCCAACTCGTTGGATCGTTTCTGGAGTTATCTAATCTCAATCTTCCACTATGGCTTTGGTGTATTGCCTTTGGAGTCGGTGTTCTCTTATGGGGACAAATAATTACAATAATCTTCAAGAGTATTTGTTGTAATGAAAAAGTTGAATCAAATGTTGCACACGTTTAAGATCTATATAGATTGAATTTAATATCTACTGCAGATTTAAATGTTCAAAATATGCTCGAACTTTAATGTTAAGTTTTGATATACTTATATATACATATATGTACTCAATATACTTATATACCTATATACTTATTTAAGTATACTCATTATATTATTAACTTCAAAGTTTAGGATCAGTCTTTTATTACGATTTTCAAGCTGAAACTGTTTAAACTATTTGCTTATTATAAAAGTATTAAATATTCCTTACTAAATATATTAGACGGAAGTCAACAATGAAATAAGAATGTGGTCGAAGTATTTATAAAATAAAAGTATTATATGCAAAATTCTAAGCTCTATCAGAATGGAATTTAATAAAGGGTTAAAAAGGATCTTGTATAGAATTCAACAAAAATAGTTGCTATAAATAAAACAGTCATTAATATAAGTAATCAATAAATTAAAAAGTGGACAAATTTTATATTATTTGTGATATAAGAGAAGTTTTAGATAGTTTTAGAGTGAGACGCGTAATGTCTAATCAACTGTTTTCTAAGCTTAAAAGTAGAGTCACAGTCTGGCCAATCGCACTTGTACGGTCTCTCATCACTGTGTCGATTGATTTGATGGGATTTCAACTGATCGGAAGTAGCAAAACCTAAACCACAATCGCCCAAGTAACACTTATACGGTTTTTCTCCTGTATGCTTTCGTATTTGATGCCTTTTCAAATGACTACCATTTTTGGTTTCATAATCGCATTCATCGCATCTGTAAATCTTTAGATTGTAATCACCTGAACCGTGATCTAAATTCATGTGTGACTTAAGTCTGTCTTTTCTCGTATAACTTCTATCGCATGAATCGCATTTGAATTCTTTCTCAGAGAGATCAAGACTAGCCCCCAAAGTATGAATCGTTAAAGGTTTTAATCCAGAATTGAAAATATAATTACTGCGAGAAAACGAATGCTTTTTCTCGCAGTAATGTACAGACTTTTGGTGACGTTCGAGTTCTAATTCTGATTTGAATCTTAGTTCACATCCGACCCAATCGCAGACAAACGGTTTTTGGTCACGAGTTGTTTCATTAGACGATTCTCCACATTGAATAAGTATTGGTTTTTCACAATCAGTTTTGGAAAGTATGTGATCGTAATTGCTATTAATTGTAAAATGAATTGTTTTTATGTGTTGATTAAGACTTGATTCAGAGGCAAAACTGGTTCCACACTTAAACCAATTGCACTTATATTGAGTAAAATCGTTGCTATCTTTATTCTTTATGTACATAAGCTTAAAATCATTGTCTTTTAATCGCTTTAAACTATCGCCAAATTTTTTAGATAAAATATTTTCTAAAAATAAATAAAATTTAATTAAAGAAAACATTATTTAACTTAAACTTGAACTTTTACCAAAATTTGAATTTTTATCCCTATTATGATTAGTTTGATTTGTGGTCAAATTATCTTCAGCTAGTTCGGATCCAAATCTGAATTGATTATCGATTGATTGACTGTCTGATTTTGTTGATTTGCCAACAATTTTCTCTTTTTATTAAAACAAATGTTTGTTTTCTCATCGTGACTGATGCCACAGTTTCTCATATCTTCCTCAACAAGACTTTTGTATTGCTTCTCCAAATCATTGAAAATGAATTTGCTTTCAATATTTTGATTGCATTTACAGTTATTTTGATAGGTATCTAAACAATTTCTATAATTTTCAAATAACTTGATACACTTTTGTGCCAACAACAATTGTTTAATAAGTCTATTATTTTCTTCTCTCAACAAGTCATGAAAATCGATCAACTCTAATGTCGACAAATTTTCGCTCATTTTTTAATTCAATGGTTTTTCATTGAATTTTAGCTGACATTTGATTTACTACTTAAAACTGAAGTAGATTTCTATTTAATCTATTATTTGCTTATATATTATGTTTTGAAAACATTCAATATTCGTCTCCTAACTATAGCTACTGAGGGATTATCTTTACTCATTTGTTTACGTTTTTGATGTTTGAAGTTTAATATAAACTTGTGGACTTTGAAATATGCCTGAAACTCACGAATACATTTTATCACAGACTTTTTAATATTTCTTAGAGCAGACATCTCATTAAAGCATAACTAATCAAATCAAGATAAAATAAAACTTGTCCAGCATTCAACTATTATTTATATTAATTTTAATGTAAATACAATCAAATAACAAAAAACTAAAAATTCATATCTAGTTGTCTATAAATTGTTTACACTGTATTACAGCTTGAGAAAAACCATAAAATAAATTAAAGACAATAAATAGAAATTAAATAATCATTGATCTGGCTTATGATATGTAACTAAATGCGAGATTAAATCACATTTTTCAGGGAAAGTATTCTGACATTTAGGCCAAAATTTACACTTGAAAAGTGGTCGTTCGCCTTTGTGTACCATTAAGTGAAGTTTTAGGCGATTGGCTGTAAAAAATTGTTTCCCGCATTCTGGCCATAAACAGTCAAACGGCTTATCAACAATTTTTTTATCAGCCATCTCATGTTCGCTCGTATCCTTCACACTATTCTCTTCGGTAGATTGTTTTCCGCATTCACTCGACTGACACTTGGATTGTTTCACTTGAACTTCCTTATTGTCTTCAGTGATGGGTTTTTGAGAGTTCTCACTGAGTTTTTGAGCAGAATTGTGATGAATACTTATTCGGTGAATTTTCATTTCAAAGTTATATTTAGTTTGAAAAGTACATTGAGGCCAATCGCACTTTAACTTGTTGTTCTTCGTTAGTTGATTACTTGAATTGATACTAAATTTATTATGGTAAATGCGATGGAATATAATAATATGTGATTTGACTTCTCTTTTACTTGAGAAACATTTACCACATTTATTACACCTAAATGGTTTCAATTTTTTCGTTTGTACTTTATTTAGATACGATTGAGATTCGAGTTTTGGGGAGTTTTGTGCGATTATAAAACTCGAATTTTGGACAATTGGCTCTAATCTTGTCGCTTTAGATGCAAGTAATTCGTTACCTAAAGTTGATAAGAGAATTAATCAAATTTCAACTTATAAAACTAATATGCCTAAGTTTTTATACCGAAAACAAATTCTTTTTTGATGTTATCCTTTGAACAGTTCAACTGTTCTGAGCTTTCATTGTGCGAATCAGCTATTTGTTTATTAAGATCACAATAATTACACTCATATTCATTAATAAGTTGCTTGACTTCACTTTTCAGACTTGGATTATGATCACATTTGCAATCAATCAATAATAGCTTGACCTTATCCTTAATTGTTTCCAGTAACAGAATAATTTGTTGTTGAGATTTAATATCACGTTCAATAACATTACTATTAAGTTGGTCATTATCTAAAACATTGCAACTATCTGAACGCATATTATTATGACTTAGTTGCTGAATAACAAAAGTATTTTCACTATTGTCAACATAATTATCACTCAATTCAGTCTTAATTGGCATTTGATCAGAAACTATGAGCTCTTTTCCAGAATCAACGTATCGTTTGAACGCTTCGATGTGCGTCTGAGTATTGAAATGTTGAGTTACGCTATACTTCTTGAAGGCTCGCGTGATCTCTTTATTACAAGCCCGACAATAAAGTATAGTTCCATCAGTAGTCAAAATGTCACCGAATTCTCGAATATAGTTATTGATCTTCTGTTTTAAAGTCAAATTGATTTTCCGATGCGACACAATTGTCGTTATCTATAAGTTAGTAAAAACTCTCAATAAATAAAAAGCAAATTTTAGGCTAAGTTTAAGTGCACTTTGTTGAATTACTTGAAAATTGTCGTTAGTTGTATTGATATGATTGTTATTAATATTAGTGAAATTTGTTTGATTATTGTTAGTTTGAGTGGGATTGCTATGAATTGATTGTACTTGAGTTTTACGATTGTCATAATACTTTTGAACGGCTTCGTTGTGGTAATGAGTTTGGAAGTGTTGAGTTATACTAAACTTCTTGAACGATCTATTGATCACTTTATTACAAGCCCGACAAAAAAGTACATTGCCATCAGTGGCCAAAACGTCACCAAATTCTCGGATGTATTTCTTAAATCTTTGAACTAAGCCTTCTTTAGTTTTAGGCATTTTCCTCTGTATATGATTTAAATAGTTATAAAAGCCTTCAATAAAAATCTCATTTTTTCATAACACAAATTAAAAACCTTTACTGAGCACTAATGGGAGGGGTTTTTAAATAACAATTGTTTGTAAACATAAACATATGTGACTTACAGTTTAATTTCCTTAAATAAACTCTTTTTGTTGGTAAATGAGTTGAAAATCTTATTATTCCTCTTAGGTGCTGGTTTTTAAGTTATCGAAATGGATTTTTATCGATTAATAAGTGCGTCAATAGACTTAAGTTAATCCTCAACTCAATAGTGGGTCATTGGCTAAACTCTAGTTTTGGTCAAAATAAGGATTAAGTCATAAGTGTTGCCCTCCTTTGAGTTATACTTTTGCCGTTAACTTTGATCTAGTAGTTTACCCAAAGTTTAGATCATTTTGAAACTTAATAACAAATATGAATATAAAACATTTTTAATTCAGTTATCAAAAATCACTCAAATCAGAGTATATTTATTTACATAAATCAGAAAATAAGTTTTTTCAGTGAATCCAAGACCCTTTTAGCAATTTGTGTTCATTTGGCATCTTTTACAATGTTGAAGCTTTTCTAAGTAGTGGAAATAAATTTGGTGGAAAATATAAAATAACTAAATTAGTTTCAAGCTTTGAGTATTGAAAAAATAAATGTTTTGTGGCTGGAAACAATTAATTAAGTATATTTTACAAAGTCAAAATTTGAACTAAATCACGTATCCTTTCGCTTTCTTTTTCTCAAACTATTTCCCGTATGTATTGATAAATGCGTTTTCAAATCATTTCTAGTTTTGAACTTCTTCTCGCAGTGAGGCCAATCGCAATGAAACGGCTTCTCTCCGGTATGACCTCTGGAATGAAGCATCAAGTTTTGTTTAAACTTAAAGGTTGCGCCACATTCAGGCCACTCGCACTTAAATGGTCTCTCAGTGCTATGCATACACTTATGATGTTCTTGTAATTCAAATTTAGTAACAAAACTGGACTCGCATTGGTCGTATCCACACTTGAATGGTTTCTCTCCCGTGTGTTTACGCATTACATGAACTTTAAGAAGTTGTTTACTTTTAGTTTCATATTCGCAATGATCACACTTGTATCCAATAGTAGTCTCGCAATGAGTTATCTTTTTATGACCTCTCAATGATCTCTGACTAGCATAACTTTTATCACATTGGTCGCATTTAAATGGTTTTTCATTTGTATGAACTTTATTTACATGTGATTCTAGAATATATTGAGTATTAAAGGCTTGTTCGCATTGAGGCCAAACGCACTTAAATTGTTTGACATTATAATGAATACTATCCTGGTGTTTCTTCAAGTTTTGTTTTGTTAAAAATCTGTCAATTCAAAACAAAGTTATTCTCTATTATTTTGACAGTAAATCAAATACTTTTCTGAACCTAAATTGACGTGAAAATCATACCTTGACTCGCACCCAGGCCAGTCGCAGCCGAAAGGCTTTTCTCCTTTCAAATGCCTTAATTGATGGGTTTTCAATCTATAAATATCTTTCGCTTCAAACTTACAGTCATCGAAATTGCATTTATGTCTAATACCAATATGTTCTGTGTTTATGTGAGTATTTAAATAGTATTTGGTTGAAAAACTATTCTGGCATTGATTACATTTGAACGGTTTTTCACCAAATTTCAAATGTATGCGAATTTTGTGTTGTTTTAAACTTTTGCGATACTTAGTTTCATAAATACATTGAGGCCAGTCACACTTGAATTTCTTTATCTTAATTGTGTGAATATATCTCTTGTGTTTGTATAATTTAATTTTTGAGCCAAAGCTTTTGCCGCAAAGATCGCAATCAAACTTAATATCGACAAAGTTTGAATTTTTCTTGCATCTAGTTAAACCATCATTTGTTTTAGAGATGCAGATAAAACGTGTCTCACATCTATTTAAATGCAATTCTAGTTTGTCTCTCAATTCATTTGAGTCTATGTTTGAGCCACAATCACTTGATTGAAGATCATCTGAAAATAAATAATTTAATAAAACTAATTATAATATACGATAAAAAAATAGTCTCAATCATTACTGTTGTTGGCAAACGTATCTTCAATTATGCCATCGTTTGAGTGATTTTCTTCTGTTTTTACAATAAGTTGATCATTAATTAAGTGATGATAGTTATTATTGAATTTTGTTTTATGATTAGTTAGTTTGTTTTTTGTGTTACTACTAACTATATTACTTATGTTATTATTCTTATACTTAATCACTTCAAATTCCGGTTTTATTGAGTTATTAAAACAGATTTGTATTCATTTTCTAAACGATTAAAATCTAATTTATTTTTAATATTTTGATCGCATTTACAATTATTTTGGTAATTATTTAGACAATTTCGATAATTTTGCAATAATTGCATAGATTTTTGAGCAAATAATAAATGATTTAGAAGTCTACTATTTTCTTGTTTCAACTCATCAAACAAGTCATTGACTAAAACTCGAGCAAATGTTTTATTCATTTGAACGATTAATTAATCTTAACAATAGATTATTGAAATAAGATTGATAATTTATTAAAAATGATAAATTTCGCACGTGACTGTGTTTACAAGACAAAAACTAAACAACAACACATAGAGAGCCACTCAGTGTACAATTTCTAAACTAATTAATGAAACTATTCTCAAAAGTAAATTGGGTTATAATTGAAACTGAATTATTTTTTAGACTATTTATGGACTCTTAAATGTTTTTTCATGTTTCCCCTATCATTAAACCGTTTATCGCAGTGGGGCCAATCGCACCTGAATGGCTTCTCTCCACTATGAATAAGAACATGTCTTTTAAGTCCAAACGGCGTAATAAATTTTTTATCACATTCTGGCCAATTGCAAGTGAAATTCTTGATCCCGTTATGAATCAATTTATGTCTATTTAGTTTTGATGACTGTCCAAACGTAGCTTCGCAACCAGGCCATTCGCAGACGTACGGCTTTTCACCCGTATGAGAACGAAAGTGAACCTTTAAATGATTCTTAGACTTAAATTTCTGACCACACTGAGCAAAATGACAGGAAAACGGACGCCAATCACTGTGTCTATTGTTGTGATGACTTTTCAACTCATTTCTATTAATGAATTTTGACTCGCATCCGGGCCATTGACACAGAAACTGCTTATTTCCGGTGTGCCTCAGAATGTGTTCATTTATATAAGTATAATTATTTGTCTCGAACTGGCATTCGTTCCACTCACACTTGAATTTGACATAATTCTTATTAACTTTAAACAATTGTTTTCTTCTAAAACTATTGTTTCGATACTTTTTCGGCTCGTAATTAAAGTTTGCGTGACTTTTATCGATATGTTGTTCGAATAAATCCAGTGATTTGTTTCTGAAATCGCATTCAAAGTAATTACAACAAAATTCAATCAAATTGTTATCTATTGAGAGAAAGGCATAACAGAAAAAAGTTATTTTAAATTAAGTTTGGATAAAATTCAATGTTTGTCTGAATTACCAGAATTTAATTGCTTTTGAAATGCACCTTTAGATTTATTAATGTTTGCTTTAGGTTTAAAGCATTTGAAGCTTTTATTGAAAGACTCGCATTTGGTTGAATTATCAATACTCTGATTGCAACCTAAATGATTATCACTTTTATAGTCAATAAATGTGTTCAACTGTTGGCGTGATTTAGTACTAACGGATTTATTTTTCTCTGATTTCTTACTAGTCACTTTAAGCTTTAAACTTGTTTCGTTAAATTTTAAACAATGTTGGTGGTGTTTTGAATCAATTTTGACAACATTTTCTGAAATAGTTTCACTAAATTGACTATTATTTTGTTGAAAGTTTTTAATGTTTATTAATTGGCTATTAAATTCTAAATGTTTTTCATCACAAAAAACAGATTTATATTGATTTTCCAAATCATCAAGTAGTAATTTATTTCTAACATTTTGATCACATTTACAATTATTATTAAAGCTGTTCAAATAGTTTCTATAATTTTCCAATAGTTTAATGCACTTATCGGTGAATAATAACTGATTTAAAAGTCTATTATTTTCTTCTCTCAACTCGTCAAACAAGTCGTTCACTTTTATTTTAACTGAGTTTTTATTCATTTTTGTTTAGAAAAGAAACATTAATTGAGTTTTTATTATTGGTTTAATAATTGAAAAATAAAATCAAAACTGTTCATTTGACTGACAATTATACGACAGAACATCAAAAATGAAAAAGTATTTCTCGTGTTAATGAGTCACGTGTTGTCATAACAACGAGACTTTAAAATTTAAATTTCAATGAGAAAAGGGATCGTTTATATAAAACAACATAATCATCACAAGCCTAACCATAACATTAAAGCAACTACCTTGACAAATCTATATTTTTCATTTGGGGTTTAAAATAATGTTCTTAAAATGTGGTTTCAATGAATAAAATGGTGTCTTCCTCTGACTCTTCAAAGCTTTAGTGTGTGATATCTTTTCACGTAAACTGATTCTCGCGAAATTCTGCTCGCTTATTGTTGTCACGTGGAACTTATTATTGAGCGTAGAACACGTATTGTTATTTTAAACCTTATGGATTTTTTATGCACATCGTTACATAAACTTTAGAACTTTTTCCTTCTTTGAATAAAAAAGATTTTTGTATAATTTCTTGAAATCTTTGTTAAATTGACTGAAAAAATGTTGAGATTTTTACATTTGTAGCTCTTTATAGCTGCTCTTCTATTGATTTTACAGCAATTTATTTGAATGCAGTATAAAAAACGAATTCAATTCAGTAATGAAGCGCATGTGATAAATGCATTCTCGTTTACGAATAGACAAAATGACAAAAATATACATTTTCTCTACTCAAAGAAATTTGTCTCTTCAGGAGTTTTGGCGCCTCATAAAAATCAATACAACTCTCTATATGAATAAGATCCCAGATGAGTTTAACATGTCATAAGAAAAGCTTTAGTTTTGTTACGAAGCTGTAGAAGATCGTGTTCCAACTCAGATAGTGATCTATAATTCACTCTTTGCACAGGGAATAGTATATCTCAAGTGGTAATTACTCTTAAGAAGTTAAGACAAAAAATTTGGTTATATTTGAATCCTTAAGCTATTTATAAGTGAAATATGAGGCCAATTGTAGTGCCTCACTATCGGTTTCCATCAGCAGAATTATCTACTTATAGATATCAATCGCAAACCATCCCTAGCCACAACCCAAACTATCCCTATCTAGATGTCTACCCAAATATATACCATCCTTACGATCCTATAACTGGTGAATACATCAAGCCACTACAACCTTTAGAACAAACTTACTCTCGAACACTTGTTTCAAGTGCTTATAACTACAACGATAACGAAAATGATTCATTATTACTGTGTTGTGACTGTTGCAAATTCAAGGTTCCTGTCAATTGTTTAACCGTATCACTATTTATTAATTTGGTTCTCATTGTGTTGTTCACTGTAGTTAAGCTTCATTTTATTGATCCTAAAGTGACTTCTAAAAATACAAGTGCTTTGATTGACGAAATTGTGTTGATTTTACTGTTCACTGCAGTCATTATATTAATTACTATACTTTTACGCTATTTTTGTGATGAGAATCGTAGGAAAAGTTGATGCCTGTTTTTAGCTGCTGTACAAATAGAGAAGAGGAAGAGGAGAATCGAAGAATGCATTTAAATAATTTTAATAATTATTATTCTCGTAACTGTAACGAAGAATTTGTGTAAAATATAACTAATTTCTACTTATTGTTAATATATTTTCGTTTAGCTAAATCTACAACAATTTTTAATTTAATCCATTTTTTGTGTACTATATCAATATATTGATAAGATTTGTTGTATAAATAAAATGCAGTAATGTTGAGGGTTATGCTCTTAATACTTTTGCTTTATATTAGATATGTGAACAATTATTGATCCAAAAATGATCCAATTTTATTGTTTGGGAGATTGTAAATATCAATAAGTTGTTGTTTCAAATATTTTTAGAATAACGGCAACTGTTTTTCAAATACTTTCATCTTTCGCTTTGTTATAGTTTCGTTTGACGTTCTGAGAGAGCTAAAGAGAAATATTTGATTAAGTTTTGTTACTATCAATAAAGGATAATAAAAGCAATTTATGGCTAGACTTCTTTCGAAATTGATTTTTTAAATGTTACAAATGAATGAACAAGAGTAATAGCCAGTTATCTCCAGTAGACTTCTTTTTTTGGATTTTTAATTATTGTTTTGACTTATGTTTTGCCCATGTTTTCAAAAATTCACATATATTTGAATGAGGAAAATCATTTATTAACATCTCAGAACATATCGCTTTAAATTTGACTTTAAGTGAAGTGCAATTTCAAATCACTTTTTCTCTTCTATCTGTTACGCGATAATCGAATTAGTCGTCTTCATTCATATAGTCAAAGATTAACTAAAGAAAAAGCTAATGAATAGGGAAAGTGAAAATCAGAATTGACTCAAAAAATAACATTCGAGTCTCAAACATTCCGATAAATCTTTGATGGAGTGGATGATAGATTGTTTAATTTTCAAAACTAAGATTCTTTTATGAAATGTGCAAAAGATATTCATAAAACAACATATATGTTGTTGCTTTATCGAAGAAAAGTACTCAAATAGTTTTTTGATTCAGTCCATACTATAATTATGTTTTTCGTATTTTAATCAAAATTATAAATTTATTTTGTAATTCTAATTTAATTTAATGAAAGACTTCAGTTAGAAAGGGCTGAGGAGAAGATTAATTCAATTAATGTCACAAAGATTCAAAGAAATAATCATAGGAGTCAAGTAAAATTAAAATTGATCAATTTTTTGGAACTATTTATATGCTTTCATAGAACCAGATCTCTATCTAATAATTTTTAACGACTAAAACTTGAAAGCGACTTAAAAATTAAACTTGAAATAGTTTTTATTGAACAAGATTGTTGTGATACTAATAAATAATGGCTTTAGCTCGTAACCAATTTGAATATACAATGGATTATTACATTGATTTCTCATTCAATCGGGATTTCAAATAATATATTCTACAGTTTATTACGGGAGTGTAATTCACTAAGAGCTAAATAAACATTCTGAATTTTTATGAGATTTAAAGTTTTGTTCGAATTCGTCGGATAATTATAGTTCTTTTGAACATTGGTTGAATGCTTGCTTTGCAAAGAGTGTTTAAGTTCTGATTTCATCATTAGTGTCATATCAGTCAATGAATTTCATGAAATGTTTATATTTCATTTAAGGTTTTGATAAAATTTTCAATGAGTTTGATGTTTACATTGTTTGATGCGATAATGTGTTAAGAGCAGATCATGTTCTGTTTCAAAAGTTTCTCTTTACAGATCGTCACATCTATTTTGTAGCTAAAAGTTATGTAAAAAGCTTAGAAGTGAGTCTTTGGGCGGATGCCTTATAATTAAGACTACATTTTGCCCTTTAATGAATGTAGAAAAAGATGAAATGCATCTTATAGATTTTTGTGTAAAAATCTTTGTAACTGTTAAAATATTACAAGTGCTTATTATTATTATTTGAGAAAATTGTAATAAACACAAGGAAAACACAGGAAGAAGTAATTTTACATTAAAAATCAATTAATTATATTTCCATCAGTGTTTGTATCAATTCTGTCTTATTTTTCTAATAAAAAGTTTCAATCAAAAAAAGAGTATTATTATTTAGAATATAATAAATATTGATTTCAGATCTTTCAAATAACATTCGGCAAATCTCAAAGATAATTTTTTTTATTTTAATTGAGATGGTTTTTAAGTAACTGAGTAGTTGGGCAACGATCTGTAGGATGTTGAAGTAGGTATGGGCCACTGATTTTGATTCATCGATGTTTTGTAAATTAATAAAAAGTTCATGAAATTTAATATGAGAGTGTAATATTTGATTGAAGAACTAAATATATTACATTCGAAAGGTATTGAAAAAATTAATCGATATGATGTGACTGTCCAATCATTTGTTCAACTGTAAGTGATTGACAGTTGAATTAAAATTATTTGTGATGTGCATTTAGTGACTAAATAAATATTCGAAGTATTTAAAGCTCGATGAGAATTCTTTAAATCATACTTAATTGAATCGATTTATTCATAAAATGATAAACTTCATTGCTACGTTTGTCTTTTGATAAAGTTGTGACTAGGAAAAATATTGTGTCCCTGATGAAACTTAATTTCTCGATTCTAAAACTATATTGTTCAGTTTGCAAAAGAATTTGTAATAAAGACGCATAACTCACTAAATAACACATTTGTTGCTGTGCGCTTACAGTTTAAAATATTTGAATTATATGTGACATTTTGATTTTAAATCAAGTTTGCAATTGTTCCAAAAATTTATCAGATTCGAAATTACAGTTAGTGTTATCCTTAATGTTACTTTGAATACTGATTAAATATTTGTATTGCTAAGAAGTGTTTAAATTGTGATCACATAATTGATGTTCTGTCAATCAATGAATCTCATACCGCATATAAAGCTTATGCATAACGATTATTTTGGACAAATTATTCCCTCAATAGATCTTGTCACAAAACATAATGTTTGATAAAATTCTTATCCTTTGTACAGTTTCTTTATTTTCGATCATGATTCTGAGAAATGATGTCTCGGCTGTAGATGTGATAGATATACTGAACGCTCGATGTAATGGTAGTCTAGCAAAGGATAAAGCTGATCAATACGCTAAATGTGACTCACAAGTTCACCAATTAATAAAAGGTAAGTCATTTATATTTCAATAGGTTCCAGTGTATTTTGATTAACAAACCTGTTTCTTTCAAACGATTACTGAATGCCAAAGATGGTCTTTCCAAGTGCGCTAAAAAGACATGTAATGAAGTCGGCAATTTTACAAAACCAGATATTTGTTGCTTTTCGATAAAAAGAGAAGTATTTGAATTGATTGTTAAATATAATCATAACATTGATGTTTTTCAAAATATTAGTAGTATAGTAAGTTTACAAATATTTTTACTCAATATTAGGAGGCAGTTAAATGCTATCGAAATGAAATTACTGAAATAAAAAAGTCTGAGGCAAAGAATAAAGGCGTTAGTGGAGATGAGATTGAGAAAAGTTTAGCTGTAGAAGACCGAAATTTCACTGTAAGATTTGATAACTTTTCAATATTCTGTTCTTCGTATTATCTAAATGAGTATATTTGGTTTGACTTGACTTTTTTTTGACTGACAGCAATGTTACCAAAATGTTTATTTTGATGTTCAGAAGAACTGATTGGAGACTAAGTGAAGCCAACATTTATTATCAAATTCAAAAGTAGAGTAAATTTTTGAAATGTATACTTTAGTGCATTACATTCAGGTAATTAAAGAAAATATACACATAAAGTATGCATTTTAGTTGAAAAAGTACCTTACTTTGAATTTGATAGCGTATCTTTTATTTAAAATTTTCTTTATTTAATAATAAGACAAAATTATGCTCAAAACTAAACGAAATCTTGAAATTGAAATTAAAGTAAGATATTCTGCGAAATTTAAAGTAATTTCTATTATCTATCAGAAAATTGAATCATTAAAATCATTTTCATTCCTTCAAGTACTACAAATAAATGCACGTTGAAACATTACCATAATTTAGATTAAAAGGCCTGATCAATTTAGTAGTCCGTTGATAGAAATTGTTTACATTAGGTGTTAAGCTATGAAAATTATTTCGCGAACTACTCACGAACCATTTGAGCTTAGTTTCAATAATTATTGTAAACTATATAAAAATCTTGCATAAAATTAGCGATTCTCTAGTTTTATCCTGTGCCGAACTAACTTGTACTATAAAATGCTTATTCACTATTCTGTCTTCGCATTGTAATCGTAACTTTGATAAATAGTATCTAAACTGAAAATCATCATAACCCCTTCACTATTAAATGTGATGATAGTCTATCAAAAAAATAAATTTGATGAATGCGCAAAATGTGGTTCCTAATTGCTAAAACAGTTTAAAGGTGCGTCTGGTTATTAGAATTTTAGCGTCTAGGAAGTGTAAAAATGCTTATCACTATAAAAATACATATCTTCATTTGTAGAAAAGTTTTTTTTTAATAATAAGGAACATAAATATTTACCATCTATTTACTCACTTATAATCAGGGCAAGTATTTTTCGGGAGTTTAAAGTGGTAAAATCGGCCGGGAATCGGAAGCTTAAAAGAACCGAAATTGAGACTTAAAAAGCAAAATTCGGGAGTTTAAAAACTTGTTTTTCAATCATAATACAACGAAAAACAGTTGTTTTCTTTCTTCAAATGTATTAACAGTTTTTCAAAAATTTTATTGTACTGTATAATTAGATTGATCTCCAAGTTTTCAGGTGAAAAAACACTGTCGATCTTCTGTCAAAAGATTTTTATACACAGTGAAAGAACACTAGAAATCCATGGGTACCAAAGGCGCATATTCTTTGTTCAAACGATGCTCGTAACTATTGTTTTCACAAAATATTTTTTAAAAGCTTTATCAAGATAATGAGTATTCGATTACAGTTTTGATAAATTTTTAAACATTTTCGTTATATTTTTAATTCAAAATGAGATAAAGCTTTTAAAGTCTCACATTTTAAACAAAACATTCTAATTCGGGAGAGACTCACGAGAAGCCTAAAATCGGGGAAATCGGGACTTTCAAACTATTTTTATAGAAGCCCGAAGTGACCACAAATGAATAACTTTCGGCTCTGCTTATAATTAACCAAAAATAAGTTTCGTGTTATTTTCGGGCTCACAAATTATTATTCATTAGTTTTTATCATTGATATTCGTTGATGATAAGAATATTGTGTATCTCACTTATTAAAATATTATCTTTAATAACAATAAAATTTTCAAAATAAAGATCTTGACACCTTTGTATTTTGTAGTTTGGTATATTTTTCTTTTAGTTAAAAACTGTAGGAAAGTATTTTTAATGATTGCACATTTAAAAAAATAAATGGATGATCATATATCATTGTTGTTTTTCATTGCTTATTATGAAAAATTAAACATCTGTCACTCAATCAAATTTATTAGCTTTTAATCCAACATATGTGGTAATTTTTACCGATAGACTACTAAGATAGTTAAGATTTTCAAAGCATTATCTTATAGTAATGTTTCGCAGGTACTTTTAGTTATTTGAAGGATTGAGAATTGTTATAATGATTAAATTACGTGATATTGATTGAGAAGCAACTTTCAATTTTACAAAATATTTTATTGTAATTTTAATTTTAAAAATTTCATTTTGTTTCAATGAAGTTTTGTATTGTTCAAAATCAAGAAAACTTAAAGAAAAGAAGCTTAAATGACTAGAGAAACCAGATACAGTTAATATTAGTATTTTAAATGTTTTGTCACTATAACTCTACTTTAACCGAAAATTTTCTACAGCACGCCTGTAGAGGAGAAAAAAACTTTGAACTGATCCATTTGAGTGAATCTTAAAAAACAGAATTCTTTAATCAAAGTGAGCATGAAAAAAATCTTGAAAGTCTTACTCCAAATTCATTAATATTACAATTTTGTTGATTTCATAGGCTTTAATGCGTTTAGTCTAGTTCTCTATCTTTTCTAATCGATGGGATGTCTTTTCAGTGTAATCAGCAAATCTCATGCATTAAGAAGTAAATTTCAAAATTCTTTTATCAATGGTATTGACAGTTATGTAAATTCGAAAATCAATTCAAATACTTTAATACTAATAGTGCAGCAGCGAAATTCCGTCTTTATTGCTAACTTACGTACATTAGGAAGTAGAATCTTAGAATGAATAAAAGCTTATCCAGATATTAAGCTTTGTTTTGAACAATATACTTTATTTTAGAAATGTTTATGCTTTGCTTTTTGTTATTTGGGTTAATTCTGATTTACATTTTGCGTATTCATAAAATTTATTTTTAGTAGACTATCATCACATCTAATAGTAAAGAGGCTATAAGAGCTTTCAGTATAGACATGATTTATTGAAATTATGATCATAAATACGAAGACAAAATAGTAAATAAGTATTTTATAATACAAGATAGCTCGGTATGAGATTAAACAGAAAAATCACTAATTTTATTCAAGATTTTTATATAGTTATAAAAATAATTAAAACTAAGCATGAATAATTGATGAAAAGTTCACGAAGTAAATTTCATAACCCCGATTAGAGCATAAATAATGATTTTTACCAACGAGCTACTGGATTCATTGGGACTTTAAATATTTCGACTAATGGTAAATTTGTTATTCCACATGTACTTTTAATCATCTGAAGAAGTGGAAATTATTTTAATGATTTGTTTTGATTAACTTGAAACGAGAAGTTATTATATTTAAAAAATTTCGTTTTATTTTAAATGAGGTTTAGATTCAAAATAAAGCTCAAAGCAAGAAAAAGAACTTGAAAGACTCAAGGAATTGAATTTTTCTTAAATCCCTTATCACTATTTGTTGATTCCAATTAAAAACTTTCATGACATCTCGATGAAACAAAAGAGATAATTAAAGCAATATGAACTCCGAAGCGCAGTACAAATATGAAGTACAGAACTCCGAAAATGGGAATTAGCATACAATGAATATTTCATATGCTAATTGAACGCCTTTCTGGATTTGTTTCGAACTTTGGCTACCATATGGCAAAGTCTCTTAAAAATTGTCAATAAATTTTGTGTGCACATTTTGCTTCTGATCTCCTCAACTTCTCTCTTAATGACCAATTTCAGTTCATTAATGGCGTCTGAAGCAGTACTGAAGACCCTGTTCTTAAGATATTCCGAAAGAAAGTAATCAGGCGGTGTGAAATCTGAAGGTTTGGTGGTCATTCGATGCCACTATCCGTGTGACGATCGATGTTCAAGCCTTTAACTTGCCCTGTTCCAAACTAGACGATATTTTGTAAACATTTGGGTGTTTCAAATGAATTGGCAGTTATTTACACTTTGCATGCTTTGAGGAATTATGATTTTAAATAAAATATTCTTAATATTAATTTTAAAAATTGGCGAGGCGACAATCTAGGGGCACATTGTAAAATTTGTTGAAGTATTCATGACTTTTTTGTTATTATTTGAAACAATTTTACATCAAGTTTGGTTTATTCGTCAGATTTCTTTTGAGTAACTGTTATTGCATCTTGTAATGGAAGGATCATCAGAGCTACAGTCAATGCATTATTTGTCAAAATTATGACTTAAGATACAGAAACTGAACAATAGGTCAGAATTTGATCGAGCCTTATATGTTGTAACAAGATTTAAAGAGAAAGTGTCCTAAACGCAATCGTCACGAACAAGCTTTATATACTGTTTGAGATTTATTAACAGAGTATTGATTATGCAAAAGTACTCTTACGAAACAAATGTTTAATCAGCATTTGAAACAGTAGTAGTAATAATACTGATTATTATTTCTCATCTCATTAATTTTCAGAATACTTATTTAGCCTTTATTAACTGTTGTTTAATAAAAAAAATTAAATTGGAGAAAATTCAAAATGCAAGTAGTTACAAAACAATCAGTTTGACAGTTGAACACTAGTAACCAATTACTATTATCTCTCAGATATTTCGTCACTTAAAACTATGATAATTTTGAGAGAAAGAATGTCAATTTTTCAGCAAAAAATTATGATTTTTGTATTTGAATCAGCATTAACTCATGATAATCAAAATTTTAAAGAACTCTTTTCAATTGAAAGTTTTATTTAATTATATATTCTGTTATTTTAACAGAAGAAACTCCGGACAAAGAATAAATCCAAATGATTCAGGAAACCATATAATAACAAGTTATTTAGACTTCAAGCTTTGCTGTAACATTCCTGTTTTGAAGAAAAATTATTCAGAATAAATCATTTATTAGAAGACTATTGAAGATAAGAATAATTTAAATTAGTCATAATAGAAACAGTTTTTACCAATAGGTTTTGACGACTTTGTTCGTTATTTTCCTTAATTTTGTCCGCACTAATGCCTTTTTCCTTGGCCTCAGATTTTACAAATTCATCACACGTTTTCAGTAGGCATTCAGTGTAACTCTAATGTTCACGGAAATAATACTTAAATTACGGAATATTTGTTTATTTTCAATTACAACATATAATTATTTTTAAAATCAAATTTAAAAATTAATTTGAATACTTTCTCTTCGACTATATAGCAACAGATGTCATGTTTTGCGAATTTGCCGTCTTTATAACAGACTTCTTTCGCGCATTTGGAGATCGTGTCTTAGATCAAAAAGAATTTTTCAAAGTTTCTTTATTCAAACTGTAATCAATTAGATATCAATAGATTTATTTAGGTATCTGAAACTTGCCTTTAATTGTTGGAGTCAATTGTGATTCGCATTGTGTGTATTTATCATCTTTTTCTTTGGTTAAATTATCACTGCATCTAAAACTGAAAACATTATCTTCATTTCCAGTCGAGACATTTATCGAAATAATGATTAAAGTTATGAGAATAGTACAATTGATAAGAATTTTACAGAGCATAGTATTCAGAAAAAGATTTCACAAGAAAATAATGTATTATAAACAGCACTGTTATCTGTAAGCTTAATTTACTGTACAAATTTGATTTTGACATATAATGTCTAATGGAAACACTTGTCCAAAAACAAACATCAAATCATTAGTATTATTTCGATTATGATATTAGTACAACTATCGAGAATATTTATTTAGTTTGGAATTAATTGTCCTCTCGTAATAAACTAATCGATAAGTTGCTCAATAAACGGATCTAATTACAATATTTTAGCTAACTTTATACTATTGTTTATCCATATTTTGGCGAAATATTATACCCGTTCACGACTAGAAATATTAGTATTCAGTCAAATGTTAGCTTTAATCACCGAAGTGGTCAATACCCATTTTTCGGCAATATAAATATTTAAATATATATATTTAATGTATATAAATTCATATCTTTGCAATTAACATTTTAACAATAATTAGATACTAAAATTTATTAGTGATGATGTTAATAAAAAAGAGATAAAAAACTATATCAATTTTTATAGTAATAAAGATTCTTAATATATAATTAATTATTCTGTATACTAAAAGCTTTATTGTGGATTAAATGTTATTATATATCAATGCTTATTACATTTACTTTTCAACTTTGAAGGATTATTTAAGCTAGCCATAAAACTTGTAAAGGCACTTCTCTTGCATTTATGTACATATATATATATATAAAATATATAATTTTATATAATATATGAACTTTATAATATAAAGTCTAAAATGTTGATTTCATTGTTAAAATTAACTTAAATTATCCCAATAGTAGATCCATTTATAGAAACTCATGAAGCAATCATTTCATTTGCTTTGATTTGCTTTAATTTTTTTAAGTCAAATTCTCAAAAGTTATTCATAATTATAAATTTTTGAACACTTTCTAAAAGTCATCCTGATTTGGAAGCGAAACATTTCTATAACATTCCTGTAGAAAAAAGGTAAACCTTAAATTGATTCATTTAACCGAACTTAAAAACAAAATTCTTAGATCAAAGTGGGCGTGAAAAAATCTTGAAAGTCTTACTCTAAATTCATTGATATTTAAACGATTAATTCTATGGATCATATAGGTTTTAACGCCTTTAATCTTAGCCTCCGCCTTTTCTAGTGTACCGGATGTTTTCTCAGCGCAATCCGCAAATTCCTTATGTTAAGGAGTAAATTTTTAAATCTTTGATAAATCATATCAATAGTTATATAAATTCGAAAATCAATTCAAATACTTTAATATCAATGGTGCAGCAACAAACATCTGGTTTAGTAAAATTTCCATACTTATTACAGACTTTTTTCGCACATTTTGAAAAAGTTTCTTGTAATAAATAAAAATTTATTCAGATATTAAGTTTTGTCTTGCACAATATACTATATTTTAGAAATGCTTATTACTTGCCTTTTGTTATATTAGTTAATTTTGATTCACATAGAGCGAACTCATCAGCTATAATTTTGGGTAGACTATCATTACATCTAATAGTAAAATAACGGGTAGAATTTCCAGCCCACATATCATTCATTGATATTATTATTGCTGACACAAAAAGAGAATAATAAATAAGCATTTTATCGAACATGATCTCTTAACAAAAGAAACGACAAGAGAATTGTGTACTGCATGCAAAATGTTCGCATACCACAAAAAGTTTAATTAAGCTAATGATAAATTATTTGATCACTTGTTTAGCACTTGTTCAAAAAACAAACACTTGATCAGGACTTGAAAGAACGATAATTGTTTGATGAATTTAAACAATTTTAAATCTAAAAAAAATGCAGAATATTTATTTGGCTCTTTATAAATTAAACTCTAGCACTAAAATATAGAATATATTAATATGCTCGGATAAAAAATCTGCACAAAATAAGTCTACACGTAATGCATACATATATTGTTTTTTTTAAATATCTGAGTTAGAGCTGAGCATAAAAGACCTGAGGTCTTCTAGAACCTCCGGACCTGAGGTCTTTTGAGGTTCAGGTCCGGGTCCTGGTCCTTAATATCAGTTAAGGTTCAGGCTCGAGTCCTAATAAAATGGCTCAGGTCCGGTCCTGGTCTTTAGGAAAGACTTCTGAGTGAAGACCTCTTGAAATACTAATATTAATGATTGAAATGAATGTTTGCATCGCAATACTTGCACTTCAATTTTTTACTTCTATCTTCATAAAATGCTCCTATCTTATAAAACGAACACTCTCACTTATATCTGAGTCTAGTACGATAAAAACCGGACTCATTTTAATTAATATTTTAATCTGAATTGAGTTAGCATTCAATAAACGCAACAGAAAATGATTTCATTTATTACATTATATGAGCAAAATAATTCATAGAAACTGTTGTTCTACAATATGATACTTTTTATTCAAATAAACAAAATACAGTTGAGGTTCAGGTCCGGGTCCAGGTCTTTAAAAGAGGTCCTATGAGAGGTTCAGGTTTGCAATTTTATGAGAGGTCCAGGTCTAGGTCTTCAAACATAGGTCCAGGTCCACGTTCAGGTCTTTCAGAAAGACCTCCAGGACCTGGACCTGCTCAGCACTAATCTGAGTACATAAACTAATTGTATAGTTATTACAGTTAGAACTGAATATGGCTTGAATAAATTAACAAATATGCGAACGTTAATTCGAAGCCACTGCGAAATATTGATTGTAAATTTCTATATAGATAATATGTATAAAGGAAAATCAAATACTGTTATTTATTGCCCGGCCATTCAGAGCCATTAATTTGAATTGCAAAAGGATTTGTGATAAAATCAGATACTTATAATGATTAATGTATTAAAAGAGAGGGAGTGCTACAATTCCTCCATACACAATTCTCCCACACGCAACTCTTCCACACTTTCCAATTAATCACAGAATACGAGTGATGACAATTTAAGGTTCAATTGACCAAAGGAAGGCAACCGATAGCGATTTCAAATCCATTGAAGTCTCTTCGGAGACTTCGAGTTTCTACTGGGTATAGGAGATACCACATGAAACTTGAACTCTCTTAAGAAAGTTTGAGTTTTTGCTGAACATACGGGCTTTGATTACTTTCCGTGGGTCAGCTGGATCGAAAATAACCACCGGTTGCCTTCGTAGATCATCTGATATGGAAATGACCATCGGCTGCTTACCGTTGGTCAATTGGACTTGAAATGGTCACCATTTATATTATGTGATCAGTTGGAAAGTGTGAAAGTAGTGTGCGCGAAAAAATTGTGGTAGATCCTAAAAAAGACATTAAACTTATTCAGAAATACTATTTTGATAGTAATTAGATTTTCTGAACAGATTTAGTTAGTTCTCACTATTCAATTAAAATAACTTCATTATTTGAGCAGTTGGGCCTTATCAAGTGAAAATGAGGAAAATTCCCAAATGTACCACAGTTAAAAATATGAAATTTTATGCTCGCTAAGAACCAAATATATTTTCTGAGGGTTGAATAGCCGAATCAATTGATCGAAATAGGAAAAGAGAAATAAAGAAATTGTCAGAAAGCTATTCCCAATGCTTGTTATCGCATATTAAAACTAAAATACTCATTACTATGGACAGCAAGCCACAATCAGTAATTAACTAAATTAAGATTTTTGGTCTGTTATTATATTAATTCTATGTAAAATATCCTTTGTTATGATTCATTTGTAAAAAAAGTTATAATAGAATTTTGTGCGAATTTTATCTCCTGCTATCTTATATCATTTAGAACTAAATTCAATTAATTTTAGAAACTAGTCGTATCAGCACTTCAAATGATGCTTCAAGTATGGTCGTTACGAGGTCGGTTGAAATTTCTTCTATAACAAACATATTCAGTACCTAAAAATCAATAGAAACTTCAGTTAAAATATTTTTAAAGATCTTAATCTGACATATAAAAGCTAAATAAATCAATTTAAACTACTTTTCGATATATTTTATTTAATAAAATACAAATTTAGGTGTTTAACAAGTGGTGTGACTGACCTAAAAATCACAAAAAATGTGAATGGGTTATATTTGACTATGCAATAATTTAACCAGAAGTTAAGTTTGGTATTAGATGAAAGGTTAACATTAGATAAATTGATTCATTTTCTTATATCTTATATTTTTAGAACTAAATTTTATGCAGAATATATTTTCATTAAAATAGTCAATTTTGCATTTGTCTTGTTGATTGAATTTTATAGTTTGAAAAATCGAAATCAATTAATAAGTAATGCCTTTATTAGTTTAAAAAAGAAGTATAATATTTTTCTATGGATGTCTGGGCCCAGTCCGATTTCGGTGAGTGGCATATCATTTGAAAAGTCTTTTAATGCTGAACACAAAAGTCTCTAGGCACTTTTTACCAAAATCAATAGTTTTCGAGTTATGAGGAAAAACCACCTTATGTTAAAAACCGATTTTTTAGGGTTCTTAGCCACAAAAATATAACTTTTGTGTTGCCCACTCCCTACCACGTGGAGGTAAACCCGAAGGGAGCATAAAACTAAAATAAAAACTATAAATAAAATAATAAAAAATAACTAATCTGTATCAGTGCTATCCGGATAGACAGAATGTTTGAAAAAAATCATCAAATTGCCTACCCGGCGAATTAATCTCGGGTAGGTACCTGCCATATCTGAGATACCACAGGACTGTCATTATATGTGCACAGCACCCGACAGTTCTGAGGCCATTTTTGCACTGACAACAGTATTCAATTATTACCCCTGAATTTGTAATTATCGTTCCAACCTTTTGGAGCTTATAAATCGGAATCGGAATGAGATAGACTATAAGTTGTATATATATTTCGACTCAGGGAGTTGAGATCTATCCAATGAAACCTAGATCAGCTGGACCCAAAAATATTATCCTTCTTTCTAGATTAATACCTTTCTTACAAAACTTCTGTATTGCAGTAATCTTTAGTTTATTTGAAAAATTTTGTTTGTAAACAAATAACGCGTTCAAACATGAATTGTAGACTACAATTAATTTTGAATATTTTCAAAACGGAATAATACTTTCTAATGAAAATTAATATGAATTAAATACATTATATGACTTATAAAATATAATGAATCGCAGCCAGTGGCCCAAATTGGCCACATTTCCGAAGTTTTTTCAGAACACTCTCAACAGAGGCTTTGACAACATTCAGATCAATATTTTTAAGACAATAAATAATTCTTCTCTTGAGTTGAGGAATATTTTTGGCAGACCAGCCTTTATCGTACACTTTTTGACACAAATATCCAAAAAAAATCCTCAATTGGACGACATTGAGGGGCATTAGATGGGTTCCGGTATTTGCTCACAAACCTGATGTTCTGTTCTTTCAAATGTTTGACTACTTTTTCCACATAATGTGAAGAGGCCTTGTCGGGCCAAAACATGTAGTTATTGTCTGAATGTTTGTACCTAATAAATGGTATCAAATGCTCCTTCACACACTTATTCAGATACACATTTTGGTTGATAGCGAGTCCGCTCGGCTTGAAGTAGGGTTTGGAGATCCCATACTTATATATCGCTATCCATAGCATTAATTTTGGTTCAAACTTTTCTTTTGGTTTATGGCTAACGTTTTCAGGTGTTTTGGATTTTGTTGGCGAAGAAAAATAGCTATCATTTAGTGAATGAGTTAACGTAAAGTACTTATCATCGATGACAAAATCATATCGACGATAGTAGCGGTAGAGCCACGCACACTGTCTTTTGGCCATAATTTTCTGATTTTCGATATATTTCGGAGACTTTTTTTCTTAAATCTTTTGATTTGACGTTTGTTTAACCACCTTTTGATGGTCACATCACTGCACCCGTACTTACGTCCGGCCGAAGAGTAGTTAAATCTGTACGAATGGTTGACGTCCTTATAAAGTTGTCGTATCTTTTGTTGGGTCATTACCCGTAACATAGATCAACTTCCCGAAGCTCTTTCTGTTGTCAATCGATTCTCAAAATTCTGAAGTATTCGGAAAAGACCACTTCTGGACAGTCCTTCTTCGATAAAATGATTTACAGTAAAGCTCTTTCCTTTCTCTTTATTTTTTTTGATAGAATGTCACCACTCGTTCACGAGTGACCTCTTGTTTTGAAGACATATTTTCGTTAATAATAATTAAAAACATAATTTTTTGTCAAAACAATGCCTAACATTTGACCTTCAAATTGACGTTTAAAAAAATTTATTTTCAATTTTGTTGTGACAATTGTTATGCATTAAAGTCAGTCTACAATTCATGTTTGAACGCGTTATATGACAAAACGGATTTTTAATTCATTGAATAATAATTTAAAATTTTCAAAATATATTTTCAAAATCTATTCCCCGATCTGTTCTTCTCAATTACCGCTCTGTATCTATCTGCCATAGAAGTTGCTAAATTCTCAATAATTTCAATTTCATTTGAAAAGAATTCCCACAAATTTTGAATTTCTTTCCACAATTGATCTCCATTTTGAAAAATTCTGTTTTTCTTATTTAATTTTTTAACAGTTATCCAAATAAATTTTCTATAGGAATACAGTTGGGTGATTTAAGAGCGTGTGGTATAATTCTGTCCTTTCCAATCCTTAAATTTAAATAAGCTTGAGTTTTTAAGGATGTGTGAACAGGGCTATTGTCTTGTAAAATATAAATATTCGAGTCGGAGAAAGTGTTCAGCATATTCCATAACATGATTTTCCAAATAGTCAATAAATTGTTCCGAATTGAAATTCCCAACCGACCTTATTGTTGGTTCCAAATCTACATAGAGTTAACACACACAAACCATAATACTCGACCATCACGAGTTTTGAATACTTTGAATGTTTACTGCATCATATCGAGATCCAGGTTATCGTCTGACTCTTATTTGGCCCTTATATACGGTTTCGAAACCAATCTCATCTATGAATATGGCCCTCTTCTAAATATCGCTATCAAATTGTAAATTTTCTTCAGCTATTATCACCCTTCTTTTACTATCATTTTCGGTCCAATTAGGTCTTTTAGACATTATTCTTGATCTTAAATTAGCCTCTGAAGAATATGTTGGGTTAAGTTAATAAAGTGTTATTTTAAATCTTGTAATTTTACCATTTAATAAAGAACATGCCCGGATCATCTTGAAATGCTCAAAAAATCATAGTGTTGATAAAACTGACTTTATATTGAAAAAATTATATTATATCGATAGTTCTGTCGTAATATCGATAGTATTGACTTAATATCGATATTTTTGAACCAATATCGATTAAAATAATTAATTTTGATTAAAAAAGTCACTTAAGCTTTTGAATGAATAATATCGATTCTAAGCCGGTAGTATCGATGTTAAGTCAAAATTATCGACATTCAATCGAAACTTTTGATATTTTGCAACACAACTATTTTAAGAATAAAATATCCAAATCACAATTATTGATTGAGTCGATATTAGTTAAATATCGATATAATGTACTTATAATTGATAATTTTGTTAAAAATTGACATAATTAAGGAAATATAGATAGTGCTAATCGAACATATATAATGTTTGATATATATTGGTTAAGCGAACTTAATATCGATTAAAATATTTGCTTTCCATTTTTGGTCGATTTTATTGACACTGATTCAATACTATTTGTTTGTAGCTTAAATTATTGATATAAAGTTAATTTTTATTAAAGTTTAGTTAGTTTTATGTTTTATGAGTTTGAGGCATGTTTTCCAAAGCTTACGGTCATGTTCTTTGATTATTGAATTATTGAAATTTTGATCTCAATATATATATTACCTAAAAGTCTAAGATTAAAAGTTCTTCTGCTTATTTCCAAAGAGGTAACTTCGTTCACATTCTTTATGAGTTCTTTAACAATATCGAATCTGTTAAGAACAGCGATTTCGACGATTCGCATGTCCTGTTCTTCAGTTGTTTTTCTGGTGTGAGATATTTTTCAGGCTCAATCGACTCATTTTGAAGCCACAGCTTTATAATATTCTTTACCGTTCTCACAGAACATGGTATTTCATTAGCTATATCTTCTTTTTTCTCTGACCTAACTTATATATAATTAATGTTCGTTGATCTCTGGTTAGCACTTTATTTAATTAAAAATACATCCATTAATTGTTTATAAACAAAAGTTAGATGTAAAAGTTTTTTATAAGGAAAAATTTTTTCCAATTTTACTGTAATTCCAAGTTTTGTAAGAAAGCATTAATTTGAAGACTTGAAAGATTGAGTGAAAGCTTTAATAAGCAAATTTATACTGCCACGAATTTACACACTCTGTTCATAAATTTCCAGACAATTTTAGGTTAGTGTATTCTTCAAACGAGATACTTCATTGAAACTTATTAATTAGTACAAAGTGGTATCAAAGATATGAATATTAGGAACTACACTTTCAAATTTCTACCTCTGACCTTAACACAGGCCTCCTTAACTAGTCTCGGTCTCCACTCAGAAATGGTGGCACGCACTTATCTCTCGGAAAAAATTGTCGCGCTTTGATCAGAGATCGCTTTAGGGCTTCAGCGCTGGTATGAGGCCTAGAGCCAACCAGATTTCTAATTTGGATCAGATTTTATAATCCATCAGGTTAAGGTCAGACGAAGAGGCAGGCTATTCAAAAGACGAAATAAAGTTGGGAGCTTTCTTTTAAAGCCTGTTTTAGATTATCTTAGCCTTATGAGCCGGCGCGGCGTCCTGCTGAAAGTTCCAGCGATAGCCTTTGAAGACACCGTGGTTTAGGGGCTTCACTGCGGGCTTCTAAAATATCTTTTAAGTATTTTTGGATTCGAACTTTGACGCGGGTATTAACGAAATGAAGTTTTGTAAGGCCTTGTGAGAAGACTTCGACCCAAACCATTGCCGAATCGGGATGGTGCGATATTAGAATCTTTCGGCTGGTTCTAGCATCTCTTCAAGGCTTTTGGCATAAATAAGATCATTTTGAACATTGAAGCGTTTCTCTACAGTAGAAATCTTTTCGTCTGAGAATAGAATCCAATCGACGTTTTTATCCGCGTAACGCTTAAGAAGAGCCCGGGAACGAACCAGTTTTTGCTTCTTTAGTTTTTGGGTTCAAATAATGTTGCTTAGTATGCTTAAAAGCCTTAAGTCCAAGGTATATCTTGAGCGCTCTTTAGACCGATTGCTGCTATTTTTTTAAGGCGAAAGCCAATTTCTGCTTTCTACAAGAATTCCGTCGAATGCTAGCTTTTAAGTTATTGATCATCGGAGTCTTTGCAGAGCACGGAAGAACCAGTCCTGGGTCTGTCTTTGGCAGACTCAGTCATTTCATATATTTTATGGTATCGTAAATTACTTCTTAACGCCTATTTTTTTTAAGTAGTTTGATTATTTTGGTCGGCTGATGACCGGCTTTGTGAAGAGCAATTACACCAACACGTTTTATTAAAACGTCTTCCATAACTTGGAGGTTGTTTAATAAGTTATGCGAATTGTAAAAATTTATATGGAGTTTAAAAATTGCTGCAACTTAAAGTGCATAAGAAGTTCGAGATCTTAAAATTAGTCTGAGTAATTATGGAAGCATTAAAATAATTAGCGAAATCTCCAATTGAGACATCATTTATCGAAATAACGATTACAAACAAGAAAACAGTATAATAGAAACTTTCGAACATGATATTTAGACATAAGACTTAACATCATGTGTCTTATGCCACCTGACAAAAGAATGAGAAAATATTATCTCTAAGCTGTAATTTATGAATTTAAGATGATGCAAAAATTAGCAGAATATTTAACGGCTAATTGAACACTTGTTTGAATATACATTGAATCATTATTTAAGGCGTCAATAATTACATGAATCTAAATCTGAAACATCAAATTATGAGAAAATTTACTCAACTTTCAATTAATCACTTTTTATTATTGCAAATAATTAGTTTGATTCAAAGAATTTTCATACAAAAATATTGATTCTAGTAATAACTGGTATTATTGATTCATGGTTTGAAATTGAGTTTAGTTATCTCTGATTCCAATCAAACTTATCTAATATGTTAGGTTAGGTTAGTTTGTTGAATGAAAACAAGTATTTTTTTATAGCATTCTTATCCAGAGCTGAAAGAATGTAAAATTGATGATTAAATTAAGGGTTATACCAAGGTTTATGGTCGATGTAGAGTTTGGGTATTAGGCAATTATGTGGCTACCATATATTTTTCTACTACGCTCAGAGTACTACGAACACCTGTTTTGAAGTGAGTCTTGTCTAGCTTAACTAAGCTAAGTATACTGCCTATTTTAGATTGACTTAGATACGTCAAATAAGGAGAATTGTGTGCGTATTTCGCTATTCTTATGAGAAATTGCACAGTAACCATATAAGGGCTATTACCCAAAACTACATCAACAATTAATGGAGGTATAATCGAAATATAGTACTGAATGAAGAATAGGAACAATAAATAAGTCGCTACTTCTCACTAACTTTATTAGATTATTGATTACTCTTTTTACAAATTTGATTTACTATCGATATTAATACCTTTATTGTTTACTTCTGAATTTTCTAATTCATTAATTGCTTTCTCAACACTTTCACTCGTTTTTTTCACAAACCTGACTTCAGTTCCGTCTATTTTTCATTTTTATTTATAGCATTCAAGTTGTTCAGATTTTCCCAAGAGGAAATCGACAGATTGTCTTTGGATGGTGGGCGTGTCCACATTCAATACTCCTTTCATTCGATCGCATGATTCTTGTTTCAAATAGACTGATACTTTGTACTGTTGAGGCAATCCCTGATTGGCTTTGAATTCTACGAACCATTGATTGGATGTTTTTGTTTGATTTAGGTCATATTATATTTGAGTTTAGGATTTTTCGGAGCATTTGTTTGAAGTGTTGCAAAGATTTCCTGACCACTACGTTGCTCACTATTCAATTTGGCGTTGAATTGTGCTCCCAATTTCATTTGATTTGCTTCCAAGTATTGCCACTCGCACTCAGCCTCTCCATTTTGAATCGCGTGTTTCACTTTGAACGTCAATGAGTTGTGATTCGTGTTCTCACGCGGAATATAATTGATAGTCAGTTTGTGCGGTCCATTGATAAGGTTTTTGGCGTTCATTTGTGACAAAATTTTCAACAAATTTTGCGCGTAATTTGCTTCCATAGATACGACCAACTGTTGGTTTGAGCGCCAATTCGAGCCCTCTCGTCTCGCAATGAAGTCGAGCACCAATCTCTGATCTGGGTCTTTATTGACATCCCACGAAATATTGGCATGAAATCCATTATTACTGTTGGCATTGATGACAACTGAAGCCAATAAATGTCTGTCACTTTTCAACTTTGATCTATAATCAGCTGAAGCAGTCTTTTGAACTAGATTGACGTTTAATTTTGACACGAATTGAGGAATTTCTAAGTCCAATTGATTATTGTCATTAAGAGACAATTTTGTATTAAAATAAACAAGAAGTCTATTGTTTTGGTTGGTTTTTGATTCAAACTGAAGTTTATTTCCGATGATTCTAACATTTGATTTGTGGTCCAGTGAACTGGTATTAAATTCAAGTTTTACTAATCTTTGCGAGGGATTTATCATTGATTCCATGTTAAATAAAGAGGAACTTAGGTTCAAGTGAGACGCCGATTCTCTCCCATTTAAGGCTAAATCTAAGTTCACTAATTGTTTGTCCGATCGAGTGGTTAATGATTGCAATTTATATACGTCTCTATCAACAATCAGTTCCGATTGATGTCCAAATGGATCAACTCTCAGTTCAATTTTTGCCCTTTTATGGAGTTCATATTCCAAATTGGCGCTTGAGTTTTGGGTAACTATTGAAAATTGTGACTTTTGACCTAAAGTTAGACAATTTTTATTAGTTTTTCATATTCAGAATACATTAAGAGCAAATCTTTTACTAATTTTTGACGTCAAATATGAATCGATTTTCGCGAAATTTTGTGCCAAATTATAAGTTCTTGACTTTACAGCCAATGAATTTGAATCCATTTTAATGTCTGTCGTATGATTATATTGTCTTGATCTGGCTTCAATATTCAAAGTCTTTTGTCTTGAGTTAAAAGGATTGATTCTCACTTTAGCCTCCAATTGTCTAAATTTGACTTCAAAATTTGAAGTATTCGATTGGCTGTTGTGAAAATAGTTTGCGTCCAATGACAGAATATTTGCTCTGTTGCCTGCGCGATCAGTTCTTGACTTGAAACTGTAATAGCTTAATCTCTCGTTGGCCTCTAATTCTGTCACATGATTTATAGGAAAAGATACATGTTTGCCCTGAAATTCAATCTTCAGTTTGGGATTCATTTCATTTCTGATGACTTGAATTTGTGAATCAAATAAGGGAATTTTGGCATAAATCAGTGAGTGTTTTTGTAGCGAATGTTCTCCTAAGAAACTATAGTATTGATTGTCCTCATTCTTTAATTGAGTTCTTGAGTTCAAATGCCGTTCATTGATTGATTGGTTCCATTGAACTTGTGACATGTGATTATAATTCGGACAATTCCATTCAAATTTCACGCTCTCATTTGGTTTAACCCTCAATTGGATCACGACTTGAGAAGTCATTAAACGGATATTCGATTCTTCGTCTCGCGATAACAATGCGTTCAAATTTGCCAAATTATTGCCTCTTTTTTCAGTTTGCGATTCAATGATTACTGTTTGTTGAGGAAAATTTTATAAAAATTTTTCATAAATTTATCAGAAGAGTTCTAAAAACTAGTTCTTAAGAGAAAATCGATTCAAAACTTACTCTTGTTTGGCTCTGTTGTAAATTTGGATATGTGTTCATGTTGTGATTGCTTCAATTTCAAACCAATTTTACCGAATGGTTGATCGGCGAGTTGTCCCTCCAGATGAGCGCTTGTACTTTGAGTATCCAAATTCAGTGAATGTAAGCCATTGTTGTACTGGTAGTCTAAATCTGCGACTTGTTGTCTATTCTTCAGAGTATTTGAGGCAAATTTCACTTCTGATTGACCCCATTTAGCTAAAGATTTGTGTGAAATCTGAGCCGTTTTCAGTTCCAAATTTGCGGCTTTTTGTCTTTGATGTGTTGTTGCATCCATTGAAACAACGGTTTGAGGTAATTCCACGTTAAGAAATGACTTATCCCTTAGGTTTAATTGACCATCAATTGAAACTAGACGCTTTCCTTTGCATTCTGTGCTTGACTTGATAGAAACTAAACGATTGGTTGAATAGTAGTTATAGTTTGTTATATGGGACCATTCACTACTCTGGGATCGCATTTCAATATTAGCGGTCTTTCTATCGGTAATTGTGTCTAAATCTACTCTTCCTTCAAATGGATCCAAATTTATGACAATTCTTGATGGATCTATTTTTGAGATATGACTCTCGACCTGTAATTAAAATAAATCAAAGTTTTCAGAGGTTTAGAAAAGGTTTACGAAAGTTCATAACTCACAGCAAACACATTTTTCGTGTTTCTCTTTGTGTCGGATTTCAAAGCAAAAGAAGTTCTTGGAACCAGTTCTACATTAGATTTGTGGTGATATCCATCAGAAGTGACTTCAATAGAGGCTGATTGTGGGACGCAATGCGGGTTTACGTCGAGTTTGGTTTGGATTCCGTTCAAATCGATGTTGACTTTTGAGGGACCGTTTCGTGATAAGATCGACTCGTAATTGTAGAGTTGGCTTCCCTCATAATTGACTCTTGACTTCAGATGCAAGTCATTTCTGGTCATTTTCAACAAACCCGTGTGTCTTATCGGGTATTGACTGTTAGGTGTCTTCAGTTCTGCGTCCATCTCGTGGTGTGAAGTCCGTCCCGAATCAGATTTGGTCTTGTAATTGTAGTTCAAAGTGGCCACTTTATCGATCTGCCATTGAACAGAAGTCTTACCATTGTATTCATTTGGTGCTATTTCCTTCAATTGGTGATTGTAAGACATTTCCCGTTTTGCGCTCATAAGTAACGCATCCATTGATAAACGGAGTGGTGATCGCGAAGAGTGATTGTATTGGAATTGACCCCTAACGTCATTCTCTTTGCTGCCAGTTCTGTCTTTTCCGACGAGCTCCACATTATATTTGGCTCCTTCAGTTCCTCTTCTATTAAGGTCCACATTTATTCTCAACTCGTAGTTCACGTCTAAAGGCGTCACTTCAATGGCTAACATATTTTCGACTTTCTGCTCATTCGAGTCTTGATTTTGGTAATATTTGGAGACTTGCAACAAATGGATTTTGTCTTTTAATTGTTGTTTCCATGCAATAGTAAACTCATTCTCGCTGTGTTCAAACAGTTTGCTCAGTAAGACATACGCCAAATGGAAATTGAACTTTGGGAATTGAGTGCAAGTCAACTCACTGAAAGCAGACATTTTGGTCATATGGGATTGGGTTAAGTTTTGTAATTTGACCGATAGTTTGATGGATTCCTTCTTTTGTTTATTCAATTTGTATTCAACTTCTAAGTCGGAAATCATATTTTTTTGAGTCTTATTTCCAACTCCACTGACTCTTAATTCAATTCCCGGTAAATTCAAAGTCATATCCGATGAAACTCTGAAACCTTTGTAATTCTTTTCGCCTAAAAAGTAATTTTTTGTTAATTAAATCGCAGTAAAATCAATATTTGGTTAGATTTGATTGAATACCTTCTCTTACAAACGATCCTTTAAAGAATTGTTTTTGATTTCCCTCTAAATTGATTTGAAACTGGCTTTTACGTCCTTTAGAAACGGAGACACTTCCCTGAAGAGCAATCGGTTCACTGCCAGGTCTCATTTGAATCCAAATTTTTGGTCTGTACTCCTTTTTCTGATCTCTAGTCTGGTTTACTATTTTCGCATCCAATGAAAATTGTTTTTGTCCGTCACTCAAGACTTCTAATTGAACTGCTTTCTCTTCATCTTCATTACGAATAGAGGCTGATGCGGACCATCTCTTCCATGGACTTCTCAATTGAACTTTGACTTTCCTTCCATTTCTCGGATTGATTAATCGTAGTTCTAGTGATATTTCTCGGTCGACTTCACTGTTGGGCGTGTTAACCGCCGCTCTGAGGACTTGCATTTCATTTACATCCATTGGCGATATTTCAAGAGACATTTCGAAAGATTTCATCGACTTATCGGTCTTAATGATTGAAATTTCGGCATTTATTGGTCCCATCGGTAGAAACGGTTCTGAATACGATAATTCAGAACAAATAGCAATTCCTATAAAGAGTTTTAATCATTAGAACTGTTTTTTAAAACTCTTTAAAAGATTTCAAAATTTTTAGCACGCATTTCTCACCCAATGGCTTGTTCAAAGCTTGAGTGCATGTCTTTTGATTCCTTTGTGAATTTCCTCTAATAGTCTTTCTCCGTCCTGATTGGTCTCTTTCATAAACACTTGCTTCAACCTTAGCCGATAACTGCTTATCTTTTGGTAAATTGATCTTAAAATTAACAATACGTCCGTCTTTGACACGTGCTCTCGTGTCCAAAACCAGTGCAGAACTGAATCGCGACACAAATTCTAAAGCTTTCTTGTTGTTGTTGACTTCGAACTCGATAGCAGATTCGGCCTGAACAGCAAATGATGGCAACATTAAAGCCTCCATTACTGCAGAAGACCATTGTCTTCCAGTCAGCTTGAGATCTGCTTTTAATCCTGTCACAACGGTTGTGTCGAGTCTTAAATTCATCGGTAGTCCATTACTTGTCGGTAATTCAATGAGAGTGTTGATGGGAATGAAAGCAAACGCTCTGTCGATCTCTATCTTGTCCTCAAGTTGTTGTTTCAGTTCCTTCAAGATCTGGTTTAACTCTAAGTCCATGTCTTTCGTATCCAAAAACAAAATCGTTTTTCCGTCGATTTTGACACTCACTTGCAAAACAAAATTTCGGGATTGGATCTGACTTTCTTTACTGACAAACAACTTAACGATTTGTCTAGCCAATTTCGGCAAATTATTGAAATCGCTTCTAATTTTTTCCTGAATCATTTGATCCAAACCGACTTGTCTGACTTGCAATTCAATTACTTGTAATTCTTTACCCAAAGCCGAAATTATTATATTGACTGTTAGCGACCGCGGAACACGTGATTCTTTCTCGACCACGAGGTCTGCTTCTAATGCGACTCCTATATGACTAGTTTCGTGCAAATAAGACATTTCAAAATTTCTCGAGCTTCCAAATCTGTTTTTCGGCAATTCGAATCGTGGGGCATCCGATGGCAAAACATCTTTTTTGTGTGGATCCGAAGTCTCTCTTAAGTTCTTTTGATGACTTCTTACATAATTCACAACATTCTCATTTTTATAATCTTCTCGTCTTATTTGGTCTCTTATTTGTTCCAATTGTTGCCTTGACGCTCCAGACATGACAATTGTCTTATAGACTGCAATTCTGACTTCATTTGATTCGGACTGTTGTCTAAAGATTCCCAACAACTGTTGTCTAATTTGATCATTACTGGCTTCAGTTAAAGCCTGAATCGCTGAAACTCTGACTCCTTGTTTCTGTCTCGAATTTGTAGCCAATTCTATCAGAACTTGTTTTGCTGTTTGATGTGGTTGAACGCCAATATTTTCCAAAGACTTAATCAAATAAATGATTTCTGAAGGATTTCTCGAATTTTGAATTCTCTGAACGATTGCATCAATTGATTGTCTGATTACTTGACTGATTTTTTGTCCATTTCCTGATTTTTCTGATTGTTGAACTTTTAAATTATGAATTAGACCAGAAATGCCTAAAACGACTTGTCGGGGAGTATCATGTGATTGTAGAAGTGATAAGAGAATTTTCAAAGACTGTTGACTTGGGTTCGAAGTGAAAGCCACTAAAGTGAAGAGATAAGAGGCTCGAGTTTTGCTGATTTTCTGCGATTGGTATGAATTCACCAAAACCTGAATTGATCCCTCACTTGTGGCCAAAGCCGATGCATCCAAAAAGAGATCTCTTAATTTCGGTGAAAAACAGATTTCTCTGCTTTCAACTGAAGAATAGACCCTTTGAATGTTTGATTGAGAGACTTGTTGCAGTGCCTGAATCAATTGCGGAAATGATTGAGTGGTCTCTGGAAATAAGACATCGTTTTCGATCTGAGAACAAATACTTCGCAGTAAAGATATTAATTCTCGTTCATCCCATTCTTGGCGTCTATTTCTTGAGGAAATTTTCGAAGACATTAGGAGCTGATGTTTTTCGAATTGCTGAACACGTTTCACTGATAATCCGGTGATTTTTTTCTCAAACCTAAGATTGAGACTCGATTCGACAGAAATACTTGACGGCCAAAACAATTGTTGTTCCTGACATGTCGAAGCGATGACCATATCGTTGTCAATGGTTTGGAAACAACTGAATGAAGAGTTTACAATTGGAACCGAGTTTCTGATGACTTCATTGAGTCCATATTGACGCGGAAAAAATCCGATTTGTGTTTGTTGTCGATCAGCGCCTGAGAAAAGTATTTTTTAGAACTTATTTCGAATCAAATTTCTTAAAACTTTTCAAGAGTATTACATTTGTTCAAAGCCTTTGATTTTTGCATAACAATTGTGGCATATCTTCGACTTACTGGTTCGTAGACTGTCTCACAATTTCCCAAAATATCAGTTTCCAAAACCTAATTAAATAGGGATAATAATAATAATAATAATAATAATAATAATAATAATAATAATTAATAATATATTGGTATTAATTTATATTCAGTAATGATAATACTTACAATAGATTTAGTTTGAGTCGATTTAGCAGTCATTTGAAGTGCAGAAATAATGGATTTCTTGACATTAATAGCCCACAACTCATCCTCAATTGATGGACAAACGCCTACAACCTTTCCGTCATCGAAACCGAACTGAATTGGTTGTGACTCTAATTGTTGTTTAAGATCAGATGGATTCTGAACGCCAGTCAACTGAACGTCTCGCAATTGGAGTGACATTTCGCACGGCGAACGTTGCGATAGCTCGACTCTGGCTTTAATTCTGACCGACTGTAAGCCCTGTCCATAAGATCCATAGCTGATTTGAGTATTTGTTTCCAATTCATAATAATGAGTCTTTCCGATGTCATATCGGATGAAAAGCGGGTCTGAATTACAGGTTTGAGCGCAAGAACTCGATCGCCGTTGAATATGAACTAAAATACATTAATTGTTCAAGATTAAAACTTTATTATAAAACATTTTATTAGCCAATAGAAATACAAGTAAAAGCACTACTAGTGCACCCAAAATCGGCTTATTTTGCTCCATATCTATAGAGACTGAGTTCCAAAAACAAAAGAAAGGAACGTTTTGTTTAAAAAGTGTTTGACTTGTTATGAGAAAATAGTTCTTGTTTGAATCAATGCTTTCAAATGCTATTTATACAACAAAAATCGGAAAAAATTCGGAAGTTAGACCACGCCCAATTTTGATTTAAGCATATCCTCCTGGCTAATTCAAGTGTCCTGAACACGAATATGCTGGTCCCATGCCGAGGAAATGCTTGGTTCTCGAGATATACTCCTCAAAGTTTATATTGTAAATGAATAGGAAAACCTCAAGTAATATATTTAAATGTGGGTTTTAAGCTTTGGTTTTGAATTAAATCTTTGTGGCGCAATGGATTAGAATGCTAATCCATGCCTAATTGGTAGAGGTTGGAATCCAAGCTTGAAAAAAAATTTTTCTAAAAATTTTTTCTAGATCACAGAGCACAGAGCATAGAGCTAAGCGCGCGCTCATTAGGCTCCGTAGAGAAGCGACCTAACCTAAGGGGACCTCAACACCAAACCAAAACCTAAATTCCAGAGATTTAAATCTAATAACATATAACCTAACCTAACCTAGACTAACTATACTTACCCCTTAAGATATAGTCTATCCAAGTTTTAATAAGTAATTATATGAGTTTTAAAAGTCATCTGACAAGATTAAATGTGGCATCCATGTTCTCAGCCCATCAACCTGAGTCAAACAATACTACGCTTGCATAGTTAGAGTCAATATAAGGGTCTTGGGGCCAGATGTTTATAACGAACTTCAATAGGCCATATCTCGGGACCTAAAAATTTCCTCACGATAAGACCTACATATATTTGATCAGTACCCTCTCCGCTATCCATTCGTAACATTTAAATTGAAATCGGCTATGGTCTAGATTCCGAAGCAGTACCCAAAAATCTTTGTTTTGAATTCAATCAAGTGTGTTCTGGAGTCCAATAGACACTCAGTCTGTATTTTATCTATACAATTTCATTGTTAGACTCAATTGATTGACACATGAAGTAATGATAATCTCAGAACTAGTGATGAGAATTTAGGGATTATCCCAATTCGATAAAGTGTCCCAGTATTTTGCCACAGTACTTAGGAGATCATGGGGAGTAGTTTGACACTTAATTTATTAGTTTATATTGTCCCACAAATTCCGAATCTGTGCCTTCATCTTAAAACTTTCTAAAATTGACTAATTTACTTCAAAAACCCCATCTCTAGGTAACAGTGTGATTTTTCGAGATTTAGAATTTGTTTAATGCTCAAAATTCATAAAGTTCAGTAAGTCTTCGGTGCATTCTTTTTATTTTACCAAAATTTTTTAACACTTTTCACCTTTTTATATTTTTAAAAACTTAGCTCTTAGAAGCTAGTCAAGCATAATAGCGACCCATGGAATGAAAAATTAATAACTCTTTAAAACATTATACGAAAACCTTTTTCAATTTAATCTAAAGGAAGCATTCTTTATTGCTGATTTTTTTACTTGACTTTAAAATAATTTCGTTATAGCTATGAAATTTATTTTCATAAACAATAAATTTAGATATTTTCAGATTCATTCAACGGTTAAAAGTTAAGATGATTCATAAAACTTTAAGATAAATCAATTTTCTCTAACTACACGTAATTAAAGTTATGCAATCTATCATATTAAGTTTATCTTGAAGTTAATGAGTACTGGTATCAGTTAAATATAATAGTTATCAAAAATTATTTTAATAATCATTACTATGGCAACCGTGTCATTCAAATTACTCTATTTCTGTATTCATAAGCATCTAGCCCAATATTAGAATACCTTTTGTTAATTTATTTTAATTTATCAAACAATGACTTAGGTTAACCTATATCTTGAATTTAATAATAGGAGATATTCACATCAAGATATCATCTTACGTAAAGGTTTATTTGATACTCAAGAAAAAAAATTTTTGTACTGATCGAACTCCTGTCATGCAATCTAAATCTCATACAATCTCTAAACATCAAGCACATAGTTCAAATGAAGAAAATAAACTTTTTTATGAGTGTACAGAATCCCCCCAAATATTAAAATATTTGAGAAAAACTATCAAAGTGGTGTTATCTTACTGAAAATCCAGCTTTTATTTCTATTTTTTCCAGAGAAGATCAAGTTTTGGTCAGAAGAATGAGTAAACTGATTTATATAGAGGTGATCTATAACTGCCTTTATTTGAAGATTAAATTATAGATGAGTAATGTTTATTCATCATTCTTAAAGTTCAAAATAGAGGAATTTTGATGATATATAAAATGTTTTCTAAAAAATATCATAAATAGTGAGAAGTCTATTAATATGTTAAAAACTTATTGATTTTGAGCAGCTTAAAATCATTTCTAACTAAAATAGCGAAAAGTCATAACTTTGAAGTTGATGACACTTTGATATATGTTTATTTATGAAGATAGGAAACATATTACTAACATTTTTCCAGGACATCATAATTTCAATAAATTTCAGAGAAATAAAGAATTGAAAAGAAAGAGGTAAACCAAAGTAAACCATAATTGAAAATCTTTGAAAAATTCAGATACCAAAATACGATAAATTCAACTTACATGGGAGGTTGATTAAATTTACAAATCTAATAGTTAGTGAAAACTCATCTCAAACAATTTTCGGAAATTTTCCATCAATTATATCACAATTAAAATATAATTAATTTTTCCTTTGGTATCGCATTGCATATTATGAATGATTGATCTTCCCTATAGTAAAATCTGGCTCTGAAATATTAATACTACAACTTCAAAACTTATGACTGTCAGAATATTTTTAAATATACATTTTCTACCGCCATTTGATATGATATCCATGTCATAAAAATATTTTTGGAATTGGTCATTACATAGTCAAAACGTCCAGCTTTATATTTGACTAAAGCTTTAATTGAAGCAGATATTCCTATATTATTAGAATCATACTAGATGAAAGTTTATTGTATTGAAACTTTATATGAAGGAAAGCTAAAGCAAGTTCGATCAATCATTGGCGAAAATCTTATCTTTTTCATGATTGATGAAACAACTGACTTGAAAAACAAAAATGGACTCAATATATTGGTGGCAGCTTTGAAAGGAATTGAAGGAAGGTATGTGTTGCTTTTCACTAAAATCATAGAACACTCATTTTAGTGAATTTTGCGTTTTCAAAGCAAATTTCTTTCGCACATTTGGAGATATAATCTTAGAATAAATAGCAATTTGTTGAGATATTTAGTCCTGCTTTCTATGATATACTATGTCTATGAAATGTTTATGACTTGCCTTTTGTTATTTGAGTTAATTTTGATTCACATTTAGCGTATTGATCAGCGTTTTCTTTGGGCAAACTATCATTGCGTATGGTAATGAAAGGATGATTAGAATTTGTAGTTGAGGTGCCAATAATTGATACTGCGATTACTAACGCAAAAACAGTATAATAAATAAGCATTTTTAAGAACATGATTTCTCGATATAAGATACGGCAAGAGAATCATGAATTGTGTACTGAGTTTGTATAGCATCATATACTAACTGAAATTAAGTTAAAGATAAATTATTTAATCACTTGTTTAGCACTTGTTCACAGAATAAATATTTAATCAGCATTTAAATGTATGAAAATTATTCTGCGAAATCAAATAATTTCAAATCTCATAAAAATTCAGAATATTTACTCAGCTCTTAATGAATTAAGTCTCATGACAAACTATAAAATGTATTAAACTTAGATTAAGTAAAATAATTAATAGAATAATTTATCTAATTGATCACTATTTCAAGAGATTTTTTACTATTACAATCACGTATAATAAAAGAGTTATTTCAAATTAAGTTCAATAAGTTTAGGTCATTTGAAAGTTATTAAGCGCAGAATTTTAATTTATGAAAGGTATAGAAATTAGTTCTAAAGATTATTAGTTTTGATTTCATTTAACCTTAATGAGTTTTTCCACGAATTTCTTAAACATTAAATGGATATGACTCCACCTCAGCCTTTTCTAGTTGTTTATTCTTGTTTCTATATGTTTTTTCATTGAAAAAAATATATCAATGATTGGAATTAAAATATGTAGATTAAAATTATTGTATGGACTGAATTAAAAATAATTTAAGTACCATTGTCGATCGCATAAAAACGAAATTCGTGTTTGCGAGTTTTCATCTATATTATAAATTACTTTCGTATACCCAGAAAGTGTCTATGACTAAAGATCGAACAAATAACTTTTAATATTTAAGCTCATTTACATTTACTATCAAATATTAACTAGAATGTTAAAGATTGATCTTAATTAGTTTGGTCGAGTCTCATTCTCATTTCACAAACTTATTAGAAATTCGTTTGAGGTCTATAGAATCGAAAATTTGATGGATAGAGAGTGAGGATTCTGGGATAAAAATCAAGTTAAATTTAATTCTTTTTATTGAATAGAAAAAATTAGCTAATGGATAGTGTTTATTTAATTATTCATAAACTTGAATAAGTAGATTGATAGTTACGTCATATCAAATGTATCCTTTACTTGTATCTTAAAACAAAAATTAATCAGTTAATTAGACTTCATAGTTTCGAATTTTACGGTTTCATAATTTGAAGAAATAAGAATTATTTTAATGATTCGATTTTGTTATAAGAAAAAAGAAATGATACAATTTTGCACAATTATTTTAATTTTGCTTTAATTTGAAGTAAATCATATGTTTTTCACAAATAAGAAGAAACAAAGATAAGAGCCTGAAATGGCTCAAGAATCACACAAATGTTGGCTTTATCAAATCTTCAATCAGTTTTCTTGACGCCAGTATGAATATTTTTATAACATTCCTGTCAAATAAAAAAAGTGAAAACAATTACACTATTTATTAAAATAATATGAAGAACAAAGTTTGACAATAGGTTATCAAATCTTACAAAGAATTTTTCACTTTCTCTGTGATAACTTTTCTCAGTTTCCTCCACACCAACGCCTTTATTCTTTGCCTCGGACTTTATTAATTCATTATATTCTTTGTCAAAGCATTCATTCATTCTCTAATATTGGGTAAAATATATTTGAAGTTTTATAACTTTTCAACATGTTTATGAATATTAATGTTAAGATTGAATTCAACAAAATACTTTCTCATCCACCACAAGACAACAAACATCTGGTTTTGTGAACTTTCCGTCTTCATTACACGTCTTTTTAGAGCACTTGGAAAGAGAATCTTTGGTTTTCAGAAATTATTTGAAAGAAATAGCTTCATTAATAAAAATATACTGTGATTTATTGAAATATTTGTGACTTGCCTTTTATTGTTTGAGGCATTTGTGAATCACATATAGCGTATTGATCAGCTTTTTCTTTTGGTAAACTATCGTTACATCGAGAGTCCAGCATAATATCAATAGGATCTTTAGCCGAGACAAAATTTGTCAGTATTATGATCGAAAATACAGAAACTGTACTAAATATTAAAATCTTATCAAACATTATTTCTTGTAATTAGATTTATTGAGAAAATAATATCCCAAACACAACTGTTTTGCATGGGCTTTATATACAGAATGAAATTCATTAGCTGACAACACTAACGGCATGATCACAATTTGAACACACTTTGCAGAGCAAATATTTAACCAGTACTCCGAAGGAGGATAATTACTGCACGAATTCGAATATAATTTTAAATTCAATGAAATTCCAGAATATTTAATTTGCTCTTAATGAACTACATTCTCTTAATATCATTTGATATCCTGACCTAATATAAAATCAATAAAATATTCTTCATTCAATGTATTGTTATCTCAAGGGATTATTTGTCATAATTATCGTATACAATAAAATAACTACTTCAAATTGAATTTAGTAGAGTGATTGAAAAGAAATTGTATATTCACATTAATCTAATTAATTTGTTAACGATAAATTATTATACACTTATTAATTTACTGCATCACGATTAAGTCCACTCTAAATTTACTACTTACTGTCAGTCATATAGTAATGGCCCTGCAGTGTCTGTTAGAAACAGAGCAGTCTTTAAAGACAAAACTTTACTCATCTGCTTTACAGTGCAGTACTATCGAGTCATTATGAGTACTCAACATACTCGTGGAGCAGATGAGTAAGAATAAGGAAAACCATTAAATAGAGTGACTTAAGAGATGTTAAGGAGAGAAAGGGTCGAGCTTTCGAAGAGAGCACATTAAGTTTATTGCTTTATAAGTAATTTGATTTGTGTATTGTAAATTTTATAAATAATAAAGGGACACTACAGCCCAAAATATTGACCCTTTACGAACCAGGTTATCAATGAAGAACAGAGGTAGCTTATAAAGTATCATGAATTACTATCCCTGAAATTTTCCGATTGCTATATAGAATAGCCGGTTGAAATGCAATTAAGATGAGAGATAGATATATAATCCTATCATTAATTTCGGAATAAAGCGCACATCGTGCCAAGATGAGTTGCACAGTGTGAGACCTTGCTTCGCGACAGATCAACATTGACATTGGCTTGAAAAACTCAGATGAACAAAGATGTTGAACTACAGAAAAGTTAGATTTACAGTTAGGGATCAATAAATACACTATTCAACAGCTTTTAAAGAAACTAAATGTGCGTAGTATCATCACGTTGGGTACCATACAGCTGAACAGATAGAACTTTGAGTAAATTCATCGAAAAAGCACCTCGAAAGATATGACCATCATTTCGAGTTCATGGATAGAATTACAGCTATCGATGAAACGTGAGCAAAAGTTATGACCCTCAGGATGCTTCACTTTCAAGAAAATGTTGATATCATAGAGAAGAGCTGTATCCTTGAATTTCAAAAAAATTTAAATATTTTTGGTTTATGCAATTGTCTATAGATTTCATTTTAGGCCAACGAAAGTAAAGCCGATATTGAGTGATTGTAAGCAGATGATGATAGTAGCCTTTCATCAAAATCATATACTGAGTTATCAAATTCGTGCATATCATACTGTAAACAATGATATATATATATCGTCGGGTGAGTGCTATAAAGCTCTAACTCGAATTTTTTGTGAAATTGAGTTAAAGATGGATTCTCGCGCTATGATCATGTGCTTTATTATTATGGTGTGACCAAATCTTGAGATATCTCATTCTCGCTCGTGCAACCGACAATCGTTGTATTGATTAAAATAGACGAATCGGTTAGAATTTTTTATTTGAAGTAATTAGAGACGACCAATCAAGAATGAAGAAAATTTTAATGAAAAATATTACTCTCATATTTCATCGAAAAAACTAGAAAATACCCTGAACTTCTTGAAATTTTTCACAAAATCATTAAATATTGAAAATTGTAATTTGACAAAATAAACATCTAACGAATTTTAGCGAGACATCACTTTATAGCACTGAGTTTTTGAAGTATTTTCAGTTCAAGAAAATACCATCTAAAAATATCAGGGTCTTGGATCTCCCTATCGAAATTTCTGAGGGCTAAACAAACTCTTTTTTGAAGTACCTAACAACCATTAATAAATTATCTATTCAACAAAAATTTTATTCACCATGTTCATTATTTGTTAGAACCTCAAATTTTAAATATATTTTTCTCGAAATGTTTGTTTAACGAGTTAGCACTTATAATACTCACCCGACGATATATTCAATTTTTGAAAAGGTTAATACTTTCTTATATATAAAAACGCAAAATTCGAAATGCTATAACATTATATGATAATGAGAGGCTGCATAAGCATCAAAATATCAAGGATTTCTTGATTAGACACTAATGGAAAAAATAAAATATTTTTGTAGCCCTGATTTTTGAATCTCTGTGGCTACGACGACATTGCTAGAATTAAGAGGCTAACTAATTGGTGACCACCTCTGCCTTATCTTATGACGGGACAAAAATATCAAATACATTACACTTACACTTTTAAAAAAAACGTCAATTTTATTAGTCATTAAGGATATTTGGATGTCAAACTATATATTCTAATATAACATTGAAAATTATTAGTCATGGTTGATTTGAAAGGTATATTTTTTGTTAGAAGTGGCATCTTTCAAAAGTTATTCATGAGTAAGAAATCCTGGTTCATATCAGATATGGGTCTGGTACGGCTTATCGACAGCCAGTTTATCGCCAACCAGTTAATCAACAGTCATTTTACCTACTCCTGGTTTATCAACACGGGTCTGGCTCTGTTCACCAATAACCTGTTACCGACAGGTTTTTTTAATAAAATTCGTCAAATTTTCCATTTATCTCGATTTCTTAAGTTAGGTTAGGTTATCTTATGTTAGGTAAGGTTGTTATTTTTATTAGACTAGGTTAGGTTAGTAATCTATTGAACATGACAACGTTACCAAACCTAACCTAGCCTAAGCTAGCCTAATAAAAATGACATCGTTACCTAACCTAAACTAATAAACATAAAAACCTTACCTAACGTAAGATAATCTAATTTAACTTAACCTAATAAGACGATTGAAATCGAGATAAATGGAAAATTTGACGAATTTTATTAAAAAAAACTTATTGGTGAACAGGCCGTCGGTGAAAAGGTCATCGGTGAACAGAGCCAGACCTGTGTTGATAAGCTAGGAGTAGATAAACTGACTGTCAATTAAATGGTTGTTGATAAACCGTACCAGACCCATCAGATATAAGTCAAGACAGAAAAGATTAATTTTATAACTTTCGGTTTTAAACCACAGGTGTTCAAAGCATTAGATTGAGTTTCTTAATCCCTTATCACTTGTAAAATAAATTCAATATTTGAATTTCTAAGAAATATTTTCCTAAACACATTTTTCAAAACGAAAGTTGGAAAACGGGACGGCTAATTGTTCCGTCGAGAGATTATGATCTGACGGAATTTCTGTCTTTTATCTTTAAAAAGATGGGACTGTCCCGTCAAAAAAGGGACGGGTGGTCACCCTGCTAACTAGGGTTAAAGATTTGAAAATGAACTCAATTAGCAAATGCTCCCGTTTGAATATGAAGACTACCAAATTGTTAGGAAGTTGTCATAATGCTTGCAAGTAACTACATTATATAATACCAAAATATGAGGAACAGGATCACTAATGATATGTCTGAACCTTTACATACATTTTTTATTATTGATAAGCGAATCATATTTTAATTAAATAAATTTGAAATTATGCAAAACAAACTTATAAGTTTATAGCTTTAAATGAATTTTTAATGTCAACACTATAATAGAGTATGCGTTCTCCTATTATGGGAAGAATTTATTTTTGCTTTAAAAAATATCTGATATGACATTGATAATCCTATTATTCATAAAATTTTTATATCTGCTTTCGCTAAAGAAATTTGAATTTGCAATTATTTTTCAGCCTACTTAATATTCCAACGATTCTATTCTGTAATATAAAATGAGGAATGGTATAATTTTGCAGAATCATTTAATTTTAATTTTAAACCATTTTTGTAATGTAATGAAATGAGAAAAATAAAACAAAGAGCCTGAAATGATGCAAAAAATCACATGAATGTGAGTTTTATTGAATTTTCAGTCAATCAGTTTTGATTGACACCAGTATATTTCTATTACATTCCTATAAAAGAAACGAAACCAAATATACCATCCATTAAAATAATATGAAAAACGGAGTTTTGACAATAAGATATCATATCTTACAATGAATTTTTCGCCTTCCTTTGCATAACTTTTATCGATTTCCTCCACACCAACGCCTTTATTCTTTGCCTCAGATTTTAATATTTCATCGTATTCTTTCTCATAGCATTCATTCATTCTCTAATATTGAGTAAAAAATATTTGAAGTTTTATTACTTCATATGCTTATGGAAATTAATGTTAAGATTGGATTCAATAAAATACTTTCTCGTCGATCACAAAACAACAAACATCTGGTTTTGAGAACTTTCCATCTTCATTACATGCCCTTTTAGCACACTTGGAGAGCAAATCTTTGGTTTACAGACATTATTTAAAACAGACTTGTTAATCAACTAAACTCTAATTCATCGAAATATTTATGACTCACCTTTTAATGTTTGAGGCAGTTGTGAATCACATGCAGCGCATTGATCAGCTTTTTCCTTTGGTAAACTATCGTTACATCGAATGTTAATCACATCTCCAGCCGAGACATCATTTGTCAGAATTATGATCGAAAGTACAGAAGCTGCACAAAATATAAGAATTTTATCAAACATTATGTCTTGTGATTAGTTTTATTGAGAGAATAATGTCCCAAACACTAATGTTTTCCATGAACTTTATATATGGCATGAAATTCATTAGCTGACAACATTAATGGCATGATCACAATTTGAACACTCTTTGCAGAGCAAATATTTAACCAGTATTCCGAAGGACGATAATTACTGCACGAATTTGAATATAGTTTTAAATTTCATGAAATTTCAGAATATTTAATTTGCTCTTAATGAACTACATTCTCTTAATAACTATAATACTGTATTATTTAATATCCTTGTCGAATATCAAATGAATAAAATATTCTTTATTTAATGTATCGCAATCTCAAGCGATTATTTATTTAAAAAAAACTATTTTAAATTAAATTTATTAAGTTTTAGTCACATGAAGATTATTATTTTCGATTTGATCCCTTCTTTGTGAATTTTTCATTGGATTTCTTTGACATAAATTGCATTAGTCTCTCTTTCTAATTCTTAAGTTATGTTTCTAAATCATTTCACCATTTCCTTTCATTGAATGGTTAAATTGCAATATATATTAGGCGAAATCAATGAAAATTGCAATTTCATATTTTTAAAAGTATATTAACGACAAAATAATAATTATATATTTAATGAATATTTTCGCCTCCCGTCTGATTGGCAATGGTCCAGCGAAGTGGGAGGTGTCTAATACCAGTGGCGCTATTTTGTAAATTTCTTCTCTTATAACTTCTTCATACGCAGCTTGAGGTTGAACTTAATTAGCTAGTCTTTTGTCTTTATTTGGCCTCCTTATTCTTGCTAAGCCATCGAGGTCACAGGGGTTAAGATCAGGACTATATGGGGAGTGTTTTAGCTCCTTCCACCGATGCATCTTCAAGGATTCTTTAATTTTTTATGCTTATGTAGTGTCACATTGTTGCGGAGGATGATAAGACTATGAATCTGCTTTCTTATTATCTCTGGGAGTATTACTTCTTTCAAAAAATTAATATAAATCTTAAAATTGACGTTTGTGTTTTTTGGTAAAATTCGATAACCAAACACCCGATTTCCATGAAAAGCCATGATCATCATCACCTTCCAATCTTGTATTACTGCTTTTACTTTGGTAAGTCTGCAATATATATTAAGAACGCTAGCGCCATTTTAAAATTATAAACTTTTGTCATATCAAAACTTATGGTGGTCGCACATGTAACCGCCTTTGGCGAGAACTTTTAGGGTGACGCAGATCATAACTTTAAATCTATGTCTCATCAATGGCAATAATCCTTGACGGAATATCATTATCAGTATTATATCTTTGAAGATGTTCATCACGAATATCAGTTCTCAATTGTTTTTGAGTAGGTGTTAAATCATGTGGTACCCACCGAGATGCTATCTTTTAGGCCCCTACCTCTTTTAAAAGTCTTCTAGTACTAGTACCTAAATTTTCTGACAATTCAAAAGTACTCCAATTTCTATCTTCTAGTAATTGATCTTATAATTTTTCTTTTTGTATATCGTCTGTCGCTATCTGTTCTTTACCTTCAAATTGGTCATTTTCGCCACTCAGACGTTTTCCTTCAGAAAATTCTAGGTACAATTGATAGACCTTTCTTAGGCTATATGCTTCTCTTCTGGTGATTTTATGCAAATCAGAATAAACTATAGAAGCAGGATAATCAAGTAACACACTACACTTAATAAAAGCTCGCTGCTCCTATCTAGTAATATTTGCTCGAAGTTCGTCAACTTTTGACCTCTCAACAAAACTGGGACAAAAAAGTGTTAAAAATAAGTAAGACTTCACGATCCACTTTGTTTTACACTAATACATAATAGTATAATATAAGCATGTTTACATATCTAACATTCCTTGAGATATGAAATTGCAATTTTCACTGGTTTCATCTTATATTAATAATTGGGATTAAATATGTAAATTATATTTATTTTATGAATTGAACTAAAACCATCTGAATGTTTTTTCAACCGCGTAACGAATTTCTTTTGTAAACTTTCGTTTATATTACAAATTCCTTTCGTATACTCAGAAAAAATATCTGACTTAAATATGTGAGAAAAAAAGTTAATTATTTAAGCTCATTTACACTAATTATCAAATATTAATTGTAATATTAGAGATTTGATCTTTATTATTTCAGTCAATTCCTTATTCTCATTTAACAGATTTGTTAGGGATTCGTTTGGGATCTCTAGAACAGATTTCATGGATACAGTGGAGATTCTGAGGCAGAAATCAAGTTGGATTTTATTCTTTTTATTAAGTAAAAAAATTTAACTAATGGATTGTATTTATTTAATTGTTTATAAACTTGAATAAGTAGATTCATAGTTACATCTTATTTAATGTTTTCTTTATTTGAATACTAAAACTTAAAAATTTATCAGTTGATTCAGAGTTTTGGAATAAAAAGTCTCATAATTTGAAGAAGTAAGATTCATTTTAATGATTCGATATTGTCATAAGAAACAAGTATGTTTTTGCAGCATTATTTTACTTTAATTTTAATTTTAAATAAATTCTTTTTCTTTTGGTAAACTATCGTTACACCGAGAGTCCAGCATAATATCAATAGGATCTCCAGCCGAGACATGAATTGGCAGGATTATGATCGAAAACGCAGAAACTGTACAAAGGATATAAATCTTATCAAACATTACATCTTGTGATTAGATTTGTTGAGAAAATGATATCGCAAACACAATTATTTTGCATGAACTTTATATATAGTATAAAACTCATTAACTGACAACATTAATGGCATGATCACAATGTGAACACTCTTTGCAGAGCAAATATTTAACCAGTACTCTGAAGAACGATAATTACTGCACGAATTCGAATATAATTTTAAATTCAACGAAATTTCAGAATATTTAATTTACTCTTAATGAACTACATTCTCTTAATATTATTTGATATCCTGACCTAATATAAAATCAATAAAATGTTCTTCATTCAATGTATTGTTATTTCAAGCGATTATTTACCACAACAGTACAGTAAAAGACTATTTCAAATTGAATTTATTAAGTTTTATTCACTTGAAGATTATTAAGAATAGAATTCTGATACACTTAAAGAAAAGGAAAATTATAAAAGATTATAATTTTCGATTTCACTCTCCCTTCATGAATTTTTCTAGAATTTCTTTGACATAAATTATATTAGTCTTAACCTCAACTTTTCCTAACTCATGTACTATTTTATCAAAGCATCTGAACATTTTCTACGAGTTTTCCAAAATATATGAATAAAATAGAGTAAAAATGAAAAATTGTTGTTATCTGCAACTTTCCATCTTTGTTATAAATCTCTTGAACATTTAGATACCAGACCTAAAGTTTAGAATATATTTCTAAGGTCTTTTATTTTAAGTTATATACAACTTTCAGAATTTGATTAAAAAATTTTACTCACAATTTTTTAAGCCCTTTATAGTTTGAGTTGCTTCAGAAGCACATTTCTCTTATTGACCAGTCTTCTTTTGATTGATTATCATTAAATATCTTGTGAAACATATTAGATTTTTCTGCAGATACATAAATACTATTATACTAACTACGATAATAAGTGTCACCGTAATAGAGATCTATAACCGACTAGCATATTCTTTTCGAAAAATTTATTAATCGCTAGTATGTATATATTGTATATATTATATATATTCCGAGTAAGTATGATTTGGTCCAGGCTCATAAAAAGGACTTTATATACAAATATTTCTTCCATTACATACATAGGTAAAGTATAAAAAATTTTACATTTTAGACAATTGCTTGAAAGACAAATATTAAGCCTATATGATCGTTATTTATGTTTATAAAAAACGTTATTTAATTCATAACTTCAATTCATAGGATTTGATTGGTTGTTGTTTATTATTGAGCTGTTCTTTGAGATACATGTATCTGCAATGGAGGAGGGTTCGGGATTCCGAGATCTCGGAAAATGAAATTTACCCTTCCATAGTAGACTATTCACGGGAAGGTCCTTTTCTATCATGCAATCAGTGGCAAGTATTGTATACTCAAAATAGAATCATAATTCTTTAATGAGTAAGTTAGATTCAGATCAATATATCTTACAAGTTATAAAATTTAATACTTCATGGATTATAAGACTTCAACTAAGAATTCCAAATCATTCTCTGACCTTGATGATTAATAAAACTTTTGTTCAATAAAGCTAGAGTTATAACAACAGTTTGTTCAGATTTTGGTTCAAGTTAATGATCAAGCAAATTTTTTTCATACTCAACTAGTTTTCTATTGCCACAATAGAAATAATAGAAATGAATAAAACAAAAGTAATGATTTCATTAGTTCATTCGTTTATTAGTAAAATTAAATCAAGTATTCAGAATTGATTAAAAATCTGTTAATAATAACCTGTTCTTATTCTTGCTTCAAGAGAATACCTTTGAGAGACATTCCTGAATAAAACGAAAAATTTAAACTGAATATTGAATTTTCCGTTTAAGAACATATTTAACCTCATATTTATCGTAATAGGATTCTGATTTCTTGCTTGCATCATCAAAAGTCAAACCCTCAGCTTTTGCTTCCTCTGCAGTCTTATTGTAATAACAATCATCCATTTTCTGCCAGTTAACGAAATATATTCAATGTTTAATATAGAAGGGAAACCGAAGAGTCTAGTTAAATTACCTGATCATTAATTATGTAGCAACAAATATCAGGTTCTGTATATTTTCCATCTTTATTGCAGACTTCTTTAGCACATTTTGAAATTGGATCTCGAAGTTGAAAATAATAAGTTAGAACATAAAAAAAATTTGATTCAGAAATCAAATTTGAATTTGGTTTAACAAAAATTTCGACTGACCTCTCAGTAGTTTAGGTATTTCTGAGTCACATTTATTACATTTATCTTTTTTATCCTTAGAAATAGTATCATTGCATCTCATATCTAACAAGTCATCAAATTCTTCAGTTAATATATTGTTCAAAGTCATAATCATCAACAATAAGGTGATGAACAGGAAGATTTAAAGTTTTTCAACATTTTCGAAACAGCTTTCTTACTTCGTCTTTTCTAGTTTGATATCAGAATTTGATGGAACAAACGATTTTTATAAAGTAATTACCGTCATAAGCAAAATGAATCTCATTATTTTACAAAACACTTGAACACCCGTTCGTTAAGTAAACATAATCTGTTGTAATCGTTTTATTTTAACAACAAGACTTATTATTTCAGCTGATAATGTCTGAACGGTGAAAATAAGTTATTACTTGTTTGCTTGCTTTTTTACCTAAAGAGTGCGTTTTAAACTCGTGCTTGCTTATTCTAGCACTTCAGAATTTGAATACTTAGCTTTAAATATTTAGTAATCTTTATAATTATAAGCTTGTTCAATCAAATATTTCTCTTAGAAATCGGAATTCAAACTATCGCATGGAGATTTCAAGACCTTAGAACTATCTCTCGTAATAGTTTGTACAATGTATTCTTCAACTTCTTATCTATAAATTTAAAAGATTTCAATCATGAGTAACTTCAGTTAATCCTGAATAGAACCTTTAGTCATTTAATAGAAAGGCTTACTGTCAGTTTTTAAATAGTAAACACTTTAGTTTGAAATCACTTTAGAAAACTTCTCGTCTCGACCATACGAGTCCAACGATGTATAATTTATGCGTCTACGATGTCGGGAATATACCCGTCCACGTTTGCTATATTCCAGCCGTGATGTTATACTAACTAAAATATGTCGCTGATCTTGTACGGCCTTGACTTTATAGTATATCATAGTTAATGATATTTAGAAGATCTCAGTAAAACTCCCCACCGTATTTGCCCCTCCCATTTTTGAGATATTAATTTTTAAAAAGTTGCAAAACTAAACTTTAAGCAACTATAGCTCCGTCTCCTAATTGAATTTCAACATTAGTACTATTCATTTCAAAATGGTTATCTCACTTTTTTATTTTTGAAAGTTGACAAAAACGTTAAGTCATTCAACCCTGGTAAACTTTTGACCTAGAGGTCATATGAAGCTCATTTTGGTGTGTATCATTATTGCTTATTATGCTGAATCCAATGACACTTAGATCATCAAAATCGGTCCAGTAGTTTAGTCTGTGCACGCAAAGTGTATCTCAGCAGGAAAATCAATGGGAATCCATAACTTCAAACAGCTATAGCTCTGCCTCCTCTCGCCTGCGACACTTGATATTTGGTATATTTATTACTCACACCAAGGGGTGTTGACCGATATGCATGCCCCGCCCCTTCGGGCGGGTCATATTCTAAACCGTACCTTTCATTTCTCTTAATTTTCTAAGAAAATGATGATAAGAACAAGATTTGACATTTTGTTCTTGATTTGATGTGAAAACTCTATTCTCTCTATAAATTTGTTGAAAAATAAGCTTTTGTGCAAACTCTTCTTACAGTTTTTGCGCTAAAATATTATCGATATAAAGTCTATTCGGAATACTTTCAATAGAATAATGACTGTGTTTAGGATTTGTTGTATTTCTTTATTGAATATATCGCTGTGTTTTCTCTTAAAACTATTCCGATTGAAAAGTGTTCTCTTATCAATCGGAGCTGTTATTAGACTGTTTGAATCTAAATTTCTTTCATCAATAGATTTGTAAAGATTCCAAACAATACTATTAGATGTGTAGTCAATTGTATTAAGAAAAAATTTTCGGTATACCTCAACGTTTTTGAGATAATATGAATATTTATCGTTATTATTATATTTGATTCTTTTCGTATTCATTAAAGGGAAATCTCTTTTTTGTTGGTTATTCTTTTCATTGTATTGTCTATGGGTTTCTCTTTGGCTCTCAATCAAAAAGTTTTTATCACAATTAAAATCACATTTTGTATTATTATCACAAGAATCCAGAGGTTCACGAGCTCTATTTGAGTTTTTACTCGCTATTGTTCGACTTCTTTTACTAATATTTATTTCTTGACTAAAATTGTATTGACTACTGTTTTCCATTATTGAAATTTAGTTGTGATTGAGATTCGACTTATTTTTGACTTCTTTCGATATTCTTTATTATTAAATTGACTTTTATTGATGTCATTATGACCTAATTGGACAATTAGACTATTATTGAATCGTGTCAACAATTGATGGCAATTTGTCTTTGTCATTAATGAGATAAATGTGAAGACTTTACTATTAATTTTTGTTTACCAATAATTGACATTCTGTCTCGCAATTGATATTCTTTAAAATACGTTTCGAATAATTTTATTAAATAATTTGTTATTATTATTATTATTATTATTATTATTATTATTATTATTATTATTATTTTTAAATTCAAATTGAGCCCAAATATTACTTGATTTTATTATTTCATATTTTTAATAAATTCAATAATATTTAATTAGTTGTCAAACAAGTCTATTTAACTTTTAAACAAATCATTGTTTAATAATTTAAATAATTGCGAAACCACTTGTTTTCTAGTACAAAATCCGACTATTCTTTCAGTTAAAAAACTTGAGATTCTGCTTTTCCCTCAATTTATTTACCCCAAAAAGGCCCAATTTAGTCATCGCCTGCCGCGCAGTACTGTATTCACCATTGTGTATCACATTTTTAAGTAAACTTCTCGATGATTTTGAAGCAAAAGATCATGGATTTGGTAAAGTTTTAGCAATTAACTCGAAAAGTTTAAATATTCCGAACATCAACTTGAAAATTCATGGAACTAGAACACCTCCAAATATATTAAGTGATTATATGAATTTGAGAGATGAATTATTATATCTAATCGATTTGAATACTTTTCATGAAATATTACTACCATTTCCATATCAAACTGATTGTCAAAATTATTATAAATATTCTAATGTGAAGAATGCACCGAAATCTCAAGGAGATTGTATTGTCAAATATATGAAGAGGCGAGAATCTAAAGAATGTAGATGTCACAAAAAATGGTTTTATGGTGAAGTTGAGTTTTTCAATAAAACCTTTTGCATGGAAAGGGATTGTAACGTAAAGCTTGAAAGAAATATGTTGAAAGAGAGATGCAAAAAGAGTTGTAATAAATATATCACACTGAAACAATCAAAAGTAGCAGTAATAGTCTTTGCCTCAAGGATCGATAGGTGCATTGTTTACGAAATCATCCGAAGAGGAAATATTTTCATATTCATAGACCGAAAATGGATTTAATCGGATATTTGTGTTCGATCGGTTCAATATTTTCGATGTGATTTGGGGTCACTTTTTTTTCACTTGACTAGTCAAACATTTGTCAGGATTTTTCACACAATTAACTCACTTCTGACAGGAATTGGTGTGAATTTGCATTCTATTATCAAAATTGAATCAGAAATTAAACTCAATTCATATTCGTTTGTTTACTTAAGTTAATATTTTTTTGCCTTATGTCATATCAAATGAATGAAGTTATTGTAGACTTTCTAAATGAAGAAACAATTACTCGTTCGAGTATAGAACAAATCAAAACATTACCAAAATTAGCTATTGTCGCACCCCTTTTCAGTGAAGAAACACTTGAGAGAATAGAACGCAATTACATTAACAGTTCGCTCGGTATAAAAAATGTCAAAAATACTTACTCAGAGCGTCGACCAAATGAAATATTGTATTATATTTTCTCTAAAGTGCTAAGTGAAAGAAAATTCGAAGAATTCAAACTTTATTCAATTTATGAAAAACTTTTTAAATCGTGTGAAATACAGATTCAATATAAGAAAATTGCATGTCCCGAACCTAAATTGAAAATACGCACGTCGTTATCTCAATTGAAAAATTTCTATTTTGGTAATTTGAATGACAGTTTCAAACAATTATTATACAATATGGATATTGAGAAAAATTTGCAAAAAATTAGTTTTGAATTTCCAACAAACTTATTATTAAGTTATGTTTATATTGGTTCGTTCTCAGCATTCAACTTTAAAGTAATTTATTTCGATCAAGAAACAAAAACCAATTCATTTCAGTTCATATTCTCTTAAAACATTGAATACAAGGAAAAACTTTTGCAATTCTTATTCTAACGATCAAATTATTTACTCTAGTCATGAGCCAGAATATTGTCGATTCAATTGCCTGATCGCTGTTTTTATCAAAGAATATAAGTGTTTAATTAGAGATGAAGTCGCTTTGTAACTCGATTTAGAAGATCACTTGAAAATGAAAAATTACAAATTCCGCAAATCAGATTTGGTTTTTAATCAGTCATTTTTATCGGGAGGCTTAGAATATTGTGAGTCTAAATGTGGTTGTGAATTTAATTCGACTCATTTTAATTTCATCACTAAATCATATAAACTGTTCAACTCAACAAATTTCAATCTGATTCCGATTGATTCTCATCATTTAAGATATATCGAAACTTCGAACACAGATATTAATGGATTCATTTATAATTTGGGTGGGTTTTTAGGCCTATGGTTTGGCTTATCTTCCCTTTCTTTCACTGATATAATTAATTTTTACCGAAGAATTAAAAGACTATCGTATGAATACAAAAATTATTAAATTTTGCGAAAACGATACGATTTACTTCTATTTGCAAAAGGTCATCGAAAGATTTATTCAGACTGATTAAAAATCATTTTAATGCACTTTTTAATACTTTCTAATGAATAAATTCTAATTTAAAACTTTATCCATTTATGTGTCAATTATTTAAATTTAAAATCTGTTTGATTTGGGATTAAAAGTTAAAATTGAGATATGTTTCAAGTTTTGCAACTTTTCTTCTAATATTTCAGATTACTTATTATAAGATAGCTTCAAATCTATTTTAAAACAAATAATGTCTAGTGAGAAATGTTAACATCTGATGAGAACTTTCTGATACTTTTGAATTTCAGTCTTGTTTAGATTTGTCTGAACTGAAAGTGAAAGTTAAGCCAAAATAAAGTCTAACCTAACCTAAACATAAACCTCTTACTTGAAAGAGCAATTTGGACTTTGAAAATAAATTTGAGAAAAGAACTAAAGAACTGCCACCGTAATTATAACGCAAACCTGTAGTAATGCAAAACTTGCAAATATCAGTCAATTTGGTCGCATTTTAAATTTAATTAATGAGAATAATCATATAGTAGATGCCAGAATCAAATCTGAAGTGAAGCAATAACTTGAATTGCAGTTAATTGTTCAGAAATTGATATTTGATATCAAATAAAAGAGCTTTAGAATTTCTAATTGTATTCGATGTTAATTGTATTGTCGACTGCATTACATGCCGGCAATATTGAATGCTGACTACAAATCAAAGCAAATTATAGTCGATGAAAATTTAAACCAACTTTATTGATAGTTTCATTGATTATCTTTGACCAGAAAGAGAATTTGTTGCAAAATACAAAAACTTTTGATTAGACTGTTTAGAAAAAATTCAAACACTGAATGTAACGAGAAGTGATAAAATACTAAGGATTTTAAAGTAGCCGAATGTTTGTTATGAAGTGGGGTTCAATGAGTAAAGACTCCAGAATAGGGATTTTTGTCGATGCCATGAAATCGTCGGGAATAGAAGTGAGGACGCCCAATGAGTCCAAAATTGTCGAAAATATGTATTTCAATAATTATAGACTCATTTGGTGTCCTCATGTCTATTCTCAATGGTTTCATGACATCGACAAAAATAAAAAGTTCTCTATTCTGGAGTCTTTATCAATGAGTTTATCTTTATTGTGAAACGAGCACTTCTTTCTAAATGAAAAACTCAATCACTATTCATATATCAGTTTAATCTTTAATTAAGGCAAATCTTTTGAAATTCGTGTCCTACTGTTTACTATCGATATTGCAATACATTTCTCGTCAGAAATAATGTTTGAAATTTCAATTATATTGAATAACACTATTCTGCTGAAAGAACTCTTCATTAATATTTCACTTATTTCACTTCACTGGTGAGTCTTTTGATGTCTAACCAAAACATTTTTTTCATTGAAACTCCACTTACAGCCAGGGTAGTTACACTTAAATTTTCGTTCATTCAAATGACTTCTAACATGCACTCTCAAATCATAATTAGTCGGGTAAGTCTTCCCGCACTCGGGCCAATCACAGGCAAAACCTTGTCCTTCATGTGTCAACCGATGTCTTTTCAAATTTTCTTCATATTTGCCAATCCATTGACACTGAGGCCAATCGCACCTAAAGATGGGTCGATCAGTCGAATGTATCTTCAAATGTTTGCTGAGGTCTGCATTGAATTTAAAGGCAATCTCACATCCGGGCCAAGCACACTTATAGTCACGTGAAACCTCTTTATGAACACGTTTCTCATGAATAATTAATTCATTATTAGTAACAAAACTTCTCTCACATCCAATCCATTGACACTTAAACTTCTTAACCTTTTTATGCCTCAACTTATGTTCTTTTAGATAATAAGCATTATTAGTCTCAAACTTACACTCATTGTTGAAATCACATCTGAACTTAGCAACAGAATGAACTAATCTTCTATGTACTGTTAAACTAGTTTTTCTGATAAAAGATTTATCACATTTATCGCACTTAAATTGCTTTGGAAGATTTTTCTGGTGTATATATTTCATATGATGAGTCATAAGATAATGTCGATCTTTGGTCTGAAATGCACACTGGGGCCAGTCGCACGAATGCATAACAACTGACTCTGGATTCTTATGAGATATTCGTTTATGATCTGTTAATTTAGGTTTAGTTGCGTAACTTTTGTCGCATTTATCGCATTTGAAAGGCCTTTCGGGACAGATATGAACTGTTTGTATATGACATTTCAGATTATATTCATTTTTAAAGCATTTCTCACATTCGCGACACTTAAGCGGCTTATCAGTATTTTCTTCAACAATTATTATGTATGAACTTATTAGTTCCTTGTCTGCATCTCTGATAATTGAATTGAGTGTTGTTTTACTTGTTGACTCGACTGCCTGTGAGTTTACACCTAATCAAAAAAATGTGCTACAAGTTATTTACTTATTTAAATATTGTTCAAGTTTACCTAAAATTGGTTTATCACTGTTTGACTCAATTGATTGTGAGGATGACTTCTTCGTTAAATATATTCTAGTTTTAAGTCTATTAGCGAAAATGTTGAAGCTATTTCTATATCTTTCTATTTGTTCCTCAATTTGAAGCCCATTATTCGTATTATTTTCAAAATGTTCACTCACATTGTTTCCGGTTTTGATTTGATTCGTACCTAGAATGATAACAAAATTTTAAAGGATATCTGAATAAAATCTCAGATTATATCTCACTTGAAATCAATTGGTTTTCATTACAACGATTGCGAAATATTTTCCTGAAGTTTTCATTAATTTCAAATTTGTTTTGATTTTGATTATTGAAAACACGATTGAATTGATTCTCCAAATTGTTAAAAATGAATTTGTTTCTAACATTTTGATCGCATTTACAATTATTGCAAAAATGATTTAAACAACTTCTATAATTTTCTAATAATTGAACACACTCTTGGTGATACGATAACTGATTTAAAGGTCTATTTTCTTCTCTTAAGCTTTCGCAACATTCGCTTGTTTCGAGTCTTACTTCATTTGAATCACACATTATTTAATTATTGGACAGTTATTCGCAATTTTTGTTTTGAAGTTATTTAAGTTTGAAATGCAACTTGAAATGAGACTTTGATAAGTTTTATTTTGAGACTCGTTTTGTTTACATTTTTTTCATGCAAATGCTGGGGATCGTTTTAATAAGTGTATTCTGAAAATGTTTTCAAGTTTTTATTTGTTGAAGGTTTACTTTTTGTAATGGTTCTCTTTTTATCTTAGGATTAGTCTCTTATTTAAAACTTTATAATTTAAAACACCAAATAATACAATAAAATTCGTTAATTAACAAAACCATAGTATAACTCAATAAAAATAAAACTATTTAGAAATACAATGACTCAGAACTTAAACTTCAATATATTAGATTTTTCTCAAATAAAATGAAATAAGCATTAAATAATAGTAAATATTAGATATTATGTAAGATATTATTGATTTTTAAAGTTAAGTAATAGTAAATTCAATATTGATTCAAAAATCGTTAATCTTTAGCGGAAAAAAAGATGTGTTCATTTCAGAGGGGGCATCATTTTGTGAACTTTTTTGCAATGTCTGTTCATCTGTGCTCTATCGGTAAATCTTCTTTGACACTGCGGCCAATCGCACATAAATGGGCGTTCATTACGATGAACCATAAGGTGTAATTTCAAGTTATGGCTGGTGCTATACTTCATATCACATTCAGGCCAAGTGCACACAAATCTCTTAATGCCATCGTGTACTGCCTTGTGCCTGGTTAGCTTCGAATTCATGTAAAACCTACAAAGAACAGTTAAAAATCTATAAACTGAAAACTGATTAATTTGTTTGTTCATCAAACCTGGCTTCACAGCCTGGCCATTCACACTTGAATGGTTTCTCTCCGGTATGAGCCAAAGTGTGTCTCTTAAGACTATTTTTGGTCTTGAAGGCTGACTCACACCCGGGCCATTCGCAACTAAACGGCAATTCATCGGAATGAATGCACAATTGATGCAACTTATAGTCTGCATTCTTAACGAACTGTGCGTCACAGCCGGGCCATTCGCACCGATACGGATAGTCACCGGTGTGTAAAACAGTGTGTCTTTTGAGTCGGTCTCTAGTCTTGAAAGCCTGATCACAACCACTCCATTCGCACTTGAAGGGCGACTCATCGCTATGAATACAAGCTCGATGTAACTTTAGTTCACTATTATTAACGAAACAGGAATTACAATTCGGAAATTCGCACTTAAATGGCTTTTCTCCCAAATGCCTCCTTTTATGGACTTTTAGGTTGCTTATACTTTTGCTCTCGAACTGGCATCCATTCCAATCGCATCTGTATTTCTTATTACTAAAGATCAAATTTGCGAAATGTGCTACTTTTTTATGTTCAGTAAGTCGCTTGTGACCCCAAAATGTAAGAGTACATTCACTGCATTTGATTTGTTTTTTATTCAAATGCATTTTACTTATATGTCTCGAAACGTTTCCTTTATCTCTATTCTGATAATCACAGTTAGGGTATTGACAACGATAGCCTATTATATGCTTCTTATTCTTCTTTGCATTCACCTCAAAACCTAATGAGCGCAAATTTTAATAAATAAAACATTCATTAATGGAAAATTATTTCTAACTAAAGGTACAAAACTTTTAAAACTAATTAATCATTACTTGAATTACTGAGGTCTTCATCACTAAATTCTTGTTTTATTTTATTATCAACTGATTTATTATTATCAATATTGCTATAAATGACTTTTGGTGTAATGAAGTCTTTGCGTTTGCATCGCTTTATTTTCTTTATATTAGTTTTATTATCGTTAAAATCAGAGTCAGTAAATAAATCATCGATAGATTTATCATTTGCGTCGATTTCTTCATCAATTAATTGGCTGTAATTAACATCATTTGTATTAATACTATATTTAGGTATTTGACAGGCATCCAACATATGATAATCATTAATATTATGGTTATTTGTCTCTTCATTAATTTCTATGAACTTCATGTCATCAAAAACAGATTTATATTGATTTTCTAATTTATTAAATATTGATTTATTTTCAATATTTTGATCACATTTGCAATTGTCACTAAAAGCGTTCAAATAATCTCTATAACTTTGCAATAATCTAATACACTTTTGAGCAAATAATAACTGATTTAAAAGTCTACTATTTTCTTCCTTCAACTCTTCAAACAAGTCATTAATTTGAAGCTTTGCTTTAATTGATTTGTGCATTATTTCAACTACTAATTAAATCTTGAGTTTAAATTAATGGTGAAAATAATTTATTTTAAAAATTGGTCAAAAGGCCGAAAATTGCTTAATTAGATGTCACTTAATATAATTGTACGAAATGTTTATTTTTGTCAACTGTATTTAGGGACTGTTTGTTAATTACTTATTCAATAATGATAAAAAAGTTCTTTAATTGATTGTTTACATTTTAGTGCACGTGCTCTCAAATAGACAATAATAGTCTTTCAAATTTTCATTTTTCTAAGCTAAAACCGAAAATCATATTGAGAATCAATTAATTATGATTATAATTATGATGACAATAATCAAGATTGTTATAATTTGGCTTATTTTCATATTTAGTTCTCTTACTTAAGACAAATCAAAATATTTGAACACTTTCTCGTTAGTATATGAGTTTCATAAATACTTTTAAAATATCTGAAGAGTTTATTCATTAATAAATGATTAAAGAAATTATTTGAAAAACTTGCAAAAATGAACAATTAACCGTTAAAAAGATGGTTCTTGAGACTAAGACAAAGTAATTGAATTAATGTAATGCATGAAAGACAAAATTAGATGTGATATCAAAAGAGTGGGTCTTAAGTGACTCAAAACTACATGAGATATTTGCATCTTACAAACCTTTACTGCGAAAGAAAACTATTGACTCGAAATTAGGATCAGCCTTACAGTTTAAAGTTAGTGAGGGCATGAAAAATCGTTTGTTGGCATTTTTGCGAGCAGTTAATACTATATAAGAAAGTATGAAAAATGAAATAAAAATCAGGAGAAACAGAAAATCTTTTGTTGAATTATGTTCTTTCAAACGAATGAATGACTTAAGAGATGATGAGTTGAGTCTCATTGCCAGACTTAGGATTAAACGCAATGAAAAAGTTCAAAAATAGCAGAAATTAACAATTTTTAAGCATTTGAATGAATGAAGACCATACGAATGATAGTAAAATAATTTATCATTATATATTAATTTAGACAAAAAATCATTTTTATTCATACAATATTTAAATACAGAATATAAATTTGGATCAATTCAATGGCATTTACTTTCATGCACACGAAGTGCTCCCAAACTGATAAACGTTTTATCGCAGTCCTTTCTCCTACATCTAAACCCCGAGTGTTTAGTCAAATGCTTATCCAATAAGTACTGACTTTTGAAAACAGAATCACATTCAGGCCAAAGACACTTGAATTTAGATTGATTAGAATGATTGATAATATGCTTTCCTAGATTTTTTTCACGAATTGTCTCGTAACTACAATCCAAATCACATTTATATCTAATCTGTGGATGTTTGTCCCTATTATGCAAATCAAACAATGATTTCGACTCAAAACTTATTCTGCATTTATTACACTTTAGCTTCTTGTCATTTTCAGTGACCAATTTAGGTTTTGACTTAGTTTTTGATCTAAACTGTTTTTTAATCCCTAGTGAATGACTTTCCTTTTGATGTCTATTGAGCAGAGCTTGTTTTTCAAAGCTTTGATCGCAATTTGCACACTCAAAAATTTTTGGATTCAAGATTTCGTGAATTTTTTCGTAATGATATTTGAGATCATAAATCCTTTTGCAAGTTTTACCACATTTGTTACATTGAAACTTGATTTGTTTGTGATCTGCATTGAAGTGTTGTTGTAATCGCTGTTTAGATTGAAAGTATTTACTGCATGTTTTGCACTTGAATAGGTTTTTGTTTTTATTATCTGGATCTAAGCGGGTTTTTGGTAAAGCTTTACCACTTTTGCTTTTGGACTGCTTTTGTTTGTTTTCCTGTAGCAATAAAACGTTTCCTTAAAGAAGAGAATGTTTTGTTAGCAATTTATTAAATAGGTTACCATAATTACCGAAAACAAATGGTTCATTGTTATTTTTTTCAATAATAGTTTTCCTAATTGTTTGTTTACTTCGATCATCATCAATCAGTTGACAATAATTATGATGCGGGCCAATCATTTTATTATCAATTGAAGTATTCATATTTTTTCTATCAATTGCTTTACTATAAGTCCGAAGATTATTAAACATTATATTTAAATTTGTAATAAAATGTCTTCAACCCAAAAACATGTTAATTCACATCCAAATAATTAATTTGCAGAATATGTCGATAACACTATGAATTAGTGGCAACAAAGATGTAAATTATTATTTATCATTATTTTTAAGTTGAATAATATTACAGTCAATGAAATTAATAATATAAACATTAGCTGAAAAAAGCAGGGGCTGCATTCTGAAAACTTTGCAAAATTAGCAATATTGCTAAAGTGTACAATAAGAATGGATAGTTTGCAATCAATTATTTGCAATCGCCTTATGTTTTGCAATTTGCAATCGTTCGAGAATGTGGCCCCAGGACTTCAAAATTTGTTTGTTTCTGTTGTCATAACAACATTATTATTGAAGCACATGTTGTGCCAAAAAAGTTATTTTACAAAATACAATCAAAAAGTAAGTTCAATTTTAATAGGTTTTTACGGATTTCTTTCTAATGAGTAAATCATGAATTCATTACTAAAATACGAATCAATAAATCGATTGATGGCTCGAATGTTTTCAAAATCAACTAGAAACAGACTCAGAATTCCGCGAAAGTGTGCAAGATATCCTGAAGCGACGGAAGAGTTTTTAGCTCAAAGACAAGATAATAATAAAGAATTGAAAATTGAATTATTTAATGAATTAATTGTCGATAAAGACTCTGAAAAGACGATTAAAGAAATTCTAGATTTTTATCACACAAAACGAACTAAAACTAGTTTTTATCCGTCGGTAATAACTGTTGAGGACATGAATCATATGTTGAATAAAATACAATATTCGAGTCATAGAGAAAGATATTTGACTTATCTATTCGTTCGTGAATTTAGCATTTGGAGATATATCAAATATAAACAAAATTTAAGACTTGCGAAGAGAGAGAAAAAGAAGAATTAGAAGAATTGAATTTCGGACAAATTGGTTGTTTTGATGCCGAAAATAACATACAATACGGCTGCTGGAAGAATACTTTATTCTCGCATCCAAGTCATTATAATAAATGCTTAAAAAAAATATTCCTTAAATCGCTTGAGAAATGCGTCGCTTTTTGGACAGAAGGTTGTTATCGACTGTAGTTTTGATCAAGAAATGGAAGAATCAGAAGTTTCATCGGCCGCCAGACAAATAGCTAGAATTTACACGACTAATAGGTATCAAACTAGAGATCCATTTGATTTACATTACTGTAATTGCGATGAAAACAGTCGTGTTATGAAGTATTTTAGGAAACAATTAACAAAATCTCATTCAAGTAAATATTTTGTTAACACTCATAGTCAGTCATATAACGAACTATTTCCTAATGAGAGAAAAATTTATTTAACGCCTGAATCCAATAATGTGATGACTGAGTTCGATAATAACGCTATTTATATATTGGGTTCTTTGGTCGATCAATCTCTTCCGCTACCGTTCACTCTGTTTAAGGCTAGACGCGAAGGTCTCGAACATTATAGATTTCCGACTCACTTATTCGTAGAATTGGCGCCTCTAGTCAAGAGAGTGATGACCATTCAGGGAGCCTTCAGGACTTTGCTCGAGGTTAAAGATCACGGAAACTGGAAGTTGGCTTTGGAACTGGGTATTCAAAGTCATAGGCTGAAAAGAAACGAAAATGAGTTGTAAATGGGTTCCAAAAATTGAATTTGTTTTGTACTTAAATCTTCAACACATAGTTCATTTGTATGAATATTAAGCCAATTTTCACAAATTAAAGATTTGGTTCAAATTTTCTATCAAGTCTTGTGATATGAACCTCAGTGATTTAATATAATTGCGCAAAATAGTCACTAAATAAATAAGTTGAAGTTAATTAACAATTACTTAATAGACGCGTTATTCAATTTTTAACTTATCATATTTAATAACGCGATACTAATTGATTAACTGTAAATTAAGTCTTTTGTTTTTATCATTTAATCACTTGGATTTATCTCTAGGTTCATTTTTAGTTTCGAGTAGATTTGATCATTAAATTTCGATCACTTACCCAAAAGTTTAGTAACTTTTTAATCGAGCAAAAGTTTTGAGTTGTTTTGTCAATACTTTCCCTTTGAATAAAGTAAACAAATATTGTTACCAATGTTTAGATGTGTTATTCGAAAGTGATTTTTGTTTAATTATTAACTAATCAATTATGGATTCAAATAATTCACTGTCACTTCAGAAGATCGAAGAAGACATTGATTTGAATGAAGTGAATGACGAAAATGATTACAATATTAGTAATAATTATATATATAATAGAAATAATTTAATAATCGGACGAGTAGTATATGAGTGCTATCACTGTTATGATGTGTTTAAAACTTGCACTCATTTGAATAATCATTTCATTAAAAGTCATTTGATTAGTAATAATTTCTGTGATATCAAGAATAGTACTATTAAAGTGATTCGCAACGGAAATAAAGCAAAAAACGTTAACCCATGTAAATTATTGATAAAACAAAACGAGACTAAAACTGAAGATTTGATTGAAAAGTCAGCGAAACTTATCGATGACCACATAGAAAGTGAAGAACTAAAAGAATTCAATTGTGACTCTTGTGACAAGTCTTATAACAATCTTAATTCGCTTGTTAGACATAAGAAAATACACACAAACCCAGAGATATGTTTGTTTCCTGATTGTAAGAAAAAGTTCTCAACAAAATACGAATTAGAAATTCACAAATGGATACATATTAGTAATAATGTTAGAGATTTTAAGTGCGATTTTTGTGATAAGACATATAAAAATCAGCACCAGCTGAGTAAACATAAGTCTATTCACACAAACCCTAAAAGATGTGATTTTCCGAATTGTGGCAAATTATTTGCCGAAAGCACTCAACTAAAAAAGCATCAACTTATTCACTCAGAAGAATGTCCACTGAGGTGCGATTGGCCTGGGTGCGAATTTAGGGCCAAATTAGCCGCAAGTAATTAAATTTCAAGTTCTCTGATTATCAATAATTATGGTCACTTGTAAACAGGTATTTTAGCGCATAAAAAGAATATTCATTGCAATGATCGGCCGTTTAAGTGTCTCGATTGTAAGAAAGCATTCAAATTGGCAGTAGTTTTGAGAACTCATATAAGTAGAGTTCATAAGAAAGAGCGAGGATTCGGTTGCGAATGGCCAGGGTGTGAAAAATCGTTTGCCACTAAGGACGGTCTCGAAAATCACAGAAGAACTCATACCGGAGAGAAACCTTACTCTTGTGATTGGCCTAATTGTGGTCAGCGTTTTGGACATAATTCGATTCTACAGAGACACAGGTTTACGCATACGGGCGAACGACCTTTTCATTGCGATTGGCCCGGATGCGAGGCCAAGTTTTCGTCGAGTGGCACTTTACAAACGCATAAGAAGTTGATCCATAAATGTGATTACATAAAGAGATCGCGTTGGGATAACAAGAAGAAAACTAAGCAATAACTTTGATTCAATTTTTTTTTATAAATTTCTACGCATAAACTATTCGATGAACTTTATTTATGGGAATCAGTCATCGAAATATATTGTAAATTAATTAAATATTGGATTAAAATTAAAGATTATCGTAAGAGTTAAAGTTTTCTTTGTCCTAGTTTTTAATTTTTGTTCCTATTCATAAATCTTTCACAAAGTTTATAAACGTTTAGTGAATCGGTTTGAGAAATCTATGGTTAAACTATAACTTTCGAGTGACTCAAACCTTGATTCTAATTCAAGTTTCAGTCAGAAATTAATTCAATAAAGATTTGTTAATTCCTTCGATTAACTGAATATTAAAAGATCGAGAGATGGCTTAAAAACGAATGTTGTTTAAGTGAATTATTTAACATTTACATTGACATAAAACTTGGATTTCTCTAAACTTTAATCGGAAAAATGGATATCTATTTTGGTAAAAGTTATATATCAAATAGGAATAATGTGTATCAAAGTAGTAATATATTTGTTGCACGTAAGGTTTAAGGATCAAAATCTGCAGTAAAATTTGGACGTAATTTATTTATAAAATTAAGAGGTATTTTCAAATTTTTATTTATGTTTTGAAAGAGTGATTACTAGTCTTTAATTGAGTGCAATCAATTTAATTTTATTAATTGTGATAATGAATAAAAAGAAGTCCAAAGAGGAAGAGGTCAGACAAAGAATTGGCACTTTTATGGAAAAAAATCCAGAAATGAAACCTCAAGAAATAGCTAAACATTACGAACTCGAAGGGATCAGCCAAAGGACCACTTTTTCTATCATTAATCGTCTCAAAAATGGCGGGACAATTGAAAGAAAGCCTGGTTCGGGTCAATACCAATCAATTGATCAAAAAATCAAAGATAAAGTCATCGAATTTTCGGTCAATGAAGTCGGCCTTAGTTATATAGCAATTGGTCGAAAATTCTGTATTGACCCGAAAACTGCCAAAAAGATTCTCATCGAAGCTGGAATAGATCGTCTCAAACGCAAAGAATGTCCAAAATCTTCGGAAAAACAAATTAAACAAAAGAAGTGCTTGAATAAACTTCGGCGAAAACACTTCAAGAATGGAATTGAGATCATAATGGATGACGAGTCGTATTTCACCACCGATGGATCCGATACTAATTACAACGACTTTTATTACTCTCACCCATGTCTTGATGTTCCCGATGAAGTGAAATTCCGGCCAAAATCGAAATTCCCGAAGAAAGTCATGGTTTGGATAGCAATGAGTGCAAAGGGATTTTCACAGCTTTTCATTATGAACTCGGGAAATTCGATCAATTCGGACATTTATATTCGAGAATGTCTTACAAAACTTAAGGATTTTATGGAACAAAAGCATTCCGACGAGAATTACATCTTTTGGCCAGATTTAGCGACCGCTCATTACTCCGGAATTACGCAACAAATCTATGAAAGTGTGGGAATCAAAGTTGTGCCCAAAGAATCAAATCCCCCAAATGTACCGCAAGTTCGACCAATTGAGCGATTCTGGGCTTATTTAGGAAAGAAATTATACGAAAATGGATGGATAACTGATTCTGTTCCCAAATTGAAGAAAAGAATTGAAAAAATCATTCGAGAAGTACCTCAAGATCTGTGCCAAAACTTCATGAAGGGTGTGAAGACTAAGGTCCGTAAGGCGGCGGACAGGGGGGCTCTATCGGTCATTAATTGATCTCAAATTAATGCTTAAATACTAATTGTTATTTTAACTAATTTTCTTTAAATTTGAATTAAAATTAATTAAATTATGAATAAAAAACATTTACTGCAGATTTTAATCCTTAAACCTTATTATTCAGATATACGAATGTTCAAAGTGTCTGCATTTGATCAAAATTGTAGTCGAGTCCGACTTGAATTTCAAGAGATACCATTAAAAAGATGTTCAAAGTCAAGAGTATTAATCAAGTTACTTAAGATTTTAGAGATTATATGAAAGAATGTTTTAATAGTTGTTGAGAAGAGTCTTGATAAAATTATTGGTAATAAAATACCAGAAATCATTGATAAGGAGTCAGAAATAGTTAATAAACTATTGAATCAAATTGTTGAAGCAAATAGCAAGGATAAAAAATGTCAAAAATATTTAAAACGTTTTGATTGACAACAGCAATAGAGATATCAGTAAATATTGGAAGCTGTCTCAAAAAGTTTTGAGACATTAATTTTATCTCAAAATTGTATAGCGGAATAAAGTTGACCATAAATAAAACTGATTTAAACGAACAAAAAACTAACAACAATGAAAATATAGAAGAATCAGTCTCGAGTTCGGATAGGGTTTTGGAATAAAGTTTATATAAATGTAATGTTTATATAATGTAAGTTTGTTGTGAAATTATTTTAAATGATGAAAAACTCATTAATCTTTTATGAAAAAATGAAACATTGGAAAGTACTAAAATGATGGAAAAATCTACCCGTATTTTATTCGAAATATTAAATAATTATTACAATGACTCTAGTTGTACTCCAAATATTGTAATCTAATGACATTCGGGTCTATCGACTACTTCGGGCCAATTGCATAAATGAAGTTTAGTGTCATAAATGGTTCCATCGGGACAGCTCTCTAGATGAGGCATCTTATTATAACAGCGTACATATTTATGACAATCATTTTTATACGGGAAAAACTGATTTTCACGCGAATTCTTACAGTCAACATCAGTTATGAGTGGAGGTTCTGTAGGCTTAGTTGTAAGGTGAGTGGCAGTATTAGTAACTTGATCAGTTGTCGTACTTGGAGTTGAATTAGGATTTGGCCCAGTTGATGTCGTAGACGGACTAGGTGTCGTAGATATTGGCTCTACTATTGTTGATGGCTTGAATTCGGCTATAGCTCGAGAGTAGTCGAATGGTTTTTGATCGACAGAACTACAGACACCACTGACCCAACCCGTGGTTCCGCTACCGCAGGGTCTGTCTCTATTGAGTGCCCAAAACGAGACTCGACCCAGTTTTTTGCTGTTCGCGTATTTAACCAATTCTTCGAATGTTTTCAAACTAAACATTTCTGAGGGTTGATCTGTGTGTCCGTTCATTAGTATAAGTCCAGTCGATGCGTAGACCTGAGCGTCACTCAGGTCCGTTCTTAATTCTTTGATCTGTTGATGCGCTAATTCCATAATTCCGATCACACTGTTGGTCATGTCAGCCCCTGGTCCGCCGTAATCGAATGCCCTTCAATTCGAAAGTTAAATGACAATTATATTTATGTTTCTCCGAAATTTTTATTAGTTTTCAGGAATTAAAAATGGGAATAAGTGAAGCAGTTACTAACAGAAGTACATGTCATCTCAGAATAGTCATATATTCGATCTCTTAGTAAACCAGATTGATTTTGGATTATTTTCCTGTCTTTTCGAAAATCTTACTATCATTGCCTTTTATCAATAGACATAAGTGAATAATAATTCTCGAATATGCTGTTAAACTTATTTCAATGTGAAATGAAAAATATCATTCAAGAAACAAGTTTTTAATGAAAACTTCTTAATCTGGTTTGTTGGGCTTGTGTTTAAAGTGTTCGACCAAAATACATCAAAGTTTCAAGCTTTGAGCTAGAATCTCCATGAGGACTTAAATATTTTTGTTGATCTTTTTCTCTTTTCTTTTGATAAAACCCAACATTTGGTCGAGTCAATGCTATAAAGTGTTATCCGTAATGCTATTTTAATTGGAGATGGCACTTTATAAGATTCACCTCAAAATTTTTCAGTAAAACTTTTATCCACAAGAATGACTGAACTTTGGTCATCCTTTATCGTGTTTATACATTTTTTTGAGATAAAATAAACTTTGTTGCGATATCTAAATTTCTCATGAACTATTTCCTAATAGACTATATTATATGAAAGCTATTGGGCAACCCACCAACACAATGAAGACTTACATGATTTTATACAAATCAATAACAGCTCCGTCAGTGATCGCTCTTCTGATCTCGTCTCTGGCTAAATCACTCAATCCTACAGTAGTCGCAGGCAATGTTAAAGTTACGAACAAATCCTTGCCTTTAGCTTTCGCTCTCTCTTTCAAAGTCTTAACAGCTTGGAATCGGCGGTGTTCTCCAGGAATATCTCCGAGATCATCGCCTTCGATATCGAGATCAATGTTAGTCAGCGAGTATTTCTCAATGACCATTTCGTAGGCATCAGTCAATGCCTTGGCGTCAGAACATCCCTTCTCGTGGCCCAATTCGATACCGGTATAACCACCAAAAGATATAGAAACGTCACCGCCGGCCGCACGAATAGCATTCACCTTGGATAGGACTTCGGTATCTTCAAGTACCTATAGCATAAGAATTGAAAAGTAAAGAAATTTTGCTCTTCACCATAATACTAAAGCAATTTTTGGAAACTTTTTTACTTTTTGACTGGAGAGTCCATCCCAAGTAGGGACACATCCACCATTATCTGGCGCCACAACAAAAGCCAAAATGAAGTGCTTGATACCAGACTGTTTGATGGCTTCACTAACATCAGGAGGGTTGTTATCCTTTGGCATATAATAAGGTGCGGCGCGAATTTGACTTTGACTACATTTTCCAAATGCAATAATTGACGAAATGAGACAAAAAATTTGTAAAAATTTCATGACTTTTTTCTTATTATGGATTCCTTAGCCTAAACTAATTTGACTAATAAATATACTGTTAACTTAATATTATGTTGATTTTGGCTCTTATCTGTTTGGGAATTGAGGAACTGTGTCATTCTTATCCTGATATTTTAAACCTTGAATTTGCAATTTATAGGTTGTGAATCTTATGCATTGTAAAGCAATGCAATGCATCTGAAAGTTCTGCTAAAAATAGATTTCCTTAACTAATTCTCAAATGTAAATTCTAAGCAATTATTGAGAATTGCATCAACTATTATAAAATAATTTTTAAAAATTTAATTTCGAAAACATGTATTAATTAATAAATAAACAATTAGTCGAAGATATGGGTTTATTTAACATCGAAAACTATTTCTTATTCCTGTAAGTGATTAGGAAATCGATGATTCTTATGACTTTGAGAAAATGTGTTCAATTAGCGCCTGGTCTTAGATATTGTTCAAAACAATAGTTAATTTGAAGCCTGGAAAGAGCTTAAAACCAGGCTTTGAACTTTGAATCCTCTTCAACTGAGGCATAGATTAATCCTTTAACTAATAGTGTTAGTCAGGTTGCCAACTTTTGTTAATTTCAAAACTGAGCCAAAAATGGGAAAGAGGAGCCCTTATATGAAAAATTTTAACTTTTAATTCAAAAATATGTTAAAAACTACTTGTATTTTTTACTTTTAAGTGTATCATTTTTGTTTATTTTCGCTTCTCTAAGATATTTTAACAGCTTAAATAAAAGAAACGAACTGAACTGAAAAATTTAAACACAGTTTGAAAAATAGAAGAATTATCAACACTTTTTTGCTTTTTCATAATAAATAATAAAATTGAAAGCAAATGTTTTAATCGATGCAAACATTGCGTATACTCTTACCGGACAAGTCTTCAAACTTTCTCTATTCAAAAATGACGTACACATTGTATCCAGAAGTTTTGCTATTTGCATTTAAACGAAAATGCATGCAACCAATTTTTCTTAAGTTACCATATGTTTCATACGTCAATATTATACTTAGAACTATTACTTCGTTGTTTCAGTTTACAATAAGATTTAAAATATTGATTTTAGAATGCATAAAGATTTTTTCATCAATATTCATAAAACTTAACAGCAATTCTTATAAACAGGTGTCCAGTTGAATGAATCTCCAAAACTGTACAAAAGTCACAAAAACTGGGCTGTCCAGGTGAAAACTGGACGGTTGGTAACACTGACAATAGCTGTAATTTGTAAGTAAAGGAGAAGGGGAAACTTTACATTGTAAGTGGGCGGGGCGATTTGATGACGTCAAAACAGTCCCTTATTTGGTCTACATATTGTACCAAAATATTAAGTTTCTACTATTTCTCGTTTGGGAAATAATGAATTAAATGTAAAGTTTTTTACCATTGGTTCTATGGGGGAATTTCGATTTTCAAAAATTCATTTGACCCCCATGCCCAGTTTCAGATCGTACTATATTTTGGTCATAGTGAGGGTAGGGGTTAAGTTAATTTTGGGAAAGTGTCAAATCGATCTGTAACATATCCTAATACTAAGTTTTAGTGAAACAATTTTCAAAATATCTCTAACGGTTTTCTTACAATAAAAATTTGAAATTTCAAACTTCTGGAATTTTTTGCAGAGCTCAGACGCGTCCAATCTCAAAGTGATAAGCACAAACATATATTCTTTTTTAGTGTTCTTTTTGAATAAAAAGTTTCAAAGAAATCGGTGTCTCAGTGGAATTTTCTATGGGGCCACCGAATCCTCCTTTGAGCTGAGAGAACATCATAAGTGTATGCACAGCAATGAGAGGCCGTTTAAGTGCGAATGGCCTGAATGTGACGCATCCTTTAAGTTTAAAATTAATTTGACTTTACATTCAGGATGTCACACAGGGGAGAAACCATTTGTTTGTGAGTTTAATGGATGTCAGAAGGGGTTTAAGGCTAAAAATCAACTCAAGTCTCATGTTTTGAAACATAATACAAAAATATAGAATAAAGCTTTACTATAATTTGATTGTTTTGAACCGACCTGTATATCATCCAAGTATAGTGTTTTCAATTATATTCGAATTAACCTGAAACTAATCCGTATGTGAATTGCACCATAAGAATTTGTATGAATTTTTCTAAATTTTCTTTTCTATTTGTATGAGAGGAGAGTTTTACTATTTATTACTATAAAATATAGCTGATTTGAAAACAAATTTATTTCAATAGATATACGAATATTCCTTCAGAAAAAGTCTTTTGGATCGAAATGCTAACTGAACGCTAAGTTCCTTAAAATTAAGACTATAACTTGAGAAGTACTGGCATATGACAGTTATCTTATGAATTAAATTCGTACTCAATGACTTCGCTTATAATTCTAACAATGAATGTTTAGAACTCACGAATAAGCTAACCTAAAGACTAGGAAATTTGACTGATATAAAAATGAAGCCAAATTTTAGTTTAGACAATTTGAAATATGATACACAAAAAGAAAAAGTACTGCACTCAAACATTTCTTGCTTTAGAGCCTAGGTGTGAAGTATAGAATGTTTGACTTATTTTACAATAAATAAAAAACACTTCAATTGCTCAACCATTGACTAATAAATGATCCTTTCATCCCTTAAACCTAAATAGGCGTAAAAGATAATTATTCTTTGATACACAGTAAGACTGTAATAGTAAAGATACTCATTGCTGTTGATTCTTCTGCAGTTTATAACTGCTGTTCGAATTTAATATTTGCTTCTCTTAAAAAGCGATACTTTTATTTCGAAGTTTCGATCTTCAATGATCGGATTCATTAATAATAATTGAGATTACATAAAGATTAAAAAGTATAAGTTATGTTAAAGTTTTATTTATTTATTAGTAAAATAGGTCTATATAGTAATAATCCTTATACAGTGAATGAAATTACAATGACAAGAATAATAATAACATGTTTGTACCTTGATAATTAAAATCTATGATTAGATTTTACAAGTTACAATCATTATGATTCACATGGATCAAGTGTTGACTGATTAAACTGAGTAAAGCTATTGAAATTATTTTCATTTCTTATATTGATTGCTAAATCATTGAAAATACTTTTTGCACAATAAAAGAATAATATGAGGTCTTCGAATGACAAACTGATCAGATTTTACTCAAAGAGAACTTAAAAATTAGTTCAAGAGTTTTTCTATTAGTTCCGATGCTTTTATCAAACTATTAGAGCTAAGAATTCGTTTTGAAGCAACGGCTAATCTTTCATTTAATTCTTTATCGTTCAAAAGTTTTTCGATGGCATTCAGCAATTCTTTATCTTTAAAATTATAGGTATCGAGTCGAATACCAAATCCTTTCTCATGAATTCTCTGAGCGTTATCGAACTGATCGGCAAATAAAGGCATTACAATCATTGGTTTACCAAAAGAAAATGTTTCTGTAACTGTATTGTTTCCTCCGTGAGTTATTACCAAATCAACTAATGGTAAAACTTTTGTTTGAGGAACTGATCTCTCGCCCCACATATTATCTGCTAATTCGAACTGACTGTGAAATGGTCCTTTCGATACTATAAATTTGTGCGCACTTGTTGATAGAATTTCTACTAATCTCTTCATTAGCTTAACATCTGCTGAACCCATAGATCCCAACGAGAGATATATTAATTTACTCGAACTATCTTTACTTTTGGATAATATTTCTGGAAGTTTGAACTCTTGTTCTCCTTTTCTCATAAAAGCATCGATTCTGAACCATTTTTCAGGTAATGGTCTGATATCTGTATAATCCAATTCTTCAGGATATCCATACAAATTAAGATGTGGTGAGTCAGGAATACATCTATTTTCAATTATTTGTGGATATCCGTCCTCTACCATCCATTTATTATATTGAATCTTGGGAGATTCGAACAATTTTGATGATACTTTCCTAAATTTGTGCCATTCATCCTTATCTCCATTCGAAGGATAACCTAATGTCAAATTAAGTTATTCGAAGTATTAATTAATAACTAAATCAGTAATTCATTTTATTGTTATAATTGTGTTGTTAATAAGAAACTGCAATTTTTTGAAACTTAACTAACTGTTGATTGGTTAGAATAAAACAAGCGCTGAGCAACTGTTTGATTCTAAAACTGAAAAATATCTCGTTTGTTACAGTTTTTACGATTGTGTCAATCGTTGTATGAGGACTTATGCAATCAAATGATAAATCGGGTCAACTACTTAGATTTGAATAAATACCTGAAGCTCCAGGAGGTGTTCTCTCATCTTCTATAACAAATAATGGATTTCCACTAAATAAATGAACCCATGGCTTATCTGAATAGATTAGTGTTGGAGGGCCTATGAAATGGTCTATAATATAAATATCAGGTTTATGTTTCTCAATGATGGCCTTAAGCTTTGGCTCATTCTTCTTGACTTGTGCCACAAATTGATTGAAAAAATTGAGTTTCGTCATTAATTGCATTTTTTCTAGTGATGAAATTTCAGACAAAATCCCTGACATTAATAGTTGAGTCGCTGCATGTTCTCCAGTTTTGTCCACCCTTTCCTGACTCGGTTCGGCCAGTATTTCTTCTATAAATCCATAGCTGATGAGTCCCCCTTTGAATGAGTGGTCAATCGCGAATACAATTTTATGACCGCGATCTCTGAGACATTCTGCGAGACCAATGCAAGCGTTGATATGACCCACACCTTCTACTGGAAAGAATAGTATTGTCAAATTTTTAGACATTTTGTGACAGTTTAATTTGATTTGAATTACTACAGAGGTCTCAATGATTTACTATTTATGCTATAGTTTATATTAATGGCATTTACATGAGTTTTATCATTTCAGTAGTTGGAGTTCAACACTATACTAATGCCAAAGTTTATTTTGTTTTGTTTTACTCAAAAATGACGTTATATTTTGTTTTGTTTAACGAGTTTCAGTTTATTCGTTAATAAATATACGAGAAAAATTGGCTCCATTTGTTACTAAAAAAAATAACTATTATTTACTTAAGACAATATGAAATTGTTTTCAATATCCTTATTACAATTAGGGCCTAAGTTTATTTCTTTAAAAAATTAAAGTAAAACAATAAAAATATAAAATAGAGGATTTGGTTAAACCAGTTATAAAACTGAATAAACTTTAGCACTATTATTAGTGCTGAGCATAGATGAACCTCAGAACCTCTCGAACCCGAACCTGAACCTGAACCTCAGGTTTAGACTCAGGTTCGGGTTCTAATTTTTGAAAGAGGTTTAAGTTAGAGGTTTGAGGTTCAGGTTCGAGGTTCTAGTCTTGAACCTCTACTTAAACCAATATTTTAAATTATAAGAATTAAAATTATAATTGTCATCATAATTATTAATATTCTTTAATATTTGTTTGAGAAATGATGCAAATAATAGAATTCTAAATAAGAGTTTTAATTATCAAAATAATCCAACCAAGAGTTTAAACACATGCAATATTGTATTGTATTATCATATTCGAGAATATTGTTTACTATTTAAAATATACAAAATAGTCTGCATAAAAGTTGTAGAGGTTCGAGGTTTAGATTAGTAAAAGAGGTTCGGGTTCAGGTTTGAGGTTCATATACGAACCTCTGGAACCCGAACCTGCTCAGCAGTAACTATTATTAATCCAAAAAGCAGATGTACAGTCGGTCGAAAAAAGTTATGCATAGATCCCGGATTAATCTTTGATGCGTTTGGATGAGACAAGAGGGACGAGACAGAAATTGAAACTACAAGTTTATAGCTTCAAATTATAGCATTACTCAGTAATTTAAAAAATAATATGAGTAATGCTATTCGTAGCTGAAGTCAGTTTATTTGATATTCATAAGTTATAGAATGAAAGTTACTAATAAGATATATCAAACTATTTCAATCAAAATAGTTCAACAGTCAACTGTGATTCAATTTAAATAATTTTAATGATGAGTCGGATCGCTCTCTCGAGCTATCACTTCTTGTAACAGATGTGGCATTGACTCAACTACAAAGATGAGTCAAAGTCTATTTTATCAGAGTTCCAAATTTTTTAAGTATTCATTTATTGATTAATATCACTAAACTTAATACAGATCTAAATGAGTTGTTGAGCCCTTAAGTTTATGAACTCTTCTGCATCTTTTTAGTGATGGTAAATGCATAACTTTTATCTGTCGACGATACAAACACCTCTTGCGCTAGTACAGTGCAGCTCATAAATATTAGGCAATCATATTTTTTTAAAAATTCATTTAAAAAAGTATATTTTAAGTAAATTGCGCTCAGTAAATATGTTTAGGATTGCAACTGTGACTCACTCACAAAAATTTGCGTTAATCCGGCGCCGGATTAACGAACGCGACAGAAAAAATTGATATCAGGTGTGTGCAAAAGTATTAGGCCGGTTAGTTACATTCTGGTTTCTTAGATCCAACGTTAATAAAAATTGCAGTACTTGATTGAAAACTGTAATTTATATATATTTGTATATTATTTGCTATATATTTTGTACTTGAGTCTAAATCTTAACCATGCCTATGGCCAAGGAGTTGACCGGACACGAGCGCGGCCAAATCGCGGCTCTACACAAAACCGGTATGACTCGGCGGAAGATAGCGGCTGCGATTGGAAGGTCGAAATGTGCGGTGGACTACTACTTGGCCAATCCCAAAGACTGTGGCAGGAAGAAGCGTTCAGGAAGGCCTCCAAAAGTGACTCCACGCGATAAACGGCGGATTCTGCGCTGCGCCACCAACACTGGGACGTCGGCCACCAAGATTAAGACAACACTTCAATTGTCTTACCATCCGAGCACGGTAAAAAGGGTTCTGAAGAAGTCACCAAACCTTAAATACACCAAAGGATGGCCAAACCACCATTGAAACCAGAGCATAAGCAAGCGCGTTTGGATTGGGCACGGAATCATATGGAATTTGGTGTCCACTGGCGGAAAGTGGTTTGGAGCGACGAGAAGAAGTTCAACCTCGATGGTCCCGATGGCCTCCAATACTATTGGCACGACCTGAGGAAGGAACCAGAACTCTTCTCTAAGAATGCTAATGGAGGAGGTTCAGTGATGATTTGGGCTGGCTTCGGATGGAACGGTAAAACGGACATCGCGTTCATAGATGGCCGTATGAATGCCGGCGGGTATCAGGCAATGCTTGAAGAGTACCTCCTACCGAAGGGAATCCAAATTGGTGGCCAGGATTGGATGTACCAACAGGACAACGCGAGCATTCATAACGCGAAATCCACGAAAGAATGGTTCAATTCTCAACATATTGATGTCATGAAGTGGCCAGCTCGTAGTCCGGACCTCAATCCCATTGAAAACCTGTGGGGAATCCTCGTTTGCCGCGTTTACGCTGATGGCCGCCAATTTGAGACCGTCGGTGACCTGAAAGTCGCAATCCGTGAAGAATGGACGAAAATCGACTGAAGTTCTTCGAAAACTAGTCAATACTATGCAGGACAGGGGTTTTAATGTCATTTTAAGAAATGGGGGACAAACTAAATACTAATGTTAATTTATTTAATAAATTCAGTTCTGGCCTAATACTTTTGCACAGTCCGTTTTTAACTTTTTCTTCTGCGCGCGGTGTCTCGGTGGACACGGGTGAAATTTGGCTTCGGGAAAAGTTTAATATCCTTAAGATGCGTCATCCCATTAAATATTATTGGATTATTCCTATGTTTAGCGGTAAAATCTTTAAAAAATTTGTTGGCCTAATATTTATGAGCTGCACTGTAGCCTTAAACTTATTTGTTGCCACAAACTTAAACAAAACTTTTTAACCAATAAAAAATAATATTGAATTCACACATAAAAAACGCCCGAGTATCTTGGGATATTTTAGTGATTTTGTGATAGATTTCTAGTCAAATAACTACTACGAAGTTTTAGACGTCATTGAAGATAAAGTTCGATCTACATATTTACGAGATTGAATTATTATAGTATCTGTTTAGTTTTGAAAATCTTTCACAATTAGACTAATTCACTTTTATGAACTATTAATCGAAATATAAGCAGAAGGATGAAATCTTGACTTTCCTCAATTACGTTTTATACTAATTCCCAATGCGAATATTCTTCGAAGTCGATCTTACTACATATGGACCGTTTGTGTGTGTGAGGGAGGGAGAGATAATGTACTACAATATAGTATACTACCAAATGGTTCTAACATTAAGTTAGTGTTTACGAGTAAAATTATATACAATTGATCAAAACTAAAACGAAGCAGTGAAAATGTTCTACAATTTAGAGTTATACTTTCAATGCATTTAGGGTCATTTTTTTATGTGAAAGATGACATGCATTGTAATCTTTCTCTGTCTGTCTGTCTGGTTATTATTAGTTAGGTTAGGTTAAGTTTCACCTCGACTATTTCACCGATAGTCATCGGATCCACAATGGATACTGATGAGTGACCGTATGGCGAGTCCGAAACACTCGTAATCATATAGTTAACCGGTTTTTACAGAGCGGTAGTCAAACTTTCAAAAGCTCATAACTCTCGAAGCGTTCGCTTGATATGCTTAAGACTTATATCATCGCTCTGGAACTATACTGTCGTATCTATAATATTATTTCAATCAGGAATATAACAGTATAGCTCCCGAAGTGACGATATCCTTGGAAATCGTGTGCAAAAAACCTTTGAAATGATGTCCTATCACTTATGTTCATCGACGGACCTACTGGAACAAATGATATGCACATTATTTCAAAGGTTTATCACACAGTTTCCAGAGTTATAAGTCTTAAGCATATCAGATGAACGCTTCAAGAGTTGTAAGCTTATGAAAATTTGAATGCCACTCTTTAAAAGTCAATTAATTATGTGATAACGAGTATTTCGAACTCGCTATACAGTCACTCATCTGTGTCCATTATGGGTCTGTGACTGTCGGTGAAATGGTTATCAGTGAAACGTCCGGTACCCATAGTTTGAGGCAGTTTCAGGCTCAGTTGTGTACCATTGAATGCATGATAGTGTAAGATATAATGACGACTGAGCTCTTCGATTTTACCTGTTTTAAGTCTTGCGCCACTCTAAAGCGTACCCTATTTTTAGTGATTTTCTGGGAGAAACTCAAAAGAAACCTGATGGAAGCGGGGACCAAATGAATTTTTTTGTAATCATTTTTTCTCTCATAGACGGAATGTTAAACAACTTTAGATTTTTTCTACTGTACGGTGCGCATCAAAAATTTGAATATTCTAGCCTAAGATGTATCTCTATATTTGCCATAGATCCATGAGGTCAAAGGTCTTTACCCACGCATAATTGTTTAAGCTGAGTTGTCCTCTATATATAGTTTACAGTTTCTGGAGATTATTCGTAAAAGAACTCTGAAATTGCGAAATCCTTTGTTTCGCATCACTTTCAGGCGAGCCATTGAATAAAAATTTAATTTTCAATTGATTTTCTCTGTTTTCTTACTTTTTAAATTTCGAATAACCTTATCTCGTTCATTAAACTAAAATAAATATCGATTAAAACCTGAAAATACTCAATTAGTAAAAAGTTGTAACAAAATACTGTGAAAATATTTTGATAAACTTTTTTGATTCAAATAAAAAGTTTAGTTTGCTGTTTGCATGACATACCTTAATGATATCGTGCGTTCTATAATAATACCTATAATTGCAATAATTCATGATTTTTCGCATTCAATTTATTGATCTAAACAAAAGTACTTGAAATCATCACTTGAATATAAATAATTAATTGATTAATTTGCAAATCTTTAATAATGCTCATTTACTGTAAATTTTAAATAAACATCATATAATACTAAATTTCACATAACTAACATTAATGCGGGACTTTAGCCAGTCCCAAAACTTACTTCACAAGATTTTCAATTATTGTAACAGCTTTCGTATAGCTTTGAGAATTTCGAATACGATTTGATGCTTCAGTCAATGTAACTTTTAGTTTATCATTATTCAACACATTTTCAATAGATGTGAGCAATTCTTCTTCAGTACAATTGTAAGGATCGAGTCGAATACCAAATCCTTTTTCATGAATCCTCTGAGCGTTATCGTATTGATCGGCAAATAAAGGCATTACAATCATTGGTTTACCAAAAGAGAATGTTTCTGTCACTGTATTATTTCCACCGTGAGTTATTACCAAATCTACTAATGGTAAGACTTTTGTTTGTGGAACATATCTCTCACCCCACATATTATCTGCCAATTCAAACTGATTATGAAGTGGTCCCTTAGATACTATAAACTTATGTGGTGACTTAGCAAGAATTGAAATCAATTTCTTCATGAGATTGACATCTGCCGAACCCATTGAACCCAATGAGAAATAAATCAATTTTTTTGAATCGTTGTTGTTCTCATTCTTAATTAATATATCTGGAAGTTTAAACTCTTGTTCTCCTTCACGCATAAACGTATCAATTCTGAACCACTTATCAGGCATTGGTCTGACATCTGTATAATCGAGTTCTTCTGGATATCCATATAGATTAAGATATGGTGAATCTGGGATACATCGACTTCCAGTTATTTCTGGATATCCATTCTCTACTAACCACTTGTTTATTGTAATTTTTAATGGTTCAAACGCTTTATCTGAAACTTTTTTAAATTCTTTCCATTCATTTCTGTCACCATTTATTGGATAACCTGCAATTGAAACTCCAGTTTTCATTTTATACTCTTCAATAACTTTGAGATACAAGAGATAATAAGTAGTTTAGTTGAAAATCAATTCATTGAATTTTACAAATACAAAATAACAAAAATTTCTTAAATGTTTCTCAAAAGCTTCATTGAATTTCTGGATATAATCATCTAATTCAATTCTATCGCATTTCGAATAGGCTTATGTATGGTGTTCCAGGAAAATAAGAATTAAAGTTAATCAAAAATTATTTCAAACAAAAGGGTAACTATCTTAATTAATATACAAATATGTATACTAACCACTTCCCCCAGGAGGTGTTCTATCATCTTCAATGGCATACAATGGATTAGGGCTGAATGAGTGAACCCATGGCTTATCAGAGTAGATTATTGAAGGAGAGCCAAAAAAGTGATCAATAATAAATAGATTAGGCTTTTGTCTTTCAATAATAGCCTTGAGAATAGGCTCAATCTTTATCGTGTTTTTCGCGAGTTCATTGAAGACGTCATGTTCGACCAATGTCTTTTTCTTTTCTAATGAAGAAGCTCCTGATAAAATTCCAGATTTTAATATAATACTTGTACTGTAATCTCCAGGCTTTTCAAATTTTTCAGTATTTGGGTCTTCGAGTATTTCCTCAACAAATCCATACTTAACGAGTACTCCTTTCCAAGATTGAGGCAGTGCGAAAACTATTTTATGCCCACGATCTCGAAGACGTTCTCCAAGACCTATACATGCGTTTACATGTCCAACACCATCCAGGGGAACGAACAATATTGTTAAATTTTTGGCCATATTATCCAAAATTAGTGTACCAAAAAGTTGAAAAGTTTATTGCGAATCAGTGGCTCTATAGAATAACGAAACCAGTTCCAAATTTTCATTTAAAAGTAAAAATTGCTCTGAGAGAAACTTTTATATTTGATGATCAAGACCGTCAAATACTATCGATTGTATGAATAGAAATTGTATTTAAAATATAGTCTATTTATAGTGAAAGCATTGTAGCAGGAAGGTATTGCTCAAAGTAAATGGATATTACATTATCTGACACAATTGCAGAAGTTGCAGTTAACAAATGTTAAAGCTTGATAATTAGTCCGACAACATTTATTTTTGCAGAAAATCGGTTCCATTTAAACTAAAATTGCATATTAAAGCTGTTACAGTAGTTGTACTCATTTAATGATTCAAAAGTTTTAAACGAACTCATTATTGAACTGATTAATTTAATTTAAAATTGGTAAAAATGACAAACTGAATAAACTTTAATTGGTTAAAATGTTATTTTATTTTAAAGTGACGCACTTATTTTATTTTCATTATCTACTAAATTATTGAAGTATTTTTGATCGACTTTCTCAATGATAGAGGAATTTCATCAACAATCATGACACCACCTCGAAGTCGTTTCTCAAATCCCATATTTTCTATAACAAAATATTTTCTTAATCATTGAATTCATAATTATTCAAAATTTAAAACTTTCAATAAATGTAACCCTTCAGTGGTATTCAGGGTGTTTCCACCCGAGACTAAACTTTTACTGTATGTTATGAAAAAACTACAACATATAAAAAGATGAAAAATTAGGAGTTTGTAGATTGATTTTTTTTAAACTCTCGGTTATTTGACTTTGTCTGAAAATTATATGATTAATCAGTTAAAATTTAATTTATTAATTATTTTATCAAAGTTTTAAGAAAGTGTCGCTTAGTAACCATTTCGCCTAGTCAAAGAGTTTTAATCATATATCAATGATGTGTAGTATATCAAATTATTTCATGCATATCTAACACTTTAGAATAAAAATTTTATGAACCCTTTCACTCATATTTTACATAATTTATACTCTAAATGGTTGGGTCTTTTACACCCATCAATGCAAAATAATTTTTATCACAAAAAGGGTTATCTGATATGATATACGTGTTTGTAGTTAACACATCTTTGATCACAAGTTTTATAAACAAATTTTATATAAATATATTTGTCAATGCAAAAACAAACTTTCTAAGTCTGGCAAAGTGCTTCCAGTAATGATTCGCAAAGGGAACGGGGCAGGCCGACACTCCTCTAGAGGGATCAGTTCTGTGACCCGGGCTGGGTTTACCCGGCCACGTGGGCCACACCCTCCTTGGACAATGATTTAATGATTTTTAAAAAAATTCTGTCTATCCGGATAGCACTGACACAGATTAATCATTTTAACCTCTTAGTTTGTATTTTATTTATAGTTCTGATTTTAGTTTTATGCTCCCTTCGGGTTTACCTCCACGTGGTAGGGAGCGGGCAACACAAAAGTTATATTTTTGTGGCTAAAAATCCGAAAAAATCGATTTTTAACATAAGGTGATTTTTCCTTCATAACTTGAAAACTATTGATTTTGGTAAAAAGTGTCTAGAGACTTTTTTGTTCAACATTAAAAGACCTTTCAAATGATGTGCGCTCATCGAAATCGGACTGAGGCCAGGCATCCATAGAAAAATATTATCCTCCTTTTATCTAAGAGGGCATAAGACAAATCTTAGTGTAAAACAGTCAATAGATTTTCAACCTAATAAGAGAACCCATGGCTTATCTGAATAGATTAGTGTTGGAGAGCCTATGAAGTGTTCTATAATATAAATGTCAAGTTTACGTTTCTCAGTAGCAGCTTTGAGATTCGGTTCACCGTTCCTCACTTTTTCCAAAAATTTATTAGAATGAGTATGTTTCGATATTAATTCTATTTTTTCTAATGATAAAATTCCTGATTTTAATAAATATAAGTTGTAAAGTTTAGTTGATTTATTAATGTTAAAAATTGGTAATTAAAACAAGACAAGCATTCAGCTTTTAAAATATCCTCATTAATTTGTATAGTAGGTTTAACCATTTGTCAATTTTTCTTCAACCATCATTTCGAATATATTCTTCAACATCTAATGTTAAAAGACAGCTTAACGGGTCGAAGATAAGTTTACAGCTATTTTAGGACGATTCGAATTAGTTAATATCAGTTTAAATCACTAATTTTCTTTCAATCATTAGTAACTCATTCATATGAATGTTTATTTCAGACCTCAAGTTAGAAATATTCTTTTAAAACTCTGAATCTATGCATTTTAAATTCTAATTAAGTCTATGGTAATTCTAAAATTATTCAAAAATTTAAGAAATCATTTTCCCAGTATTGAACATAAGACTGAAGGGGATATATCAGACTACAATTTCTTTGTTATTCGATGTTTCAGTGTTTTATTGGAGAAAATTTGAACATTTCACATGTATAATCTTCTTGATTAGCCTTAACCACATTGGCTCATTTCTGACATTTATCCCTATAATTTGAGTCAAATTTAGAGTTAATGCTCCACTGAACTTATTGCATAAATTATTTCAGGTTACGGCAATGATTTTATATAAAGATCAGTTAACAAAACATTATGGAGCTAGTGCTATCAGTAATGGATGCAATTTATGACATTTTCAGTACATCTCTAATAAACTCGAACTTTGGTTGCACTTGATTTGCACTAAAATCTTATCTCTAAATTGTACAGATTTGTTTGAGTGCATTTGGTCTAATGAACGTTCGTATTTCGTTATAATACTTTTGATGGCTTGGTTCGAAGCGAATGAACGAAAGTTATTGAAAGTGTATTTGGCATAACGTTATCTTAAGCTTATCCAAACAAACAATATACGATGAACTTAAGGTATGATGAAATTGATGTGTAATATTGCATAAACTATCATTAACTCAATAACTCCTCAAATTTAACGCCTGCTGGTATTGCCGTAGCCAACAAATTAAATTTTGTTGGACCACAATCCGAAATTTTATGAAGATTATAATAAGATCTTAGTTTAAAATAAGTAATTTTGTCAACTGTTTACAGTAATAATTAGTTAATTTAATTACTATATAACAACTGAATGCAAACATCAGAAAATTTTTGACTATACTTGATAAACAAAAATTGAATTTTTCAATAATTGAATTATTATTAGACGAGACCATTCTAGTCCGAATGCTACAGTCTTCCTAGATAGATTCGATTATATTTTCTGAACTTACCCTAAAATGTCACAACTATTATATTTCAAAACTTTGAATTTTATACAGTATTATTCATATTCATGTTGAAGAATATAACATTCTGATATTTATTTATCATTCAATTTTCTATTTCAGAATCAAAGCTAATCATGTGATTAAAGAAAATATGTAATCATAAAATCTATATCCCCAATATTTAGTGAAGCGAATGTAAGTTTACATATCAGTTCTTCTAGTTTCAAACTGGACAGATTTCACTCAAAGATATCTTAAAATTATTTAACAAGGCTTTCTATCAGTTCCGATGCTCTCGTAAGACAATTAGAGTTGAGCATTCGTTTTGAAGCAGCAGCTAATCTTTCATTTAATTCTGAATCGTTCAGAAGTTTTTCGATAGCTGTGAGTAATTCTTCTTCAGTAAAACTGTAAGGTTCGAGTCGAATACCAAATCCTTTTTCATGAATCCTCTGAGCGTTATCGAATTGATCACCAAATAAAGGCATTACAATCATTGGTTTACCAAAAGAAAATGTTTCTGTAACTGTATTATTTCCTCCGTGAGTTATTACCAAATCAACTAATGGTAAGACTTTAGTTTGAGGAACAGAATTCTCTCCCCACATATTATCTGCCAATTCATATTGATCTCCAAGAAGTCCTTTCGATACAATAACTTTATGATCACATTTCGATAGAATTTCTACTAATCTCTTCATGAGCTTAACATCTACTGAACCCATAGATCCCAACGAGAGATATATTAATTTACTTGAACTATCTTTACTTTTGGATAATTTTTCTGGAAGTTTGAACTCTTGTTCTTCTTTTCGCATAAAGGCATCGATTCTGAACCATTTTTCAGGTAATGGTCTGATATCTGTATAATCCAATTCTTCAGGATATCCATATAAGTTAAGATATGGTGAATTAGGAATGCACCTGTTTCCAGTTATTTCTGGATATCCATTCTCTACCAGCCATTTATTATATTGAATCCTAGGAGATTCGAACTTTTTTGATGATAATTTTCTAAACTTTTGCCATTCAGCCTTATCTCCATTCGAAGGATAACCTAATGTCAAATTAAGTTATCCAGAGTATTAATTAATAACTAAATCAGTAATTCATTTCATTGTTATAATTGTGTTAATAAGAAACTGCAATTTTTTAAAACTTAGTGCTGATAGTATGAAATAAGTACTTATTCTAAAGCTAGAAACTTACAACTTGCTTATTACAGTTTTAAGATTCTGTTACTTTATTATTATCATATGAAAGACTTATGCAAATCAAGTGATAAATTGAGTCAATTATTTAAATTTGATTAGAGAATAAATACCTGAGCCTCAAGGAGGTGTTCTCTCATCTTCTATAATAAGCAATGGATTTCCACTGAATAGGAATATCCATGGCTTATCTGAATAGATTAGTGTTGGAGAGCCTATGAAATGGTCTATAACATAAATATCAGGTTTGTGTTTCTCAATAATAGCCTTTAACTTCAATTCACTCTTTAACAATTTTTCTATGAGCATATTGAAAAAATTGTCTTTTGATATTAATTCCATTTTTTCTAATGATGATATTCCTGATAATATTCCTGATTTCAATAATTGAGTCGCTCCATGTTCTCCAGGTTTTTCAATGTTTCCCTCATCTGGTTCGGTCAGTATTTCTTCTATAAATCCATAGTTAACTAGTCTTCCTTTGAATGAGTGATCGATCACGAATACAATTTTATGACCACGATCTCTAAGACATTCTGCGAGACCAATACAAGCGTTGACATGACCCACACCTTCCACTGGAGCGAAAAGTATTGTTAACTCTTTAGACATTTTTGTGGCAGTTTGTTTATTTGAATAATGAAGCGATCGCTTAGTTTCTAGTTTCAATGCTTTACAACTTGTGCTAATCAGAGTTGAAATGAATAATATTTATATGATTTGTTTTATCATTTAGTGGTTGAGTGCCAACTCTATTATGACTATTTTTAGACGTCAACGAAGATAATACTCAATCTTAATAATTATGAGATAGAATTCACATCTATTTAGTTTTGAAACTAATTTTATGACTGGACTCATTCATTTATATCAATTATTAATCGAAATATAGGTACAAAAAATTGATTTACTTTTCTGATTACGTTTTGTATTAATTTGAATGCGAATATTGCGAACATTGCGAATATTCTCAAAAATCGGTATTATTTACAATCTTAGCGAAAGTAACCGTTTATTTACTTAATATCACATTAGGTTTAATTTACGTTCGCATCACTCGAGTGTTTATTACAGATAAAATTCATAGTCTTTCATAACTACTTTAAATACCAAAATATTTGCTTTTATGTGGTGTTGAGATATAATAATTTGTTCATTTATATGATAGCTTTGTCTCAGTGAAGTGCAAAATTCAAATATTTTATCTAAGAGGGTAAAAGACCAATCTTAGTGTAAAATGTATGTCACATAAGAATTTTTTAAACTTTCCAAGACTTCTAATCTCATAATCTAATCTCACAGTACAAACTTTCTCACTCATTATTATTAACTCATTATTTTGTTTTCAGGACTTCTGGAGTTTTTTAACATATTGAGTCGTTGATACAATAGCTAAGGTATGGCATCACTTTAAACAACACTATAATTAAAGACTTTTTAAAATAAACGTTATTCATAGTTTAGATTAGAGGTCGAACATGAAACCCTAAACCCGTCGGGAACCCGTCAAAGGCCCAAAAAACCCAAACCCGTACGGATTTGGGTCGGGTTGGGTCAGCAAAAAAAATTTACGGGTTGGGTCGGGTTTGAAAATTTTTTCTCGAAAACCCGTACATAAACAAAATTATTTTGTTTGAAAATGATTAAATGCTAATTATAAAGGTAAATTTATTTAAATCAACCGCAGAAAGTATTAATATCCAAAATACACAAATTCCTGATAAAAGTATTACTACTGGTATTAAAGTTGACTCTCCAGTCTCGAAGACTTTATTAATATTGTAGAGAAAACAGTCTCAATCAACAGAAGTTATGTTAAAGTACAGAATTATTTGGATTTAACCATAGTTTTATACCAAACACTCTACTAATGCAATTTTGGGCACAAAATAAACTCAAATATTCGCGTCATAATTTTAAGGCGTTTGGTATCAATTTCTTCTACAAATTTATCTAGTGAGAGAAACCTTAGCTACGCTTGTTTTGCATTAGCTGATAAAAGACCATCCCTTAATCCAAGTAATATGGATAGCTTACTATTTACAAGATCAAACTTTGATTTCTATAAAAAAAATAACTGACAGAATACAATTATTTTATAGTAATGAACCGTAGTGATGAATGCCCTTTAGTAAAATATTGAATTATGAATATTTGTCATTTTTACGGAATGTAAGGGTTTATTACGGGTAACCCGTTTACAAATCCTGACGGGTACGGGTTGGGTTGGGTTAGAGAAGAAAATTCACGGGTCGAGTTTGAAAATTTAGCTTATGTTCGAGCTCTAGTTTAGATAGTAATTAGTCGTCATTTGATATTTACTGTCTATACTTTAAATGACATTTATTATGGAAAATCTTTTGAAAAAGTGTTGTTTAAAGTGATACTATTCCTTAATTACGGTAAGTCAATTGAGCAAGTCAATTAAGTTCACATTATTAATATCTGAAATTGTTAGTCAAATAAAGATAACACACATATAATACAATCTTGCAATCAATCAGTTGATACTACTTTGAAATGTGGATTATCTTTCAATGATTAGTAACTCATTTATAATACTATTTGCATTTGATGCATTGGATGCAGTAACGACTACGGCTGCCAACTGAAAAATAAAAAAAACTGGATTAGGTATTAAATTTTGACTAAAAAACTGGACAAAACTGGACAGTCATTTAATCATTTTATTTGAATAATAAATTATTTAAAACAATATTTTTGCTGATATTGAGCAGCTTTTAACAATTTTTTGTTTGATTTTACATAATTCTTAAATTCAGAGCACTTTAAATCAAAATTACTTTTAATAAAATCTCAGCCTTAATTAAATCGGTTGATAACGAGTTTCGGTCTTCGGTCCAAATCCTATACATCTTATCATGTTTTTAACATTATATAAATATTTTTATTTGAGATATATTGTCAATTATAAAAAACTGGACATTACAATGTCCAGGTCAGACCTCGCACTGGTCACTGGACAAGACCCCCGAAAACTGGACGATCCAGGTCAGGCCTGGACAGTTGACAGCCTAAGTAACGACATGTGTGGAGATATAAGGTTTTTCGGATTATTGCACAAAATCAATGTTTAAGTCTTAATTTACATTCAGAAAAATTTTCATAATATGTTCCAATGAGGAAAATATGATTAAATCGGCAAAGAAGTTGTCTCTAATTCCCATAGAAGAGCATTACTTTAGCAAGAGTTTTATTTTAATTTAAGAATAAACATGATAAATGATGTTGATTATAAACTGTTGTACATTTTAATCTTACCTTAAATAGTTGTTTATGACTTTATGCGGCAGCAGTTTTAATTTATATATTTACTTAACTCATTTAGAAATAAGATTCGTTGAATCAGTCTCTTTTTAATTAATGGTTATATCAAAATATATGCTATTGTTAGATATTGAGAACATATAGAGTACTCTTTCATGGACTAAATATAATATGAAAATTGTCTTAACTTGTGATGAGATAAAAATGTAATAAATACATAAATTGTAAAATTTAGCAGATTGATTAATGTTGGAAACTCATATTCAAATAGAACGTGCATTCAATTTATGAAGAATTTCTCATTCTTTATAGAATAGATTTAATCATCTATCAATTTTTCTTCAATAATCATTTCGAATATATCTAATATTTTCAAAAAAAAAAATAGTTAACTAATTGAAGATAGATTTACAACTATTATTAGGAGATTCGAATTAGTTAATATCAGTTATAAATACTGATTTTCTTTCAATCATTAGTAACTCAATCATATGAATGTTTGTTTCAGACCTCAAGTTAGATATTTTTCTTTTAAAGCTCAAGAGCATTTTAAATTCCTATTGAGATTTTGATGATTATAGGGTTGTTCATAAATTTTTGAGATTAATTTTTATGCATTAAACGCAAGGGTGAAGGGGATATTTCTGATCACAATTTGTTTACTATTTAGTGTTCGACATATTTTTGAAGAATATCTGAGCATTTCAAATAAACTAAGTCCAGTTATAAATCTGATTGTTTAGCCTTAAAATAATCAAAATAATTCAATTCCAACATTCATCCCTATAATCTGTGTCAATTTTAAAAAGAAAGCCCTACTTAGCTTATTTGCCTAAATTATTTCAGGTTAGGGCACTGATTTTATATAGAGGTCATTTAACAAAATATTTCACCAGAGATTTTCGAGCCAATTTTATCAGTGATGGATATAGTTTGTAACGTTTTTCAGTATATTCGCAATAAAATTGAACTTTGACTGGACTTGATTTGCACTTCGATCTTATCTCTAGAATAACACTGTTTTGTTTGAGTGCATTTGGTGTAACGAAAGTTCGTATTTCGTTTTAATACTTTTGATTATGTGATTCGAAGCGAATGCGCGAAAGTTATTGGAAGTGTATTTGGAATAACGTTATGTTGAGCTTAGTTAGAACAAACAATTTATAAAGAATTAAGATCATGATGTTATCGATGCATAATATTGCGTAAACTCATAGCTCAATAACTCCTCAAATTCAATGACTGCTGAACAGTGCAGTAGCCAACAAATTGAATTTTGTTGAACTACAATTCGAAATTTCATGAAAATTACAATAAAATCTTAATATTTTTTTAATTGTTTATACTGATAACCAGTTAATTTAATTACTAAGTAGCACAGAATGTGGACAGTAGAAAATTTAAAGACTGTATTTGATGAGCAATACTTTGATATTCCAATAACAGGAATATCTTTGAACGAGTCAACTTTGGTCCAAATGCTTTATAGATAAATTAGATTATATTTTCAAATAAATATGACTGAATTTATCCTAAATTATCACAACTATTATGTTTCAAAATCGTTTATAAATACGTTATACAGTATTTATTAGACCTTTTTAGTTCTAAATTTTTGAATTAGTTTTAGTTAAAGTTGAAGTTTTTTCAGTTTATTAAATTATTTAATTTATAGTTAACTTTAACTTAAAAGAGATCAAGTTAACTCAAATTTTAGTTAACTTAAAAAGGTCTAGTATTTATATTCGTATGGAAAATATGGAATTCTTATATTTATTTATCTCTCATTTTTCTTTCTCAGAACCAAAGCTAATCTTGAGATAGAAAAAAATATGAAATCATAAAATTTATATTTACTTTATTTAGTGAAGAAGATGTAAGTTCATATATCAGTTCTTCTAGTGTCAAAATAGTCAGATTTTACTCCCAAAGACATTAAAAATTAGTTGACGAGTTTTACTATTAATCCGGTTGGGGTGGCCAAATGGGGCGCAACATATAAGGTGGTCAACCCCTATATGAGCCTGACTAGTACGATGAGTAGAGTTGATTGGGGCGGTCCTATGAGGCTCCGCCCACATTTTTGAAAAATTCAAAATAATAAAGAATATATTTATTACCCTCTATTTGTTTATATCTATTCTTTATTCTATCTTGGATTATATTGATTGCTCATATTTTCTAAAATTCGTTTCCACATAACTCTAACTCTGAGTTCTTGTCACGAACTCGGATCACTGGATACCGCATAATCGTAACAAACATATCTTAACTATAAAATATTCAATATTCAATATTTTTAAACTTCACTATTTGCTGTATTTAATATTCTATCATTTTAAAAATATATTCAATATTATTGTCTGGTGGAAAGCATACCATCATAAAACATCACTTCTGGCTTCTGTCAACGATTGTTAAGTGTTTGAGTCTAAAGTTAAACAAAAGAGGCTCTCTTTAAGAGCCATATCAGAATAGGGTATCCCACATGAATTTTCTTATAAACTCACAACAATTTTTGGGATTAAATCAAAACAAAGTTGAAGTTGGAGCTAAAATCAAGCTCTTATTGAAATGTAAGCTTAAAAAGAAAGCCTACAGATGGAGGATCATTTCATTCGAACTAATTTTTAGATTTTCGTCAAAACAATTTGAAATTCTTAAGTGTATTGTATGAGTGTTTGTGATCATAACTTTCAGTTTATTTTATTAAAATAAAAACAGAAACTACTTTAGGACAAGAAAACTTATAAGGCATGCGATTATTGTCAATACGGCCCAAAATACAAAACATGCATTTCTTATGTACTCTTTTTAAGGTCTTAATTTTAAGAGTCAAATCTTAGACTCATGGTCAGGCACAACTAGTATTTGACTCATAATTGAGCTCACAACAAATTAATTTAAAATTGTTCCAAAGGATTCAATATCCACAACACTTTTAGGTGATTCTATTTTTGGTATGACTTTTGTTTATATTTTCAATGATTAATATTGACAATCAGTCAAATATATAATAATACTTCAAATACTTATCTACTCTAAGGCGTGCATTGCCTTCGATTTAATTGAGTTCGAAAAGTGTGAGTTAACAGAGAAGCCTTTCAACAACATCTTTATTATTAAAAGACAAATTAGAGCAAAATTGTACTTCAAGTCAGTATTAAATCACACATAAGAGTACGTAAAATAATATGACAAAAATTATTTCACAAGATTCTCAATAAGTTCGACGGCTTTCATAAAGCTTTGAGAATTTCGAATACGATTCGATGCTTCACTCAACTTAACATTTAGTTTTTCATTATTCAACACATTTTCAATGGAAGTGAGCAATTCTTCTTCAGTACAATTGTAAGGATCGAGTCGAATACCAAATCCTTTTTCATGGATTCTCTGAGCGTTATCGTATTGATCGCCAAATAAAGGCATTACAATCATTGGTTTACCAAAATAGAATGTTTCAGTCACTGTATTATTTCCACCGTGAGTTATTACCAAATCAACTAATGGTAAGACTTTTGTTTGTGGAACATATCTCTCACCCCACATATTATCTGCTAATTCAAACTGATTATGAAGCGGTCCTTTCGATACTATAAACTTATGCGGTGACTTAGCAAGAATTGAAAATAATCTCTTCATGAGATTGACATCCGCCGAACCTATTGAACCTAATGAGAAATAAATCAATTTTCCGTAATCGTTGCTCTCATTCTTAATTAATATATCTGGAAGTTTAAACTCTTCCTCTCCTTGACGTATAAACGCATCAATTCTGAACCACTTTTCAGGCATTGGTCTAACATCTGTATAATCGAGTTCTTCTGGATATCCATATAGATTAAGATATGGTGAATCTGGGATGCATCGACTTCCAGTTATTTCTGGATATCCATTCTCTACTAACCACTTGTTGAGTGTATTTTTTGGTGCCACCAAAAACTTGTTAAAAGCATTTTTAAATTTTTTCCATTCATTTCTGCCCCCATTTGTTGGATAGCCTATAGATATAACTCATGCTTTCACTTTATACATTTCAAAAATTTAGTGTACAAGAGATAATTAGTAGTTGAGTTAAAAATTGATTTTATTGAAATTTAGCAATAATTAAAAACAAAATGTTTCTTAAATGTTTCCCAACGCTTCATTCGATTTCCAGATATCTGCATCTAATTCATTTCTATTGTAATATAAATAGTCTCATGTATTATAGGAAAGTAGAGATTAAAGTTAATCAAAAATTATTTCAAGGAACAGGATAAATATTTTAATCAATAGACAAAGATATATACTAACCACTTCCTCCAGGAGGTGTTCTATCATCCACGATGGCAGACAATGGATTAGGGCTGAATGATTGAACCCATGGCTTATCAGAGTAGATTATTGAAGGAGATCCAACAGCGTGATCAATAATAAATAGATCAGGACTTTGTCTTTCAATAATGGCCTTGAGAATAGGCTCCATCTTCATCGTTCTTATCAAGAATTCATTGAAGTCGTCAAGTTCGACCAATATTTTCATCTTTTCTAATGAAGAAACTCCTGATAAAATTCCAGATTTTAATAGAATACTTGCACTGCTATCTCCAGGGTTTTCATATTTTTCAGCACTTGGGTCTTCAAGTATTTCCTCAACAAATTCATACTTAACGAGTACACCTTTCCAAGATTGAGGCAGTGCGAAAACTATTTTATGCCCACGATCTCGAAGACGTTCTCCAAGACCTATACATGCGTTTACATGTCCAACAGCATCCACGGGAACAAACAATATCGTTAACTTTTTGGTCATACTATTCAAAACTGCTATACTAAGAAGTTGAAATGTTAAGTTTATTGAGAATCAATGGCTCTATAGAACGACGAAACTCGTTTAGTTTTCAATCGAAAGTAAAAATTACTCTGAGAGAAACTTTTATATTAGATGATCAAAGCCGTCAAATACTCTCGATTGTATGAATAGAAATTGTATTTTTAAATATAATATATTTATAGTGAAAGCATTGTAGTTAGAGGGTATTGCTCAAAGTAAATGGATATTACATTATCTGACACAATTGCAAAAGTTGTAGTTTGTTAACGAATGATGAAACTTGATAATTAGACCGACAACATTCGTTTTATTTTGCAGAAGAACGATCTGATTCAAATTAGAATTGCCCATCTAAACTGTTACGGTAGTTGTACTCATTTAATCATTCGAAAGCTTTCAACGAACTCATTATTCAATTGATTATTTTATTTTATTATTGATAAAAATGACAAACTAAATAAACTTTTAAGTGGTTAAATATGTTATTTTGTTCTAAAGTAACACACCAATAGTTTCATTTTCTATAAAGTTCTTGGAGTATTTTCAATTGACTTCCCCAATGATAGTTCGAGGAATTTAATCAAATTTGACACCACTTTAAAGTCGTTTCTGAAATACCATATCTTTTATAAACAAAATATTTCTATTAATCATAAACTTTAAAATTATCCTGAATATAAAACCTTCAACAAATTTAATCAATTCTTCTTCAGTCACTTCAGAATGTTTTCTCGCTAAGCTCTTGGATACTGTCTATTATTTGCATGTTTCATATTGACAACAGTCACAGCCCCAACTGATTCGTGATTCAGTAATAAGCTTTCGATCTCTGCAGGAGAGACAGACCAGGCCTTGAACTTAATTAACTCTTTCAGTTATAAAGTCTTTCCTCTTCATCTTAATGTCCAATATCTGCCTTATAAACCATCCATCTTTATCTACGGTAACTTTAGTCGCCTTTTCATTATTGAGATTTCCTAAAAACCTTTGTGCTCCTCTCAAACATATTTTTCCGTCTATATTTGGACCTAAACTGATGCCTGTATTCAAGTCAACTATTTTCAATTCGGTATTCACTGAAACAATTCCAACGCTTCCAACTTCACAATCAGAAATATCTACAGGAATAGTGAACTCAGACATTCCATAACCTAAATCAAAATTCGATTATAACAATTAGCTCACTTCAACACCAGAATAATGTGAAAAAATTATTTAACTACCTTTAAATAAGATTTGAATGCAAACCTTCGCAAAAGATAACATTATATTTTTTCATCAATCTTTTAGTCAAATTTATTGGGAATTTACAGCCTGCACTACCCATAAGCTTAAACACTCGACATGTCATATTTATGTTTGAGACCTCCGTCTAGTAACCGATGTTAAAGAGCCGCAAATACTGGTAAAAGTTCAATTCTGTACTCTTCTACTGTAATCAATTCTTCATCAATTTCTTTATAAATGACAACAGTATGACCTGAACTGATCCAGACTGTAATCGTTATAGTGCCGCTCAAGTTTCCAAATGGGTAAACTCTTGCGATTTCTATGGTTTGTCCCAATTTTACACCGAAATATGTATTAAACATTTGTAATGAGGCTACAAAACAAAAGTGTGTAATCATTGCTTCTTTTGGTAGACCAGTTGAACCAGAAGTATAAAAAATTAAGAAAGATGTTGTTTAGGTTCCAAATTGAAATGTGATATTTTTTCTAACTTTTCATTATTTCCTTCAATCAATAATTGATTGAATGATGCATAAGTTTCATAAGTGCCATCAAATATAACCGCTAACTTTATTTGTTTCCTTATATTGTCATTATTTTGATCTAGCATTTTAAGGACAATGTGTACGTTCGTGATCGATGTAAATAAGAGTTGAATCGCTGTTTTTAATCTGATTTTTCAACTTAAATACACCATTTGCCGGATTGGCGTCAATGTGATGCCCATGAAGTAAATGACAAATTGTAATATGACGTACCCTAAATTATTTGTACTGTATTGCAAATCGATCATATCCCTGCAATAACACTTATTTATATATATATATATGATGAGTACTCCTTTAAGTACTAATAGAAGGGGTAAAGATTAATATGCACACAAAATATATTTAATTGATATATAATCGAACCAAATGCATATTTTTTTGTATACATATTAATCTTTACCTCTTCTATTAGTACTTAAAAGAGTGCTGATTATACAGTATATGTGAATAAGTGTTATTGCAGCGGTATGATCGATTTATTATTTGCAATACAGTACAAAAACAAAGGATTATATCTGATTTTGTGGCCCCTCTCTTGAGTAATGCAATCCTATTTGCTTTACTCATCAAGTATTTTACAGGGTCACTTATCACTGGAGTGCGGCTTGAACGCCGAAGTCTGATACGCATAATGAGTTTTTACATAGGTAGGAACGCCGAATATAGAGAAAAACCTGTTTTCACCTGATTTTCTTAACACTGATTTCCTATCTAAGTAATCCCTGAAATCATTATTTGCTATATCCCAAAGAGATATCAATAATTTTACAATAAAATAAATTGAGAGATAAGCTTAAATACACATGCCGGCCGTGTAAATTAATCTCATTTGCACGAAGTTTTGACTCAGACGTGTTTTAATTGTTTCTTCTATTATAAATTACTCATTTTTCAACCTGTTTAAAAATTTTATTTTAATAAGTAAAATACAACTGTTTAAACTGAGCATATTTATAAGTTATAGTGTATTAAATTAAATTGTTAAAATAAATGTATCACTTTCTCGTACAATAATGAGAAAAGCTCGAGCTACGCACAGCCACGGCTTTTCTGATCAATGATAATCTTTTGAATGAGATTCAGGTTATTTCAAAGGATTGAAGAAAAATGGAATCTGAAAACAGGTTTTTCTTAATATTCGGCGTTCCTGCCTACGTAAAAACCCATTATGCGTATCAGACTTCGGCGTTCAAGCCGGCAATCCTTATCACTTGAGCGAAAACTACAAGCGAAAGCCATTTCAGCGAAAAATATTTTATGTACAATAATTCTAACATCTGTTTATATTTTCTTATTTAGAGCTATAATTAATCAGAGAATTGAGAGGCTAACTAATTCTTATTTAAATGCCAGATCCACTATTCTTGAGTTTTTAGATGCTACTCTACATGTAATATTTAGTTGAATCACAAATTATAATATATTTTTTCCTTTTTAATTGTTTTGTATTATATTATGAATATTATCAGTTGAGAGATGTTTCTTATTTGAGTCATTTTTTTATCTCTATAAATTGTACTGAAAAATGACTTGAAATTAAGATTGATTAAAAAGATACTTCACAACCTCTTTATAAATATGAGTTAGCAAGGTTATACATAATAAATTTCGCTTAAACGACTTTCGCGCAAGTGGCATATAACCGTTTTACAGATAGCTCTTCTCCCGTTTTAGCCTCGAACTGATTTAGAAAAAAGATGGTTTTCAAATTTGATAACAATTTGATCAGAAAGTTAAAAACGACAATAACTTGCGAGCGATATTCTATCTTGAAGGTTTTCTAATTTAACGGAACATTCTCCGACGGACATGATAGGTATTTGGGGAGATTGTGATTGAGATCGTAATATTATTTCATCACACATTTCTCAAAGGTCTTTATAGAGTGTTAAAATCAGTTCAAACTGAATACCTTCACTAAGTCTAAAGTAACAGATATTTGGTTCGTATTAATTTTGTTGTCCACCTTTCTAGAATATACCCTAAACGAGGCTTCATTAATATTTCTAAACAGTAAAAGTTATTTGTATTCAAATGAGGATATTTAAAATTATCTATAAATAAATTAATCAAAGTTTAGATGAACACTACAACTCGATGACAGTTGACCTTGAAAATATCTAGTTATTTATACCGATACAACGCCTGTCACCTTAGTTGAGAACATTTTTTCATTAATCAAATTATAATTTAATTTTTCCGTAAACATCATTTATCTACAATAATTAAGGAGATTAATAAATTATTATCTAAATAGGAAGAATGTTTGATTTGTAAGCTTTTATATTCACTTCCAATTAAAAGAAAAATGTCAGAGTTTAAAATTCAGAAATCGATAATCTGTGATATAGAGAAAAGGTCGTCTCTACCTAAGTCAACCTGTAATGCGCATCAATCAGTTGTCAAATTCGATTTTAATTTACTTTATTTGCTATATTCAGTATTCTATAGTTTCTAAAATATATTCAATATTATTATCTAATAGAAAGCATATCATCACAACACATTACTTCCGGTTTCTGTCAACAATCGTTAAGTATTTGAGCGCAAAGTTGAGCAAAAGTAACTCTCTTTAGGAGCATGTCGGAATAGGACATCTCACATGGCTTTTCTCATAAAAACAAAATTTTTTGGATTAAATTTAAAAATTTGAAATTCCAGTTAAAATCAAGTTCTTATTGAAATATAAGCTTGAATAGAAGATCTGCAAATGAAGGATCATTTCATTCGAACCAAATTTTAGATTATCGAAAAAACAATTGTTCCAAACGATTCAATATCCTCTACACTTTTAGATGATTCTATTTTTTTGTATAATTTTCGTTTATATTTCCACTGATTAATGTTGATAATCAGTCAATGTTATTATGAGTTCAAATACTTATCGACACTAAAGCGTGCTCTATCTCTGCATTGATTAAGTTCAACAATGTGAACTTTCCAAACAACATCGTTATTATTAATAAAACAAATTTGAGAATAAATTGGACCGAGAGTCAGCAAAAAAGTAAAATATACTAAAGCTTAAAATATTATTTCAAAACTTATTTCACAAGATTTTCAATAAGTTCAATGGCTTTTGTAAAGTTTTGAGAATTTCGAATACGATTTGATGCTTCAGTTAATTTAACTTTTAGTTTTTCATTATTCAATAGATTATCAATAGATGTGAGCAATTCTTCTTCAGTACAATTGTAAGGTTCAAGTCGAATACCAAATCCTTTTTCATGGATTCTCTGAGCGTTATCGTATTGATCGCCAAATAAAGGCATTACAATCATTGGTTTACCAAAAGAAAATGTTTCAGTCACTGTATTATTTCCACCGTGAGTTATTACCAAATCTACTAATGGTAAGACTTTAGTTTGTGGAACATATCTCTCACCCCACATATTATCTGCTAATTCAAACTGATTATGAAGTGGTCCTTTCGATACTATAAACTTGTGCGGTGACTTAGCAAGAATTTCAATCAATCTCTTCATGAGATTGACATCTGCAGAACCCATTGAACCCAATGAGAAATAAATCATTTTTCCGGGATTGTTGTTGTTCTCATTCTTAATTAATATATCTGGAAGCTTGAACTCTTGTTCTCCTTGACGTATAAACGCATCAATTCTGAACCACTTTTCAGGCATTGGTCTAACATCTGTATAATCGAGTTCTTCTGGATATCCATATAGATTAAGATATGGTGAATCTGGGATGCATCGACTTCCAGTTATTTCTGGATATCCATTCTCTACTAACCACTTGTTGAGTGTATTTTTTGGTAGCTCAAACAATTTATCCAAAACCTTTTTAAATTCTTTCCATTCAGTTCTGTCACCATTTGTTGGAAAGCCTATAGTTATAACTCAAGTTTTTACTTTATACTCCTCAAAAATTGAAGATACAAGAGATAATTAGTTGCTTAATTGAAAATGAATTCATTGAAATTTATAAATAATTAAAAACGAAAACTCTTTAAAATGTTTCTGAATGCTTCATTCAACTTTCAAATATTAGCATCTAATTCAATTCTATTGTATTACAAATAGGCTTTTGTACAGTTTTTAGGAAAATAGAGACTAAATTTAATCAAAAAGTTTTTCAACCAACAGGACAAATATCTTAATTAATAGACAAAGATCTATACTAACCACTTCCTCTAGGAGGTGTTCGGTCATCTTTGATAGCATCCAATGGGTTACCACTGAGTAAGTAAACCCATGGCTTATCAGAGTAAATTAGTGATGGAAGACCAACATAGTGATCAATAATCAATAGATCAGGATTTCGCCTTTCAATAATAGCATTTAGAATAGGCTCCGTATTTATCCAACTTTTTACAAGTTCATTGAAGACGTCATGTTTGACCATCAGTTTTATCTTTTCTAATGAAGAAATTCCTGACAAAATTCCAGATTTTAATAAAAAACTTGCACCTTGATCTCCAGGCTTTTCAAATTTTTCAGCATTTGGGTCTTCGAGTATTTCCTCGACAAATCCATACTTAACGAGTACTCCTTTCCAAGATTGAGGCACTGCAAAAACTATTTTATGTCCACGATCTCGAAGACGTTCTCCAAGACCTATACATGCGTTTACATGTCCAACAGCATCCAGGGGAACAAACAATATTGTTAACTTTTTGGCCATATTACTCAAAACTGTTGTATCAAGAAGTTGAAAAGTTAGGTTTATTGCAAATCAATGGCTCTATAAAACGATAACTGCCTGCTTTAAATTTTCAATTAAAAGTAAAAATGATACTGAGAGAATCACTTTAATATTTGATGATCAAAACTAATTGATGACAGTTAACTCCAGATTTATTCAAAAGTTTCAACAACACTAATTCATTTTTGTACGTTTGAGTGAAATTCTCGTGTTTAATACTGTCGGTTGTATGAATAGAAATTGTATATAAAATATAGTCTATTTATAGTAAAAGTATGCTGGGAGGAAGGTATTGCTCAAAGTAAATTGGATATTACATTATCTGACATAATTGCAAAAGTTGCAGTTTGTTAACAAATGATTTTTAGACCGACAACATTCGCTTTATTTTTACAGAGAAACAAATCAATTCAAATTGAAATTGCGTATGAAAACACTCATAGTAGTTGTACTCATTTAATAATTCGAAACATTTGAACGAACTCATTATTGGATCGATTATTTTATTCTAAAATTGATAAAAATGACAAACTAAATAAACTTTTAAGTGGGTAAATGTTATTTTGTTCTACAGTCACACAACAATAGTTTCATTTTCTACTAAGCTCTTCAAGTATTTACGATCGACTTTCCCAATAATAGTTCGAGGAATTTCATCAACAAAAATGACACCACCTCGAAGTCGTTTATGAAATCCCATATTTTCTGCAAACAAAATATTTTTATTAATCATTGAATACAAAATTATTCTGAATCTAAAACCTTCAACAAATTTAACCAATTCTTCTTCAGTCACTTCAGAACATTTTTTCACATAAGCTCTTGGATACTGTCCATCAGTTACGTGCTTCACACCGACAACAGCCGCAGCTTCGACTGATTCGTGAGTTAATAATAAACTTTCGATCTCTGCGGGAAATACAGACCAGGCCTTGAACTTAATTAACTCTTTCAGTCTATCAGTAATGAAAATTCTTTCCTCTTCATCATAATATCCAATATCTCCCGTATGAAGCCATCCATCACTATCTATTGCAGTTTTAGTTGCGCTCTCATTATTTAAATATCCCGAAAATATTTTCGGTCCTCTGAGATATATCTCTCCGTCCATATTAGGTCCCAAACTTTTTCCTGTATTTAAGTCAACGATTTTCAATTCGACATTTTCAGAAATAAGACCAACACTTCCAATTTTAGAATTAGAAATATCTACAGCTGTAATGAATTCTGTCATGCCATAAACTTAATTGAAAATTAAAAAATGTTTCATTAATACCGTAATAATTCTATGAAATACTATTCATTAAAAATACTGATACAAACTTTCACCAAAAATAACATTGTATTTTTCCTTCAGTCCTTTGGCTACATCTATGGGAAATTTTGAGCCTCCAGTTACTATGAACTTTAGACTTGATATATCATCTTTATCTTTGAGATCTCCGTTCAATAATCGATTTCCAAAATAAGGAAACAATGGCAAAACATTAATTTTATACTTTTCTATTGACTGTACAATTAATTCTTCATCGATCTCTTCATATATCACTATAGTTTGTCCCGAACTAATCCACGCGAGTGAAAACAAAGTACCACTTATGTGTCCGAATGGGTAAACTTCGGCAATGATCACATTTTCTCTCGATTTCAGACCAAAGAATAGATGAAATGATTCTAAATTTGCTATAATAGTAAAGTGTGTAATCATTGTTCCTTTTGGTAAACCAGTTGTACCAGAAGTATAAACAATCGTGAACAAGTCTTCTTTGGGTTTAATATCAAAATATGGAATTTTCTCTAACTTTTCATCATTTCCTTCACTCAGTAGTTGATTGAATGGCAGAAAATTATCATAACTACCATCAAATACAACCACCAATTTTATTTGTTTGTTTATTTCGTCGTTATTTTCATCTTTCAATACATTATGGACAATGTGTGAGTTTGACACTGATGTGAATATAAAAGTTGATCCACTGTCTCGGATATGATTTTTGAGTTCAAATATACCATTAGCTGGTTTGACGGGTGTGAATGTGTTACCCAAGAGGTAAATGGCAAATTGTAATATAGCGTACTCTAAATTATTTTGACTAAAACAAAGAATTATATCTGATTTTGTGATCCCTCTTTTGATTAATGCAACTGCAATACTATTTGCTTTAGATATCAATTGTTTTGCAGTTAATTGTATTCCAGTTTTATTGTGAATCTAATTTAATAAAAGGTTTCTCGAAAATTAAGTTAATATGATTTATTTAAAATTTACTAAATGCTTACGAGACATATATTGTCCTCAAGTTTTTCCAGTTTACTCATTAGATATTGACCAACAGATACATTCGGTATTTCATAAGATGGAGATCTAGATTTTAATATTATTTCTTCCGATATTTGGAAAGCCATCGGAGTTGTTATAATTGAAAATGAACTTTGTCAACCAACAATCTCTATAAGATTCGAATGAGTTTTGTGAGAAGAAAAACTACTTCAACCTTAAGAATAAGTATTTGATGAATACAACTTTAGTAATATTTCGAAACATAATCAATTTTTCGAAATACTGTGCTCAACCGAATAGAGAATTTGCTCAATTATCTTAAACCAAATCAATCGAAATTTAGATAAAATTTAGACTCAAACTTATATCACGGTTTGATAGCGTTTGTACAAAAAATATTGCCTTCAATAGTCGTCATGTCGGATTATACTGCAATGATTTTTTGCCAAACATTAGTTTTTAAATAATCAAAACCATTATTAGGGGATTATTAAACAAAAATAATCTATGATTTACGATTTTTATCTTTTGTTTACATCCAAAAAGCATATTCGCATTAAATGTGTGGTTACTAATACTAGACTTAGTTCATGCCTTTTCAGTGCATCAAAACTGTTCCCATAACTACTTAAAAGAAAAATTTTGCTTCTTCTCAATGTTCGAGACTTTGATCTAGACTTTAGAGATAAGTGCAAATAAAATGACAGAAAACCTATTCATTGATTATTGAGTTTGTGATAAACAAATGTGCAATTATTGTGAAGTACATCTGCCTCGATCCCTGATGCGTGCAGATCATAAATGAGGGTAATTATCGAAATTTCCGAAAACTAATTATTTCCTATGTTTCGTATGCAAAAGTCAAATTATGCCCTTTTCGTAGTCAAAGATAGTATAATTTCGCATATATATACATTATAAAGGAACAATTAGAAGGTTTATACATAAGTATAGTGCAATTATACGTTTGTCTTATCAAATACATGTGACATAGTTATAAAAATGTTAATCAAAACAATCCCTCTTTTTAATTATGAATCACAATGTCTCAGAAGAGGAGCAAAAGAATATAAGAGGTATTCATTTAGACACAAATTGTATTAAACTAAATAATATGTGAATAAAAAATAAAAATGTCCTCCTCTGTCCCCTTTTTCGAATTGCTTAAGTCCTCCCGTATAGCAGTCATGACGCGGTCACTCTAGGCTTGGAGTTTTCGAGCCTATGGACAACATTAATATACAAAACTATTGTTCAATCACTTGATCAAAATTTATGAACAAAACTTAACAATCGATTGAAGAATGATAAGCAAGATATTTATTAGCACACATACCGTGAATTAACTTTCGACTAACTTTGATTAAAATTATTGACTAGTGAATGAAGTCATTGATTTTGGGTTACTATTAGACATTAATTGTGTGAATATGTAATGAATCATATATGAAGTTAAATACTTTTTCATGAATAATTCAGTTAGAAAATACTTAAAAAATTTGCTGCACGTGCATTGATCATTGGTTAATAAAAGTGAGACGTACTTTAATCTCACGACCTAAAGCTTGATTATCAACTAGAGATGCGGATGGCGTCTGATGGAGGGCTAGTTTCCATTAGAGGTCGAGTGTGAAACTCTAAACCCGTGGGGAACCCGTAAATAGCCCAAACCCATACGGGTTTGGGTGGGGTTGAGTCGGGTTTGAAAAATTTTTCTCGAAAGCCCGTACATAAATATAATTATTTTATTTTTAAAAATCAAACGCTAGTTGTGTAGATAAATTTATTGAAATCAACTGCAGAAAGTATTAATATCTATAATACACAAATTTCTGAAAAAAGTATTACCACTGATGTTAAAGTTGACTCTTCAGTCTCGAAGACTTTATTTATTGCAGAGAAAACAGTTTCAATCAATGGTAGTTACGTTGAAGTACAAAATTATTTGGATTTAACGCACAGTTTTATACTAAACGCTCCAATAATACAATTTTTGGTACAAAATAAACTCAAATAAGATGCTCGAAGAAAAATCCGCACAAGATTCAATTATATATAACTTTCTTATTAGTGAATGAAAACGAAAGAAATTTTACATAGAATTAACCTAACAATAGATAAATAATTTTAGTTTAGGTAATTGCTGATGATGGCCTGTTATCCATAACTACAAGTATTCGAGTTCTAATACACGAAAATAGGCTTTGGAAATAGTTTTCTGACGGTTTCTTCATTTATCTTTTAATTTTTCGATCAATTATTCAACAAATTCAGTTTTAAGAGATGGATGTGCAAAATATGATTCACTACTGTAACCATTTAAACCATCAATTGTCAATAACTTTCGTCATCTCCTATTATGTGTTTTTAGTTATGACTTTAGTGCACGCATTCTCAACTTATTTAAACAATTTTTTGCCTTAGTATTTGATTTTTATTGTTTCTTAGAGCAGTTTTTATTTGAAGTTTTCTGATTTCATGTTTAACTAAATAACTTTTAGCAGTTTTATAGAAAATATTTAGTTCTTTTTAAAATTTTTCATAACTTTTATAAATTGTTTAACATTTTGTTCAGCTTATTCTTTCATTCTTTATTATTTTTGGGCTTTCAGCCACTGCCAGGCTTTCCTCTGAGTTGTTTCCACTTTCTACTCGATTTATTATATGATAAACAGCTTTAGGGCTCACTTTCTGTTTTTAAAATGATTTGACAGCACTTAGTTTTTATCTATATTTTTTTAATAGAAACTTGCAATGAACATTTTACTATAGCTTCGAATTAACGTTTGTATATTTACTAATTATATTAATTTATGTGAACTATGTTCAATTCTAGAAACTACAATAACTACGGGATTAGTTCATATACTCAGATATTTTGGAAAGCAATCTATATGTGTATTACATATAGGCTAATTTTGCGCGGATTTTTTCTCTGAGCATCTTATCCGCGTCTTTTCATAATTTTAAGGCTACACTTGTATTGCACTATCTGATAAAAGATCATCCCTTGATCCAAGTAATGTGGGTAAATTACTATTTACAAGATCAAAATTTGATTTCTATAAAAAAAATAACTGACAATACAATAATTTTATAGTAATGAATTATAGTAGTGAATGCCCTTTATAAAATATTGAATTATGAACATTTGTCATTTTTACGGGTAACCCGTTTACAACCCCTTACGGATACGGGTTGGGTTAGGCTAGAGAAAAAATCACTGGTTGGATTAGGTTTGAAAATTTAGCTTATGCTCGAGCTCTATCTCTGTTAACTGTTAATATATGCACAGTACTACTATTGCGCTTTCTCTTGTTAAATATACCTTATAATACATGAGTAACCCCTAGGATACTCATGCATCACTTTATTCTAGTTACTATTGAAGATTAATAAGTTTTTAACTATAGACATGCTAACACTTTTAACACTACTTAGTACAACAGTCAACATTAACCTTGAGTTTATAGTGAATTACAACTGACTACAAATAGTTTAGCCTTAATCCCTTATGTGTACAGGTAAAAAGTACACACACACACACACACCACTAAAATTCAATGACTATTGAATCGTCTTTATTATAAAGGTATACATATATTTAAGTACTTATATTCAACAATGAATGCAACAGATAAGAAGCAAAGGATTGAATCTCCAGTTATTTATTTTTAAAAATCATTAGTGATAGTTACTAATTTAAACTATTGAATTTTTGTTTATTTTAAGCTTAACTATTACTTTTAGTCAATTTTTTACTTAATTGGCTCATGGCCTTACTGTTACACTCATCTTCCAATATAGTGTACTAAATAAGTGATCAAATGTTTAAAAGTTAGCTGTTCAAGCATTAGTCTGGGATTGATAAAACTATTCACTTATATTTATACTTTTATTTAATAAGAAATCGTTTTCACCTGTTGTACATTTACTCCATGAATTGTATGTCAATGATTTCACATCCGAAGACGACATTCAGTTCCACTTTTACTCGATTTTTGACATTATTCTAATTAAAATACATTGAAATCGAGATCATAGGTAATCATAATCCGATTTTCCGATAATTATGCTCATAGTGAAAGTGAAATCAGCTTAACAGTCAATATAGAAGTGAAAGATAACTGAATTGGCAGTTATTAACCTTCTTTCGTATGGCATATAAATAGCTTCAATAAATGAAACTTATTTTAAATAAACTTATTAAAATATGAAAATGTAAGAGAAAGATCTGTATTCGATAGTGTTTATATAGTTAAGATAATAACTTGAGTTTGCTCGAAAATGTGGTTCATTTCACATAAATGACAGTTTGAACTATTGGTTTTTCCACAATTAGATATAAGTACAAACATATCAATCATTTGTTTATTTTTTTCACTCATTACTATCTGGAAATCATAGAAATTGCAACCTATCAAAGTATATGAACGGCTGACAGGTCTGCATTGATAAATTTTGGAAAACCAATAGTTCAAACTGTGGTTCGTATAGTCGAATGACTTGTTGAGAACGACTGATAAGTTTATTTTCAACTAATATTTATTGGAATAGAGTTGCTTGTATTGATTTTAAATAAATTAACGACTTTTTCTTATCTACGATATGGAAAACACAATTTCTATGTCATAGAATCGCGTCAAACATTTTCAAAAATAGAGAGAAGGCTCGAACGCTTCATTATTCAAAGTCCAAACACTTTATAGGCAATCTAAATTATTCTAAATCAAATATTCAAGTGTGAGAACAGATAACATGTAACTGATTTGATTGCTATTTGGGCGATGGATCACATCTTGTGATGGCTTATTTGGATTGAATGCAAAATATCCTCATAACTAACAGAAAATTGTTTCTCGATGGTTATTACTAATTCAAAACATAGATCATCGATGTGAGCTATAGGATGCGATCGTTTTAAATATTTTTCTAAGTATACTCTCGACACGTCGTTCATTTAAAAGATAGTGCGCTTAATAGTCACTCGAGAGTATATGTGATGTGTGCTAAACATTAGTGTCTATTAGACAAAACTTTTCACGTTTTTAAGACTAGTTTTCGAGTTCATTGATAGTTATTCGACTGCTGTACATATGAACGGTATAATTGTTAGACATAATAGTAAACAAATCAAGTTTGAAACTGAAAGCTCGTGTTCAAAATTAGCAAGTTCTTTGGAGAATCATAAGTATAATAATGTAGTTTTTAACCTGCTGTTTGTAACTAAAGATTACAAAAGTCGAACTGCTAGGTGATCTCAAAAAAGATTATACAATTATACTAATTTTAAGGTATGAAATGCTATTATTACTGTTCTGGCTGATTATAATGCTACATTAACGCGATTGGCTTTTGCTTTGTTTTCCGAGCATCAACAAGTACAAACCAGATTTCTCAGAGGAGAAACCAGAAGATTACGAGTAGAAGTCAAAGACCATGTAGATTTTGGTTAAGTATATAGTTTTCAACTAAAACCTATTGTATAATAGCTTTAAACTTGGATAATAATCACTTCATTCAAGGCTGATTATGGGAACAAAAGTTCTATAAGGATAAGATTTAATTATAATCAAATAATTCTAATAAAATGCATTTCTGTTTTAAGTTCTATGATTTTACATCATTTTTCCAAATTTTCAATTAGATAACAGATGAATCAACAATAAATGATTGAACTTTGAAACGCATAAACTGATTGATTTAGTTATAATTTTACATAAGTCATATTTTTATTGAATCTAATATTAGAGACAATCAGAAACCTTTAAATTTCATTCTACACACAAAACTATTCATGATTATCTGAGAATTATCGTTAGAAGATTCCCTATTAAGGGACGCTAATGCTGAAGTTTGGGACGCTTTGAATTTTAGACAATTCAGTCTATAGTCAGCCTTTTATATAACTTAGTACTGGTCTATAGTTAAGTTATTTATTTTGAGTTTATAATTAAATTATGCCAAGTGAGAAAAAGAATACGACGAGGACTGTAAACAAGCGAAACATGTGTGTCCTATAATTTTTATTCATTTAGATGAAAATTAACGTAAAAATAGTTTCAAAACTAATGATTAAAGTTTACATCTTTGTTTTTCTTAATAAAACGATTTTATTAGATATTTATTTTACTCAATTGGATAAATAAAATTTTTAAATTAAAAAGTTAATGTTAAAATCTAGCTTAATGTTGACCTTTAATTTATAGTAAGTTACAACTGACTGCAAATAGTTTTGCCTTAATCCCTAATGCCTACAGATCAAAAGTAATCTAACTTAGTAAGAACTTAGTGTAAAATTTTTAACGCTAATCAACCGAATTTTCATTTGTATTTAAAAGATTAAAATTAATTATTAAAATAACATTTTGTTAAACTTGAGCTCAATTATATCAATGGCAAAGCTTTCGATTTAAAGAGCAAGTAAGTAGATTATTAGATCTTGCATTTTAAATATTGTAATATTTATGAAATTTAGTATGATTAAATGAGTTCGCGTTGCATCTAGTTTTGTTTGTTGGTCATTTACATAGACAATTGGTAATAAGGAAACTCACTAGCTTACTCAGAATATTTTACGGAATTTACTTTAGATTGAAATAAGCTATTAGTAAGCAGTACCAGTCTAACTATACCAATAAATTAAGTTGTTAATCAAGTCAGGTTAGGAAGGTGAATCACGTAGCGCGCTCGGAGTAGGAGATTGACGTACGTAGGCTCTGTGTACGAATGAAAGAAATGACTCTAATATCTAATATCTATGAAAACGACGCACAAACAAAACGAACTGCAACGCGAAGACTTACCGTTAAATGATGTTCTCAACTTTTAAAACAGAATAATAATCAAAATTTCACTTTTTGAATAAATTTCTTCAATTAAGTTTCTCTAATTCAGATTCATCCTCAGAAAATTATCAATATAAATAGAAATGCATTCATTACGAGTTTAGACTTTCATAGACTTTATTTTAAAACTTCAATATTTCATGTGTTGCTATTACATAGAATACACCGTCTAAGAATGAAATTTCACGTAATTTAAGACCATTTATACGCTTATCGAAATGTACTAGTCTCATTGCAAAAGAGCTCACTATTGTATATCAATGATCTCACATCCGAAAACAATAATAAATTCTACTTTTGCTCAATTTTTAACAATTTTCTAATTAAAATACAATGAAATCGAGATCATGGGAAATTACAATCAGATTCTACGATAATTATGCTCTTAATGAAAGCGAAACCAGATTATCAGTCAGTATAGAGGTGAAAGATAACCAAAGAAAGGAATTTTCTGGCTCAAAAAAGCCAAATCGATCGGGATTCGTGAACTTAAAAGAGTGAAATCGGGGCAAAAAACGAAATAATTGGGAAATAAAGCTCTTTATTGAATATTATTAAACGATAAAATTTCAATCTATACACTGAAAACTGATAAATAAGTTTGAAATTAGTTTTTAAGAAATTTATTGTTATTATTTAAGAAAAATGATAAAAGTTTTCAAGTCTAAACTCTATATTTTTCCAGTTAGTAAATTTTTGTATTGAGAAAAGACCTTTCGACATCTACAGAAACATTAAAATTTTTCATCTTTTGAAGAAATATTCATAAGGTTCAAAGTATAAAACATTGGATTAGAAACGACTTCAGAACCATTCCTATTTTTACAACGAACTGTTAACATACTGCTACAACAAATAACGGAAAATTCATATATAGAGTTCTCCCAAGCCAAGAAGTGGTGCGCCACTCAAAACATTCTCAAAATATCACTTAATACAAGTTAAGAATTTTAAATTATTTTAAGTTATTGTCATTGGAATTACTAATTAGAAAATTAAAAAAATTTTAAATATGATTTATTAACATTTAATATTTTAAAACTAAATTTGTGTAAACCTATTCTCATAGGCCTAATGCTGTGACACTTGCGCGCAAAACTTCGAGCCCAATATATTGATTACTAAGAGAATGAACTTTATTCTTGACATTGGATCAATATGTCAAAACTTTGACAAGCTATTATACAGGGTCCGTTTTACTTGTTAGCCACTGAAAATGTTTAATAACTTTCTAATTACAATCAATAGAGAAATTAAACTTTGCTCAATTATTCTTTACTTTATGACAAATAAACTTTAGCTGTTTTGATTTAACTCTAACAATTCATAGTCTAAAAATTTAAACAAAATGTCACTATCAATAAAATAACGTGTTTTCATAAAAAAAAATTATTTCATTAATTAGAAAACTAAAGACCCGAATAAAGAGTGTCTAAAACCTATATGCGAGAATATGGTAAGAGAAGTATTCCCTATAGAGCAACAATTAAAAATATTGTATTGAAATCAGAAATATGGGCAGTGTATGTGACAAAAAGCCTGTATTGGCTGAAACGAAACTGAACAGTTTCATAAGAGATCCGGAAATTGGCATTAGATGAAGTGTTTCAAAATTATCAATATCCCAAATTTTTGTTATGCGGCATCAAAAACTCTTAAGATGCGTCCCTATCGCATAGAAATTGCTCAAGAATTGAAAGAAACAATTGTCCAAACTTTGCATAAGGTTTCTGAAAATATCGTAATCGAGTTCGGATGTGTCTGACCATGAATGGTATACACTTCCGGTAGTTATAAACTGAGTTCAATTATCACAAAATAGAGAGTAATTGAGTAAAACTTAATTTTTTTAAATTAATTGTAATTAAAGAGTTATCAAACTTTTTCAGTGGCTTACAAGTGAAAAACGTCTTGTATAAGGTTCTAACTTCTTTTTAAAGCTAAAATCTGAAAACATTAAAGTCTGCCAAAGCCGATTCTTATGAGGACTTCTTATACACAAAGATAAAGTTGTTAATCATATATCGATTTAAAGAGATTTCTTAATTGAATAATTCAAATGAAGAACTTGGATACACTCCACTTATCCAATGTGATTATGTATGAAAATAAAAATTCTATTCGAATAGGATTTAATTATGATCAAACAATTCTAATAAAATGCATTCCTATTACAAGTTCAATGTTTTTGCATCAGTTTTTTCAAATTTTCGACTAAATAACAGATAAATCAATAATAAATTATTTAAGTCTAAAATGTACAAAATCATAGATTTGGTTTAGTTATAATTTGACAACCATATGAAAACCTTATTTCCAAAAGGGCTTAAAGGACATTTTTAGAGAAATTGAGTTAACTATTTGTTTTAATAGATTTTTGGGTGAGAAATCCGATAAATATATATGTTTCTCTCTAAATCTAGTCTCTCATATGTGAAATTGATGTTGAAATTCGAGGTTTTTCCAGAAAGGCTTAAAATTTTCAGAGATTTTTTCCAAAAGGGCTTAAATACAATCTATCAAATAGGAAATCAGAAATCTATCATATGACTCGCACATGTTAGGCATTTCAATACTTATTTGACTGATATATCAACATAAATAAAATTAATTATAGTGATTATTAGTAATTTCAGCCAATAATATTTAAAAAAAGTTATGTATGATATCAATGATTCTTATTTGGAAAGCGTTTCAAACGAATATCTTGGTGTGGGCAGAAAAAGAAAATTAAATGCCAATAATTGGAAGAAAAATAAGAAAAAGTATGAAATTTACTCATCAAAAGGTAAAACGCCCAAAATATCATGCAGTCATTCAAGTCAGTTCTGTGATGCTATGAGTCTATCAAATGATGTGATCAAAGCGATTTTTGATAATTTCTATATGAAACCGGATAAATTATCACAAGATTCCATGCTATCAGCTTTGATGACTTCAGATATCCCCACAAGAAAAAAATCTAAAATCAACAGCAAAATACGAAATATTACTACAATTTATTATATCCCTAATGGAGAAAGAATGATCAAAGTCTGTGCAAAGACATTCAGATCGATATTCCAGGTCAGTGAAAAAAGAACTAAAAACATTACTAAGTATGTTAAAATTAATAACAACATAAGACCTGAAGGAAGAGGTGGATCGAGATTAACACCAATTCAACTGGAAGATAGGATGAGTAAAATTGAAAAAATAAGAGAACACATCAGCAAATTCAAATGTATTCCTCATCATTATAACAGAAAAAACTCGAATAGACAGTATCATTTTTTCCAACTTGAGTGTAGCAGAGATGCACAGACAGTACCATATTGAGAACAGCGCTTTTAAAGTCTCTTATTTGCAATACTACAATGTTTTTGTCTCTGATTTCAATATTGGTTTCGGCACTCCGAGAAGGATATTTGTTCTTTTTGTGTCAAATATAATTGTATCATTCGCACAGAGACTGATATAGATAATAAGAAAAAAATGATTTGTGAACTTATGCTACATAAACACAGAGCCAGAAAATTTTATGAATTAATGAATGAAGTTGAAGAGAATAGAGTGACAATATGCTTCGATCTGATGCAAAATCAAGAACTTCCGAGAACTCCAGTCACAGAAGCATATTATTCAAGACAACTCTGGGTTTATTTTTTAGGGATTGTTATTCACCGAGGGAAAGACTCAGTACAAAGTCATGATGATGTCTTTTTCTACACATGGGCTGAATATCAAGCTGGAAGAGGCTGTAACGTGATCGGTAGTGCAGTCTACAGCTTTCTCAATGATTTTTTGAAAGATGACAAAAATAAAAACTTAAAGTCAATTCGTATGATATGTGATTCATTTAGAGGACAGAACAAGAACTATGCATTGCTGACAATGTTCAACATTCGTGCAATTCAATTCAAAATTGAAATCGAATGGATATTCCCAATAGTAGGACATTCATACATGCCACCAGATCGAACCTTCGGTAGAGTTGAAAAGTTTATAAGAAAGCATGAAACATTATTAGTTCCTGAAGAATACTATGAAATTTTTAATAAAGTTGGTCAAATACGCAAAATATCTGTAGACTGGAAGCTCTTTAACTGGAAAACATTAGCATCAAACATCTTGAAATCAAAACAAACATTCAAAATTTCTGAAGCCAAGAGAATCATAATAAATCCTAATAAAAAGCTCAGAATTCTCGCTAAGTCATATAGCGGTTCATTTAATCAATATGATATTCTAAAAAGAGGCAAAAAATTTAATAAAACGAATCTAAAAGAATTATCTTTGAAGAGTTACGTGAAACCCATCAAACTTAATGATATAAAAAAACTAATTGCGAATATTGGTATCAATGAAAACCACGAGGATTCAAATTTTATAAATACGTGGAAACTGAATCACAATTTGGTGTTCTCTCAAGTGAAGAGGAAGATTAATTTTCTATTATAATAGGATCCCAATTGATAATTATTGGCATAAAGAGCAACACTAAGACAGATCTAGTAATAGTTACGCATGGATTTAGGCCTTTATGGAAAAAAGCTTTTAATTTTTTCCAAAAGGGCTTAAATCCAAAAATCATATATAGAAAAAACTTTGTTCAAGGTGATTAGAATTTTTTTCTCATTATTTTTCTATCCAATATCAATCAAAATATTAATAAAATTTGATTACTTCTAGCATTTTTCGCGCGTATCATTCTTGAAACGTCTTTTATATTTTTCTCTAACTTCCATCTTTTGGATTTAGGCCCTTTTGGAAATAAGGTTTTCATATGATTATTATAATTCTAGAAATAAAGGCACGAACAGTAAACTTTAAATTACATTTTATACTTGAGGCTATTTACGAATTTAATTAACGCTTTATGATTTATCAGTTAATTTATCCGATCACACACCAATAACTTCGTTTTTGACTAAATTCTTAAAGTAACCTCGATCAACTTTTCCAATAAGAGTTCGCGGAATTTTATCAACAAATATGACACCACCTCGAAGTCGTTTGTGAAATCCCATATTTTCTATAAACAAAATATTCAACTAATTATTGAATTCAAAATAATTCTTAATTCCAAACCTTCAACAAATTTAACCAACTCTTCTTCAGTCACTTCGGAACATTTTATCACATAAGCTCTTGGATACTGTCCATCAGTTGCGTGTTCCACACCGACAACAGCCGCAGCTTCGACTGATTTGTGAGTCAATAGTAAACTCTCGATTTCAACGGGAAATACAGACCATGTCTTAAATTTAATTATTTCTTTGATTCTATCAGTAATAAAAATTCTTTCCTCTTCATCATAATGTCCAATATCTCCCGTATGAAGCCATCCATCACTATCAATTGCAGATTTTGTTGCACTCTCATTACTCAGATATCCTGAAAACATTTTCGGTCCCCTGAGATATATCTCTCCATCTTTATTAGGTTCTAAACTTTTTCCTGTATTCAAGTCAACTATTTTCAATTCATCGTTTGCTGCAACAACACCAACACTTCCGATACCACGATTATTATACTCTAAAGGTGTCAAATATTCAGTCATTCCATAACCTTAATTGAAAATTGATTAATAGTTTAGCACTAAGACAGTCAATTGTTAGTAATGAGAAGAACAGTTTTTAATACGAACCCTCACGAAAAGTGACATTGTACTTCTGGATTAACCTTTCAGCCACATTCTTAGGAAATTTAGCACCTCCAGTGGACATCATTTTAACACTTGATAAGTCATATTTATCTTTGAGATCTCCATCCAACAATCGATGTCCAAAAGCCGGAAAAATAGGTAAAATATCGATTTTATATTTTTCCACGGATTGCAATACGACTTCTTCACTGGCTTCTTCATAGATAACTAAAATATGTCCTCTACTGATCCAGGCTGGAAGCGTTATGGTACCACTCGCGTGTCCGAACGGGTATGTTCCTGAGATAATCGAACCTTTTGATAATCGGTTAGATAAAGAACTAAATGCCTCTAAATTCGCCACAAAAGAAAAGTGTGAAATCATTGCTCCTTTTGGTAAACCAGTTGTACCAGAAGTATAAACAATTGTGGCCAAGTCTTTGGGTCTAACATCGAAATAAGGGATTTTTTCTAACTTTTCGTTATTTCCTTCACCCAATAATTGATTGAATGGCAGAAATTTATCATAACTACCATCAAATACAACCACCAATTTTATTTGTTTGTTTATATCGTCGTTATTTTCATCTTTCAATACATTATGGACAATGTGTGAGTTTGACACTGATGTGAATATAAAAGTTGATCCACTGTCTCGGATATGATTTTTGAGTTCAAATATACCATTAGCTGGTTTGACGGGTGTGAATGTGTTACCCAAGAGGTAAATGGCAAATTGTAATATAGCGTACTCTAAATTATTTTGACTAAAACAAACAATTATATCTGATTTTGTGATCCCTCTTTCGATTAATGCAACTGCAATACTATTTGCTTTAGATATCAATTGTTTCATAGTTAACTGCGTTCCAGTTTTATTATCAATCTTAATCAGGGAAAAAATTAAAAATTGAATAAGATTTTTTACCCAAAGGAATATATTTTTAGTTATTAAAATGTGAGAAAATCTTTAGATTTATGATACTCTGTAACTAAATAACGAGTTTACGAACTCATACTCATTACATAATTAAGTTTTTAATTCTAATTTCCTACGAAAGTCTTTCTAAAACTCATTTAATTCATATTAATACTTTCAAACAGAACAATATACCAAAAAATCATTTTCTAAACATTTCTCGTTATAAACTTTGGCTAAACTCTTAGATAAAGAAAATTTTAGACACAATATGGAGCGCATATAAAATATCAACTTTTGTTTTATATAAAAAGTTAATAAATTAACTTATTTCAAAATAATTACACGAGTAAAATTCTCATATTTTGTCTATCAATTCATTCTAATAACTTACGAGACATGTATTGTCCTCAAGTTTTTCCAGTTTACTCATTAGATATTGGCCAACAGATACATTTGGTATTTCATAGGATGGTGATTTAGATCTCAGTATAATTTCTTCAGGCATTTTGAAAGCTTTTAGATTTCTCAGTTTAAAATCAACTTTCCTCAATCAATATTTTCAATAAATTCTGAATATGATTCTTGTAACAATACAAACTTAATGTGTTTAGGTCTTAATCATTTGACGAAATACAACTTTTATAAAATTTTGAAATACTATAAATTTCTTGAAGTCACGTGTTTAATTGAATAGCAAATATCGACAAGCAAATTAATCAAAGTTCAGATAAAAGACTTTCAGACTTAAAGTACAATCTGATAGCATTTATATTGAAAATGTTGCCTTCAATGATAAAAAAAAGTCTGATTAAAACGAAAGAAAGTCATATAATTTTGTGCTAAACATCGTTTTACATAATCAAAAGCATTGTAGTATGAATATTAAACACGAAATAATCTTTGATTTATGACTCGTCTTATGATTCTACTAGTGGTGGAAAAAAGTTTCTAAGAAACTTTCCCAGGGAACTTTCTAAAAATATTTTCAAGAGGTAATTTCTCTTTAAAATTTGTAGGTAACCTCTATCTTATAATTTGAACTTGTACTAAACTTCTACCTAATCCGTTGTTTGTTTACCTATTTGTTTGTTTATTTATTGCCTTCCCTGGAAATTTCCCATTTTCTCTGGAGAAGTGCAACTCTTTCGAACTGTAATCCGTGTCTATATAAGAGGGGCAATAATTTGTAAAAAGGACTACTTATTATTTAGTCAATAAAATCATTTTGAACAAAACAAGTCTCTTAAAATATTGCTGTAGTCAGACTGCAAAATTAAAGTCGACTACAAAAATTGAGAAATTTCTCTTGTAAACCTCTTATTGGATAATATGAACCCTTCATAGCATGATATTAAACTCCCATTAGAACAAGATTAAGTGATCGAAAATAATTTATATTATTAAAACTTATTCATTCACTAATTGATATTCAAATTCGCTAACATTTCATGACTATTTTAAAAATTGCAGACGGTTATCAAACAGTAATCACTATTTAAATAAAACTTCTCTTATTTGAGATATAGTTTAGTTTTTGAAGTTATTTTGCCTTTATAAACATTAAGTGATCTTATATTCATAAGGGCTTAAAATCAGTTATTAAAAACATTATACTTTTTCATGAATCTGAGGGAAATTATATCTCAATGGAAAGAAATTTTCTCGTCAAAAGATATTTTTTGGAATTTTCCAACACTAGTTTCTACCAAAAACACATGTTTACGCTAATTTTCGATGCAAAGCCTATTCTAAACTTGTTGAGTGCATTTGACTGTCCTTGTCATCACTTAAAAGATAAATTTTAGTTTTTCTTCAGTGTTCAAGACTTTGATCCAACTCTAGAGACAAGTACAAATAAAATTACAGAAACCTCATTCATTATTTAGGTTGTGATGAACAAATGCAGGCCCATCTCTAACAAATGTAACACTACTTGAAGTATTACACACTCAATATTAACCATGAACTTTTTATTAAATTACAGCCGATTGAGAATAATTTTGCCTCAATCTCTGGTGCGTGTAGATGAAATAGTAGGTATAGCATAAACACTGAATGATTTCTGAGTCTTATTTTATATCAGAGTATCAAATGAATGATCAGGTCATTAGAAATTTGTTGTTCAAGCATTAGTCCGAAGATGATAACTATTAGCTAAAAGCTTAACTATTATTTGATGGAATTTAGTGCAGAATTTGCAGTTGTTTCTGGGAAAGTGGCCAATTTCATATTATCAAAACCCACTCTTCTGTCTCTATGAGCAGATTTTGCCCCTTTTATCAAAATAAATACATTAAATATTATAAACTTGAGGTTTAGTAAATTTACTTATTAATCGTATTATATATAATCGTACCAACAACAATGATATAGTATAAAGTCATATAAAAGAGGACAATGCAATATAAATAGTAAAAGCCATTGTTTCATCATAAGTTTCATTGTTTTCAAGTTAAAGTTAATCTCATTTTATAAGTTAAACACATGTGAATATTTGTTTTTGAAGAGAGCCTTACATTTTAGATTACGAGTGTAAGAAGTATTAAAGGTGATTTTTAATTCGAAGTCAATTCAGATTATTAACAGTTTAGATACTGATTCAACTTTTCATATCTTTATCGAAATTTTAGTACAGTTGAACTTGACTTCAGTACAGTTTGATAAGGATAAGAGTTAGCACTAATAATCATTTGTAAAATATGTAAATCATTGATGTTATACTATTTTTGTTTTGTACTATTAGAACTTTCGCTATAAGACTTATCTCAGTATTATTTTGCCATTAGTTAATAATTGAATAATTAACTGAATTCAAAACTTAAATATAACATAGTAGTAGAGTAAAACTCGTACTTGTTTTCACTGATTACCAGTCATAAATCCTATTTCATAAGAATTTAATTGATAAAAAGTAGTTATAGAAACAAAAGTTTTATAAAGGTCACAACTTTTTATTTAAAGTTAAAATGAACTCAACAATGACTAATACAAGAAAATACCTCAAAATATAACATTTTATTACTTCTAAACTTTAAGTAAAAATTATTGTAAAATACAAAATAAACATTAATACGTCTTAAAGTGGCCCTCATTTAAAAGCTGATCAAAAGCTTTAGTGCTAGATCTCTACAATAATTGTGGTAATGTTATTTGCTTTGTTTGAAGATTGAACTATAGTCAGAAAACTATCGATAAGTGGGTTAATAGAAGGGAACGAGAGAGAACTATTTCAGTAAAATGATTAATCATAGAGGAAAAAGTTTTTACATGGCTTTGGTTTTTGAGCTTTTTAAGATTGAAATTTCAACCCTAAAATTACTCCTTTTCAAGTACAACTTTTATTCTGTAACGATTTTATGCGTTTAAGACACGAATTGATCGTTAATCACCGGATAACCACTAATTGATTTAGCCGGTGATTAACAATTAATTCGTGTATTAGACGCATAAAAATCGTTACACATGGCGCATTTTTTGAGGCCAAATGGCATAACGCACCATTTATAATGACCTCAGTTATGACGAATGCTGTTTTCGGAATGCTCTTCGGTTATTTCAATGTGCCATTACCCTATGCGATGTTAAGTGTGGTGAAATACTGGGCACCATGGAGCCGATCAAGTACTTCTTGAATGTTTGGCATTGGCATGCAATCATCGATGGTAATGTCATTTAGACGACGATAGTCCACACAAAGTCGCTTGGAACCATCCTTTTTCGGCACTAAAGTGACCGGAAAGGCCCAAGGGCTATTGCTATGACGGACGTGACCTCTTCTTAAGGTCGACTATTTGGCGTCGGTTTTCGTCACAATCTGAATGTGGACACCGATAAGAACAGAGAGAGAGAGATAGAGATAGATAGATAGAGAGAGAGAGAGAGAGAGAGAGAGAGAGAGAGAGAGAGAGAGAGATAGTGGGTGTGAAACTGTAGATATGTGGTGTCTTGCAATTTATATACGACCAATGTCTATGCCGTGTTGACTAGATGTTTTTATATGCTTCTGAAGAAGCTCACTAAGAAAACCACTTTGTTCTGTGTCTAAATGATGTGCGACGAAGCGATATTACTTGGGATCACTGCGACAGTAAACTCTTGTTCTTGATATCGACTTGTAAGTCAAAGGACTCAGCGATATCAAGCTCAATAAGGAGTGGATATGCAAAATGTTCCATAACATGTAAAGTGACGGGTTTGGTATGATTATTGATTGTTAAACTTGTTTAAATGCGACCAACGCTTCGAGTGATACTATTTATTTGGTGAACAAGAATAGAAGAACCAGGAATAGCTAAAAAGTGAAGAATTTGTGCAAGCTTGTATGAAATGATGTTGATAGTAGTACCAGTATCTACGAAAGCGTGCACTGAGATGAATTTTGTATAATAACAAGAATATTGATGAACTTGAAGATTTGCCGCGAATTCAGTTTGAATAAAGGAAAACTGTACTCTGAAAAAACCGTATTCGAAGTCTGTGTGCTCGTATTACTATGTTTTTTTCTTGCTGAGGGCTTCGAGGACTGAGCTCTAAATTGAAACGGTTGTCGATATCTTCGATTTGGGCACTCGTTGTTCCAGTGCCAACTGGTTTCGTTTTGCTGTAATCAAAAACGACATGGAGTTGGAGGGCGAAAACATCTTGCATCTATGGCTGAGTAAACCCAATTTGGTTTCGATTGCTTGAACCTCGGGTATTCAGACTTTTGGTGTGTCTCCAGCTGTAATGCTACTTCAATCTAGGAATCGCTATCTGTAGAACGTGCAGCTATGAGCGTCATCTTTCAATTGTGCAGAAGACCCTCATTAGGTTGTATAATTTTTTTCTCACTGAGTTGTGTTTGACGAAGAACACGGATCTTTTCCTGCTATGTCTCAAGGGTTTCCCCTCTGAGAATATATCTCCTTCGAACGTCAAGCAAAGGGGTAGTTGTTGATGTGTCGAGATGTTATCATTTTAGCACAAATAGTTTCCCATTGTATGATATTAATTTCAACAATCGCATCACCATACCACTCAAATGCTAGGCCGGATAGGTTGTACATGAGTAATGATATACGGTCAGCATAGGATCGCCCGTCGGTATGAACTTCGAAAAGCTTGAGCCACGTCTGCACTCGAATTGACTTGTCAATTTAATCAAATTTATAAAACTTTGGCTTAATTTCCGATGTTGGAATTGGTGCCGTTGCTATAGCTGGAACTTGAGCTGTCTTCGATTTTGTTTTAGGTGTTGTCATTTTATTATTCTTATTTATTTCATTTTGTTTATACCAATTTATTTGCTTTGTTATTTTTTGTTTATACTTTATTTACACAATAATTATTTAGTTTTAGTTTTTAAATATTGATAAGTTTGGCTTGATGACAATAATGGTAGTGGTAATGATGAACATTCTCCAATAGCTTATCTTTTTGTGACTTTCAAGAGATGAACAGAAATATTGGCCCTTTCTGTCCTTTTTTCAAGAAGTGTTCTTGATGTGTGTCGAAGGGTGATCTCTGAGCGTTCTTCAAATGTTGTACTAAGTTGCTTATTACAAACTTCTACAGATTCCCTACTCACTTGGCGGGTAAGTCTTAATCCTTCGTCAAAACTTTGTTTGGCTCGAGCTGACTGCCGTAAAAGTTGCTTCTCTTTGATTGGGTCCGAAAGACCGTTAGTGCTGAGGCGTAGTGAATGTTGTCGTATGTTCTTGTTTCTCAACAGACGTTTCTTCTGGTCCTTGTAAGGGTTGTTACTGATGGTGATGCGATTGGAACTTGAGATAAATCCGAAATTGGTGTTGAAGTTCGAAGACTCTGTAGATTTTCGGTGGCTATTGACTTCCCAGTCGTTAAGGGCAATTCAGTTTTGTCATCTGTGGTTCCGTGGGGAGGAGTTGTCAGAATTACTGACATGAAATAATAATTGGAAATTCCAGACGACTTAATTCGTAAATGAAACTGGAAATCAAATTGACGCGATGGTATGCACGTAGATAATAAGTTGTAAGGATGTCCAATGAATGAAGATCCTACCGGCTGCGCCACGCGTAACGATTTTTATGCGTTTAAGACGCAAATTAATCGTCAATCACCGATTAACCACTTGATAACTAAATGATTTAATCAGTGGAATCACAATACAACTTATTGTCTACTAATCTAAAGGGTTTGATATGAGGGAATAGAAAGCATATCTAAGAGAAATTGCTTATCCAGCGACCTTATTGTTAAATATATATTAATATTTAGCAAACAATTCAAGACAAGTGTTCTCAACATAGTCTTTATTATATCTAACATAAAATATATTTTTACAATCTTTTGATGCATTAAAAATTGATCAAAACTAATGCTGTACTAGCGGCCAGTTATAGAGCCACTGATAGAGTCAGTGATATTCACAATTTTACCATTATTGTGCGTATGTCTTGATGCATGCGTTTTGGTGCTTTAGTCTTAAAGTTAAGGCTCAGTTTTAAAAGAAATATTCAAACATTAGTCCTGAGGGAAAGCTTTAGTATTTTGTAATGTTACATTAAGTCTTGTGTAAAAGGGAACGAGCTTTTAAATTTTAAATACTTTTTTGTTCATTTAAATCTCCAATATTATTGAATCAAAAGTTTATTCCAACTTATTCCAAAATTTGAGAACTTGAATAATCATTCTGACAACTAGTTGTTGGGAGAATCAAAACTGGGATTAGCCGTTTTGAAATTGACCCTTTCGGTATAGCTGTTTACTGCATCCATTCGTTTGCACTAAATCCCAAGTGTATTTAGTTCTCAAGAACTTAATGTAAGCTAGTTTAGTGAGAATCAACCGATTTTTGTATTTAAACGATTAAATTTAACCATTGAGATAACTTTTTTTTAATTTGAGTTCAAGTGTAGAAAAATTAATGAAGCTTTTGATTTTATAAACAAGTGAATAAATAGTCAGAACTTGCACTCTAAATATTGTATTTAAAGTGAAATTTAATATGAATAATGGGGTTATTGTTCACGATGCGGTTCGTTTAATTTGTGCGTCGTTTTTATAGACGAAATTTTCATAGGCAATAGGTAATGAGGCAGTGATTGTCCAAAATAAAACCAAATCGAAATGTTCAGTACAGTTTTTCTTTAATGCGCTGTAATATGTATGAAATGAGCCACTTATTGAAGTGAACTCAAGTTGCATAATCTTAAGCTTTGTGAAAGCGTCGAGCGTAGGCTTTGCTTTTATGCTTTTTCTTTTAATGAATTTATTAATAATGAAAATGGATAAGATTAATTTCCTAATTAGATCACTGGTAAAATTACTTTTTAATTAATGTTCATTGACATAGTATTGCTTGTGTTGATTTATTCAACGATTTATTCTTATATGTGGTATGCAAAACGAATAACAAAGAATCGCATCAAAGATGTTCAAAATAGAGAGAAGGTTCGAAGGCTTCATTATTCAAAGTCCAAATCCCTTAAAGACAATCTAAGACCATGTACTAAAGGACAAGAACAGGTAACATGGTAATTATTTTGATTCAAAAGAAATTATTTTCATAACTAATAGCAAATTATTTCTCGATAGCTATTAATTCAAGACACAGACCATTGATGTAAGCCATAGGATGCAATCGTTTGAAACATTTTTTCTAAGTATACTCTGAAAATTTCGTTCATTTAAATGATAGTACTCTTAATAGTCACTCGAGAATATATGGAATGTATGCTAAACATTGCTGTTTATTAGACAAAATTTATCATATTTATCACTAATAGCTATTTAACAGCTGGTCATATAACTGATATGAGAAGTGATATATTGGATATCTTAGTAAAAAATCAATTTTAAAATAAAGCCTATATTGAAAATGAGCGAATTGTTTAGAGAGCCATTAGTCTAGCAATGTGATAATGTGATTGTTAAACTGCTGTTTGCGATAAAAGATTACAAAAGAACAGACTCTTATGTGATCTCGAACTCAAAGATTATATAATTGCACTGATGTTAAAATAGGAAATGTTATTCTTATTCTTGTGACTTATTATGACACCGCATAAATGAGATTGGATTTCGCTTTCTGTTTACTTATTAAATATGAAGGGATACAAACCAAATTTCGAAGGGGTCACAGAGCATGTATTAATAGATTTTTGTCAAATATACTTTATCAACCAAAACGTATTACATAGTAGTTTTAAACTTAAATTAAAATCAGTTTTTACCTTTTTATATCGATTATTACAATAGATTAAGAGAATTGCGTATTCAAAAATATAAAGTTATACATCAAAGTTAGAGAAAAATTCAGATTCAAAGATTAGGAATTTGAAATAGGATTTGAAACAAAATCCTTGAATTCATTCATATCTGAATACGAACGAAAATAAAGTTTTGTTGCGATAGGATAAAATTATGACAAAACAATTCTAATAAAAACGCATTTCTATTATAAGTTCATAGTTTTATATCATTTTTCAAATTTCGAATACATAACATATGAATCAACAATAAATGATTAAGTTCTAAAATGCACAAAATCATTAATTTAATTTGGTTATAATTTGGCAATCATAAGATTTTTTAAACTCTGGAATTAGAGGCATAATCGACAAACTTTAAATTTCATTCTATACATGAGTCTATTCACGAATTTAATCAACTTTTTATGATTTATTAGTTAATTTGTCGAGTCACGCGCCGATAACTTCGCTCTTGATTAAACTCTTAAAATAACTTCGATCGACTTTTCCAATAACAGTTCGAGGAATTTTATCAACAAATCTGACACCACCACGAAGTCGTTTCTGAAATCCCATGTTATCTATAATAGAAAATATTCGTTAATTTTTCTCACTTCGAAAACACGAATTCATTTTTTGTCAATTCCAAACCTTCAACAAATTTAACCAACTCTTCTTCAGTCACTTCAGAACATTTTTTCACATAAGCTCTTGGATACTGTCCATCAGTTGCGTGTTTCACACCGACAACAGCCGCAGCTTCGACTGATTTGTGAGTCAATAGTAAACTCTCGATTTCAACGGGAAATACAGACCATGTCTTAAATTTGATTATTTCTTTGATTCTATCAGTAATGAAAATTCTTTCCTCTTCATCATAATGTCCAATGTCTCCTGTATGAAGCCATCCATCACTATCTATTGCAGCTTTGGTTGCGCTCTCATTATTAAGATATCCTGAAAACATTTTTGGTCCCCTGAGATATATCTCTCCGTCTATATTAGGTCCTAAACTTTTGCCTGTATTCAAGTCAACGATTTTCAGTTCAGTATTTGCTGAAACAACACCAACACTTCCGATACTATAGTTTTTAATTTCTAAAGGTGTCAAATATTCTGTCATTCCATAACCTTAATTGAAAATTGATTAATAGTTTAGCACTAAGACAGTCAATTGTTAGTAATGAGAAGAACAGTTTTTAATACGAACCCTCACGAAAAGTGACATTGTACTTCTGGATTAACCTTTCAGCCACATTCTTAGGAAATTTAGCACCTCCAGTGGACATCATTTTAACACTTGATAAGTCATATTTATCTTTGAGATCTCCATCCAACAATCGATGTCCAAAAGCTGGAAAAATAGGTAAAATATCGATTTTATATTTTTCCACGGATTGCAATACGACTTCTTCACTGGCTTCTTCATAGATAACTAAAATATGTCCTACGCTAATCCACATGGGTAGCATAAAACTACCACTGGCATGTCCGAACGGGTATGTTCCTGAGACAATCAAACCTTTTGGTAATCGGTTAGATGATGAATTGAGTGCCTCTAAATTTGCCACAAAAGCAAAGTGTGATATTATTGCTCCTTTTGGTAAACCAGTTGTACCAGAAGTATAAACAATTGTGGCCAAGTCTTCGGGTCTAACATCGAAATAAGGGATTTTTTCTAACTTTTCGTTATTTCCTTCACCCAATAATTGATTGAATGGCAGAAAATTATCATAACTACCATCAAATACAACCACCAATTTTATTTGTTTGTTTATATCGTTGTTATTTTCATCTTTCAATACTTTATGAACAATGTGTGAGTTCGACACTGATGTGAATATAAAAGTTGATCCACTGTCTCGGATATGATTTTTGAGCTCAAAAACACCATTCACTGGAGTGACGGGTGTGAATGTGTTACCCAAGAGGTAAATGGCAAATTGTAATATAGCGTACTCTAAATTATTTTGACTAAAACAAAGAATTATATCTGATTTTGTGATCCCTCTTTTGATTAATGCAACTGCAATACTATTTGCTTTAGATATCAATTGTTTCATAGTTAACTGCGTTCCAGTTTTATTATCAATCTTAATCAGGGAAAAAATTAAAATTTGAATTAATAAGATTTTTTACTCAAAGGAATATATTTTTAGTTTTTAAAATGTGAGAAAAGCTTTAAATTTATGATACTCTATAACTAAATAACGAGTTTACAAACTCATACTCATTACATAATTAAGTTTTTAATTCTAATTTCCTACGAAAGTCTTTCCAAAACTTCATTCAATTCATATTTTTAAACAGAATATATTGAAAATAATCATTTTTTAAACATCTTGTGTTGTAAACTTTGGGAAAACTTTCAGATTAAGGAAATTTTCGACACAATATGAAGCTCATATAAAATATTAATTTATGTTTATATTAGAAGTTATTAAATTAACTTATATTAAAAAGTTCGTTCAAATAAAAGCCTTATATTTTGTCAATTATATCATCTGATAACTTACGAGACATGTATTGTCCTCAAGTTTTTCCATTTTACTCATTATATATTGACCAACAGATACATTCGGTATTTCATAAGATGGTGTCTTAGATCTTAGTATTATTTCTTCAGGCATTTTGAAAGCTTTCAGATTTCTCACGGTTGAAAATCAACTTTTGTCAATCAATATTTTTAATAAAGCCTTTATTTCTTTAAGAATAAATATTTGATGAAATACAACTTTAGTAATATTTGAAAATACTACTGATTTCTTGAAATCGACTGCTTAAAACAATACTAAACTATCGTTAAGAAAGTTAGTCAAATTTGAGATGAAAACTTGACTTTTAGATTTCTAGTACATGTTAATGGACATTTATATCTTAAATTTTGCCTTCAACTTTGAAAATATCTGATTAAAACGAAAGTCATCCGATTTTATGATGTACATAATTTATAGCTTTAATATAAATTGTTTTATTATAACAAAAGTCACCTTTCATTTACAACCTCTATCTAATCTTTCTGCCCAAAAATCATGTTCGCTCTAAATTGTATAGTTATCCACATAAAACTTTCTCCAAACTTGTTCAGTTCATTCCAATTGTTCTTATTATTACTTAAAAGATAAATTTTAGTTTGTTTGATGTTCAATACTTGAACCTAGACTCTAGAGACGAGAGCATTCAAATTACAGGAAACTTATTCATTCATAATAATCAGCTTGTAATCAACAAATGTAAACCTATTTTAACATTTTAACACTGCTTAACCAACCTTGAACTTTATCAAAAGTGCCGTTAAACCGTAAGAAGCTTACAATTTAATTCAATAGTAATTTAGATAAAATAATCTTTAAAAAAGTTACTAAAACTTGGATTTAATTAGGCTAATTGTCCACTAACAAGTCATTTTAATGGTTTTTTAATAGAGTCAAGTGTTTTTCATGAAAATATTTTTCATTTATTAATTCAAATTAGTTAATTTAATAATTTCATCTTCAACTTAGTCATTGGTCATCTTTAAAAACAATTGTTCACTTTTATATCATTTAAAATAGCACTAACTGAAGGTGAAACTATCAAATTAATTTCAACTAACAAAACAAAAACACGTTTTACTAACAAGACGTTTAACTCCATTGGTAACATTTTAATGACTTGTTAGTGAATAACTAGTCTAATGAAATTCAAGTTTCGATAACTTTTCAGACAATTAAGTTTTAATAAATGAACTTAGAATTTAGTGCAAATGTGTCAATACAACAAAGTACAGACTTAGTTCTTTTGTACTTAACATTGCACTTAATTTTATTGAATACTAGTGCAGACAAACCAGAAAAGGCGTACAATTTAACTCGATAGCACTTTAATAAAATTTAATCTTCCAAAAAGTTATCTTCTAAAATCCTACTGTTTTGAGTTATAAGCCTTTTCTGATTTGTCTGCACTAGTATTCGATAAAATTAAGTGCAATAGTAAGTACGAAAGAACTAAGTTTGTACTTCGTTGCACTGACATTTGTGCCAAATTCTAAGTGCATTTATTAAAAGTTACGAACAACTTGGTAATGAACTTGTTTAGTACATACGAACTGAGTATTGTGCGTTTGTATTTAAACAACTAAATCTAATGATAGAGTAACCTAGTCGTGAGCTCATTTAAGATAAGTGCATTTGCACTAAATTAACTGGTTTTCATTCAATGAGAGAAAGTTGCGTCAGAAAAGCTGTTATCAAATAATTATCACTCTCTATGAATAGCTTTGAGCGACTACTTGTTTTTCTCTGCTGTTGCTTGCGAACCAATAAACGAGTTGATATAAGTTTAGAAAAATGGCTCAGAACAATGAGGCGACTAAATACACGTTAGAAGAGATTGCAAAACATAACGACAAGAAGTCAGCCTGGCTTCTCATACATGATAATATCTACGATGTCTCTAAGTTTCTTGACGAACACCCTGGAGGCGAAGAAGTCCTTCTTCAACGAGCAGGAACTGATGCAACTGAAGATTTTGAAGATCTCGGACATTCTTATGATGCTAGAGATCTAATGAAACAGTACAAAATTGGAGAACTTTGCGAGGAAGACAAGAAGAAGACTAAGAAATTTGGCATCAAGAATAGTTGGGGCACTACAGATAGTAACTCAAAAGAAGCAAGCAGTTCTATTCCGTTGGTAGTTCCGGTAGTTATTGCTTTATTCGCGATTCTATTATTTGGATTATACCTTTATTAGCAATAATCTATAACTATAAAGTTTTGCTCAATATTATTTTGAGCCTTCTTTTCAAAGTATGTTATTTTTTAATATTTTCATTTATTCTGCTTATCATTAACTGTACTTTAATTATGATTTTTAAATTGAATACCTCAGAATCAAATAAAATTAGCTTAAATCTTGTTGAAAATCGCAGTAAATTATTTATGATATATATTGTTTATGGAGCTAAAATATTTTAATAACTGTTGTTCAATTATAAATATTTATAAATATTTTGTTCAAAGCTTTGTTCTTAGAACTGAGGATAATTAGTTTTTTTTTCTAAAGATGAAAATTTTTCGTAAATTAATTGCAAAAAATTATTAAAATATCTATAAAATGCATGAATATTTTACTTAAAGGACATACTATCTCTCATTAAAGTATGATAACTAAAGCCATGAAAGATATGTATTCATCAATATATTACATGCCAGATGTTTAAAGTTTATCTCCCCTTAATTATATCAATACTTTTACATCTTATCAATGTTTTAGCACATAAACATTCAATGATTGACATTATTGTGCGCCAGTCCACAAAATATGTCTTTGCTAACTTTTGTTTATAAAAACAGTATTCAAGTAAGGGAACTAAATGCTCGCATACTTCACTCATAATTTACTGATGAATACATATATTTCAGGGCTTTAATGATAACATCCAAAATTAGACAAGTCACAGATTGAAGTTCAATGTCATCTGAAAAGTATAAGTTTAACAGTTGCCTGAGTTTCAAACTACTTTTAAAAGCATCTGTTCAAATAATGACCAAAATGTTAACAATTCTGTTTGCTTCTCTTGAAAGTGTTGGTCACGTCAATGCCTGCATCGGGCTCGCAGAGCGACTCCGAGATCGTGGTCACAAAATTGTTTTCGCTATCGATAATTCGTGGAAAGGAAAACTTGTTAGTTATGGATTTATTGAGGAATTATTCGATCATAAGAAGAACGAATTTGAAAAACCAGGAGAGCAAAATGCAAACCTTTTGTTGCAATTTGGCTTTTTTTCACAAATTTCCTCGTTCGAAAAAATGAAAATTCTATTAAGACATGACTTTTTTAGTCATTTAATCGACGGCACTATTGAAAATGAGCCAAGACTTAAGTCAATTATTGAAAGACATAAACCCGATTTATATATAGTTGATAACGTGATTGGTTCTCCTTCGCTCATATACTCTGATAAGCCATGGGTTTTTTTGGTCAGTACTAATCCACTAGTGTTTTTGGATGATGATAGAACACCACCGGCTTTTTCTGGTAAGTTCGTGGAAGAATAACCAACTAAAAATCATTATTGAGTCGTCAACACTATACTGAATCTAAAACTATTAGTTATTATTTGTTAGATTCAGTATATTGTTGACTTATAGTGTAAATATTAAACAGAAAACACATTTGAACAATACATCTAATGTAAGTTGAGTTAAGTGAAAAAGTTAATATTTATTAACCACAGCCAAACTTATACAAGAATGTTGTTTACAGATATAATAGACTTTGTTGCTTAAAGTCAAAGTTAGTACTTTTCCATATCCACAACCATATATTTTTGAACGCACACTACACTCAAGCTAAAGCTATCCGTTCTTTAATTATTATTGTTGTTATTAATATGTTGATTATTATAAGAAATTCAATTTAGAACTTATGGGTTCAATTATAAATAACTTTAGGCTTTGCTACAAATGGAGATAAGAAAGAGTGGATAGAATTCAGGAAATTATCGAGAAATGTGTTTCAAGATTTTAGATATAATGATTGGTTGCAAAAAAACGGATATCCAAGAATTTTAGACAATAAAATAATATGTCAATCGCCCTTTCTCAATATTTATGGCTATCCCGAAGAACTCGATTACACTGATCTGAGACCTATTCCTGAAAATTGGTGCAGAGTTGACACGTTCATTAGAAAAGAAGAACAACAACAACTTGTTCTTCCAAAGAAACTTTCGAAATCAGATCAAAACAACAGCTCATCGAAATTGATTTACTTCTCATTGGGTTCAATGGCTTCGGCAGATGTCAATCTCATGAAGAGACTGATTGCAATTCTTGCTAACTCACCACATAAGTTTATAGTTTCGAAAGGACCACTTCATGATCAGTTCGAATTAGCAGATAATATGTGGGGTAAGAGATATGTTCCACAAACAAAAGTCTTACCGTTAGTTGATTTGGTAATAACTCACGGTGGAAACAATACAGTGGCAGAAACATTTTCTTTTGGTAAACCAATGATTGTAATGCCTTTATATGCAGATCAATACGATAACGCTCAGAGAATCCATGAGAAAGGATTTGGTATTCGACTCGATCCTTACAATTGTACTGAAGAAGAATTATTTGAAGCAATTGATAAACTTTTGAATGATGATCAGCTTAAAAAGAGATTAAGTTTGGCCTTAGATCGTATGAAAAAATCAGAAAGTCTTATAAAAGCAGTACAACGTATAGAAAGTCTCGTAAATAAGTCCTAAAGTATAAGTTTTACCAATATTTTAAATGCTAGTTAACGAACAAAAGTGTTGAATTTCTCTTAATTTTATCGATTTATGTGATTTTATACTTTATTTTAGACTTTGGTTGTAAGTTTATTCATATCTTTTTATAGTTAATCAAAAGTACTCATTAAAGTATTTATCCGATATCTCTTGAAAACAAATAACTATATCAAAATTAATTGTAAAAGATTGACGATAAAAGTTATTCCTCAAAATATAGTTCAATCGTTTGATTATAAAATAAAAGTTGCTCTACTGATGAAAATTAACAACTTTAGTTCAAATTGATAACATTGACCCTTCAAATTAATCTAAAAAACATTGACAGCAAGTCTAATATTAATATTGGTTTTCACTATGAGGGAAAGCAAATTTGTGCATCGTCATGAGTCGTACATACATAATGAGCTATTATTTTAATATCTATTGAAAGTCAAGTTTCAAAACTTCTTAGGAAATCGTCTGTTTTGATGGTTAGGAAACTACAGACTTGTCGTTAATGTGTTGAGCTCATAAAATTGTTAAAATTGACTTACGTGAAATCATAATTGAAAATTTATAAATACAATTGACTTCAACTCTGACAGCTGCATTGAGTAAAGCATTGAAGCCGAATATACAATTATTCAAACAACTTTCATAGAAATGTCCGAAAAATTGGCAGCACTACTCTTATTTACCACTTAATGCTTTGAGTCATTTCGACGCCTGTATTGGTGTCGTATAATGTCTTAGAAATCGGGGTCACAAAATCATATTCACTGTCAATCAATCATGGAAAGGAAAACTTATTAGTAATGATTTAATGAACAAATAATTTACCAACTGATCGAAATCAAGTAAACATTGAAGACAGGAGTGAATTAATTAGCAGAACATTTTTGGAATGAGGAACTTCCCTCTAGAAAATCGTCACTGGAAAAGTCAAAATTATATTGGGAGCAATCATTTTAACTCAACTCTCAAATAAGGTTTAAAAAAGAGGAACCAAAGCTAAACGATACTGTTAACAAATATAAACCTGATCAATATAATAGACCACTTCACTGGCCCTCCAACATTAATCTATTGAGATAAGCCATGAATTCTTTCATTCACTGGTAATCCATTGTATGTGATCGAGGATGAAAGAACACCTCCTGCGCAAAGTAGTCAGTATTTTTAACATTAGATTAGACATCATTTTTAGAGAAACAATCTAGCAAACAGACCAAATATGGAAATTTAAAAGTTTATTAAAAATTTAGTTAAAAATTCCAATTTTTAAAGTCTGATGCGTCATAACTCTGAAGCTGAGAGATTTACGGGCAAACCAAAACACGTCTGTTCAATCATTTCTTAGGTAGTTTTGATTCCACTCACCAGAATTCAAAAATATTCATTGGTTACTTCTGTGTGAATTAACGTTATTTATCGATAGATCCATGGGAGGCGGGGTACACCACCTTGTGAAAAAGTTTTCCACAACTCATAGTCTCTCAAAAAAGTTTTCACTTAAATTGAAATATATTTAGGTGTGTAGAATGCTCGAAAAGCAAGTTCTTAGTTTTGTCAATGACTGTGCAATCAAGGACCTTGAAATTTCCTAAAGGTTTTACAGATCGTTAGTAGAAAATCACTTTGGCCTTGATTTGGTGAAATAAAAGTTTGCTAACGGACAATTGATTATTGAAAATCAAAATCTAAGTAAACTTTAGGTGTAATCTATGATTATCAACAAGCATCGCATTACTAATAAACAGCTTTGGTGACGTTACGATCATTTTCATATCAGACTTTATAGAAATTACGCTCTAAAACAAATTAAATTAATTGATTCATAAACAAATTGCTTCTCAAGATAGATCAAAAAGTTTTGATGATAAGATGGCAAAATGTAATTGTAAAACACGAAAGTTGGAATAAATATTTAATTAATATTCATATTTTTAAATGTATTTTCTTCATAGAGTTAACTTCCTTAGTCTTGAACTTATAAGAATTAAAATGAAATTCTAAAATTAAATCTTTTTAGACTCTGTGTATTTAATTTATCATTTATGAAGTTTGAAACTGAATGTTTTATTTAAAAGTTTCAGCCCTAATAATTTAGCTTCTTATCCCTTAGGAAATTTTAAAGCCCTTAATTGTACTTTAACATGTTTGATACTTTTATATAAAAACGACTCAGTAGTCATTCAATTGTAGTGCTCGCCTACTTTTTACCTGCACGTGTCAGGGATTAAGGTTGAACTATTTGCACTCAGTTGTAATTTACTATAAATTCAAAGTAAAAGTTGATGAAGTAGCGTTGAGAGTGCTAGAATGGCTACATTTAAAAACTTATTAATTTTCGATAGTAACTAGAGTAAAGTGATGCATGAGGATGTATCCAAGGAGTTATTCATGTATTAATGGTTAACATTTTTTTGAAGCAAAATAGAACGAATGTTGTCGGCCTGCAAAACAAGTTTCATCGTTTAATAACCAAATAGAAACTTTGCAATCATGCCACATGATGTAATAATACATTTGCTTACAGAAGTCCATGCTATCAGTAAACTATTGATAACTTATCTCAACTTAGAAAATTTGATAAGAGTTTCACCCATCGCATAATGACCAAAATAAAGCAAATGCATATTAATAAAAGTTCATTATGCCCATTTTGCTATCAAAGCAATTCAATTGCACATATTTTTTATGAAATGAAATTTCTCAACAATATTCAAAGAGTTAATGGTCAGCCACTTACTGCCGCAATTTCTTATACCACGACCCAAGAAATAATCATATTTCGCTCCTGTTCGGTGAGCGGCTGACCATTAACTCTTTGAATATTGTTGAAAAATTCCACTTCATAAAAATGTGTGCAATTTTACACAATGAACTTTTTATATGCATTTGCTTTATTTTGGTCATTATGTGATGGGTGAAACTCTTATCAAAGTTTTCTAAGTTGAGATAAGTTATCAATAATTTACTGATAGCATGGACTTCTGTTAAGGAGTTTAAATTCAGGTTAGTGCACTCTTGCTGTAAAAAAATTACATTTTTAGATGTAACCTTATCCGTAAGATCGACAGTATGAAACTCAAGGATCTTCGCTCAAATATACATCTGACCAAACATTAATTAGTATTGTTGAAACTTTTGAATAAATCGTGAGTCGACTGTCAGGAGCTAGTTTTGATCGTCAAATATAAAAGTGTTTCTCTCAGAGCAACTTTAACTTTCGATTGAAAACTAAACGGGTTTCGTCGTTCTATAGAACCATTGATTCTCAATAAACTTTTCAACTTCTTGGTACAACAGTTTTGAATAATATGGCCAAAAAGTTAATAATATTGTTTGTTCCCGTGGATGCTGTTGGACATGTAAACGCATGTATAGGTCTTGGAGAACGTCTTCGAGATCGTGGACATAAAATAGTTTTTGCAGTGCCTAAGTCATGGAAAGGAGTACTCGTTAAGTATGGATTTGTTGAGGAAATACTTGAAGACCCAAGTACTGAAAATTTTGAAGAGCCTGGAGATCACGGTGCAAGTATTGTATTGAAATCTGGTGTCTTATCAGGAGTTTCTTCATTAGAAAAGATGAAATTAATGGCCGAAGCTGATTCCTTCAATGAACTCGCGAAAAGTACGATAAGGATGGAGCCTATTCTCAAGGCTATAATTGAAAGACAAAAGCCTGATCTATTCATTATTGATCACTTTTTTGGCTCTCCTTCAATAATCTACTCTGATAAGCCTTGGGTTTACTCATTCAGTGGTAATCCATTGTATGTTATCGAAGATGACAGAACACCTCCTGGAGGAAGCGGTTAGTATAGAACTTTGTCTATTAATTAAGTTATTTATCCTGTTCATTGAAAAACTTTTTGATTAACTTTAGTCTCTATTTTCCTAAAATACTGTACATAAGCACATTAGCAATACAATAGAATTGAATTAGAAGAGAATATCCAGAAATTGAATGAAGTTTTTGAGAAACATTTAAGAAATTTTTTGATTTTAATTATTTATAAAATTAAATGAATTAATTTTCGATATCCTCCCAATTGACCAACAAATAAAAGACCATAAAACTATAAGTCTAAAAATAAATAATCAAGTTATTATTGAATAGCAATTGATTTAAGCAACGCTTAAATAGTATTTTCTCTATAGTTAATTAGTTGAAAAAATTTCAGACAATTACAAATATAAAGACCCTTTTTTGAAATTTATAAAATAGTTTGTAAATGTGACTCCTCTAATAATCTCAAAACAGGTGTTTATGAAATTATTCGATAAATTAAGACATTTCATTTATTTGCCATTTATTTGTTGGTCAGTCGCAAGTAAACCTTGATTTTCTTCAAAGCAACTAATTATTTATTGTTAATTGTGTATCTTATAGTTTTTGAAGAGTATGTAGTAAAAACTTGAGTTATAATTACAGGCTATCCAATAAATGGTGACAGAAATCAATGGAAAGATTTTAAAAAGGTTTCAGATAAATGGTTTGAAGTACCAAAAAATACATTCAACAAATGGGTAGTAGAGAATGGATATCCAGAAATAACTGGAAGTCTGTGCATCTCGGATTCACCATATCTTAATTTATATGGATATCCAGAAGAACTCGATTATACAGATGTTAGACCATTGCCTGATAAGTGGTTCAGAATTGATGCGTTTATGCGTGAAGGAGAACAAGAGTTTAAACTTCCAGATATATTAATTAAGAATGAGAACAACGACAGTTCCGCAAAATTGATTTATTTCTCATTGGGTTCAATGGGTTCGGTAGACGTCAATCTTATGAAGAGATTGATTGAAATTCTTGCTAAGTCACCACATAAGTTTATAGTATCGAAGGGACCACTTCATGATCAGTTTGAATTAGCAGATAATATGTGGGGTAAGAGATATGTTCCACAAACAAAAGTCTTACCATTAGTAGATTTGGTAATAACTCACGGTGGAAATAATACAGTGACTGAAACACTCTCTTTTGGTAAACCAATGATTGTAATGCCTTTATTTGCCGATCAATACGATAACGCTCAGAGAATCCATGAAAAAGGATTTGGTATTCGACTTGAACCTTACAATTGTACTGAAGAAGAATTGCTCACATCTATTGATAATCTATTGAATAATGAAAAACTAAAAGCTAAATTAATTGAAGCATCAAATCGTATTGGAAATTCTCAAAGTTTTATAAAAGCCATTGAACTTATTGAAAATCTTGTGAAATAAGTTTTGTAATCATATTTTAAGCTTTAGCATATTTTGCTTTTGTGCTGATTCGAGATCCAATTTATTCTCAAATTTGTTTTATTAATAATAACGATGTTGTTTGCAAAGTTCACATTTTTCGAACTTAATCAATGCAAAGATAAGCGCGCATTGCATAGATAAAGGTTTAGTGTCGATACGTATTTGAACACATAATAACATTGACTGATTATCAACATTAATCAGTGAAAATATAAACAAAAATTATACAAAAAATGGAATCACCTAAAAGTGTAGAGGATATTGAATCGTTTGGAACAATTGTTTTGACGATAATCTAAAATTTGGTTCAAATGAAATGATTCTTCATTTGCAGATCTTCTATTTAAGCCTATATTTCAATAAGAGCTTGATTTTAACTCGAATCTCAAATTTTTTAATTTAATCCAAAAAGTTTTGTTTTTATGAGAAAAGCCATGTGAGTGCCCTATTCCGATATGGTTCCTAAAGAGAGCTACTTTTGCTCAACTTTACGCCCAAATACTTAACGATTGTTGACAGAAACCAGAAGTAATGTGTGGTGATGATATGCTTTCCATCAGATAATAATATTGAATGCATTTTAGAAATTATAGAATACTGAATATAGCAAATAAAGCAAATTAAAATCGAATTTGGCAACTGATTGATGCGCATTACAGGTTGACTTAGGTAGAGTTTCCTATTTAGATAATAATCTATTAATCGCCTTAATTATTGTAGATAAATGATGTTTACGGAAGAATCAAATTATGATTTGATTAATGAAAAAATGTTCTCAACTAAGGTGACAGGCGTTGTATCGGTATAAATAACTAGACATTTTTAGGGTCAATTGTCATCGAGTTGTGGTGTTCATCTAAATGTTGATTAATTTATTTATAGATCATTTTAAATATCCTCATTTGAATACAAATAACTTATACTATTTTGAAATATTAATGGAGCCTCTTTTGGGGTATATTCTAGAAGCTGGAGAACAAAATTAATACGAAGCAAGTATCTGTTACTTTAAACTAGTGATGATTCGATCCTAGTTTTTACATTTCGATTCAATTCCGATTCCGATTCTATCCTAAAAATCTTATTTCGATTCAAGTCTAATTTCGATCCCAATTTTATTTTGAATTAGTAGCTTAAAACAGGATAGAATTAGAATAATATTCCATAAAGAATAAAACGCTTTATTATTTTAGTAAATGATTTTTAAAGATGTTAAAAGTAAATGCACAAAATAAAGGGTGAAAATTAAATTTCAATTATTTTCCATTAATAATTGAGTTATTGTATCAACTTATGAGTGGACTATCATTTATTTTTATTTTGATAAAGGCCTAAAATACTGTTGTTTTCACATCTGTTTCTATTTCAATTCCAATTCCTTGGAGATTTCATAATTTCGATTCTATTCCAATTCCGATTCTATAGAATCGAATCATCACTACTTTAAACTTAGTGAAGGTATTCAGTTTGAACAGTTATATGCCACTTGCGCGAATATGTTTTGCGCGAAAGCTTTTTAAGCGAAATTTATTATATATAACTTTGCTAACTCATATTTATAAAGAGGTTGTGAAGTATCTTTCTAATCAATCTTAATTTCAAGTCATTTTCAGTACAATTAGTACATATAGAGATCAAAAAATGACTCAAATAAGAAACATCTCTCAACTGATAATATTCATAATATAATACAAAACAATTAAAAAGGAAATAATATATTGTAATTTGTGATTCAACTAAATATTACATGTAAAGTAGCATCTAAAAACTCAAGAATAGTGGATCTGCTATTTAAATAAGAATTAGTTAGCCTCTCAATCCTCTAATTAATTATAGCTCTAAATAAGAAAATATAAACAGGTGTTAGAATTATTGTACATAAAATATTTTTCGCTTGTAGTTTTCGCTCAATCGGCGTTCACACTAGCGGGTTTCGCCTAAATGGTTTCGCTCAAGTGATAGGTCACCCTGTAAAACACTCGATGAGTAAAGCAAATAGGATTGCATTACTCAAGAGAGGGGTCACAAAATCAGATATAATTCTTTGTTTTTGTACAAATATTTTAGGATACGTCATATGATGCATTGGATTCAGTAACGATTTGTGTGGAGATATAAGGTTTTTCGGATTATTACACTAAATCAATGTTTAGGTCTTAATTTACATTCAGACAAATTTTCATGATATGTTTCAATGAGGAAAATTATTAAATCGGCAAAGAAGTTGTCTCTAATTCCCATAGAAAAGCATTACAACTAAGAGTAGTTTTGCACTTATGCGTCATATGAGTGTGTTAACTGCATGTTTCAATTATTTATGCAATGCTAAGTTAAATGTGAGTAAGATATTTATAAGCTTTTGAAATAAAACTTTTTTGTTTGCGTTCATTTGTTTTGATTTTTAAAATGTTAGAATGTGTGATTTATTGAAAAATAAATTGAAAAATATCACTAATTGTGTTATAAATACACTGAAAAAAATATTCTATTTATGAGTCTTAAAAAATGCTTTCGTACGACTCAAAAACGGTTCAAAACGAATATGTTGTCAAGTCTAATAAAAGACATTTGAGCGGCTCATAGACATACATATATCTTTCAATCTGCCATTCCAACGTCTAGAATAAAACTTCTAGCCATTTATATCTGGCCTTAAGCTTAAAATAAGACGATCGCACATCTTTATCCTTTCAAACGTATTCTACCGAAAAAATATTTCTAAGGGTGTAGACAAACGCCTATAGACTTAATTAATAATGAATTGATGCAAAAGTCTAAAGAAAATGGAAAGAAACGTAAATCACATCCAATCTTATGGCAGAAAAACATGAGAAAAATATTAAGAAATTGAGTAAATTATTGAAAATAAATGATTTAAATGTATATGAAATTAGTACTACTTCAAACGCGATTTTCAGATTTCTACGTATAAGGCTATAAATCGTTACTGCATACAACGCATCATATTACAATTTGCCATTTACTTCATGGACATCACATTGGCGCCAATCCGGCAAATGGTGTATTTAAGTTGAGAAATCAAGTTAAAAGCAGCGATTCAACTCTTACATCGGTCACGAACGCACACATTGTCCTTAAAATGCTAGATCAAAATAATGACAATCTATGGAAACAAATAAAGTTAGCGATTGTATTAGATGACACTTATGATACTTATGCACCATTCAATCAATTAATTGAAGCAAATAATGAAAAGTTATGCAAAATACTGCATTTCAATTTGGAACCTAAACAACATTTATTCTTAATTATTTATACTTCTGGTACAACTGGTCTACCAAGAGGAGCAATGATTATACACTTCTCTTTTGTGGCCTCACTACAAGTGTTTAATACACATTTCGATGTAAAATTGCAACAAACTATAGAAATCACATAAGTTTACCCATTGGAACACTTGAGCCGTACTATAACGATACCAACCTGGATCAGTTCAGGTCATACTGTTCTCATATAAAGGAATTGATAAAGAACTGATTACTGAATCAGTACAAAAGTACAGGATTGAATTTCTACCATTATTTGCTACTCTTGGACATCGATTACTGAACGGAGACCTCAAACATAAATATGACATGTTGAGTGTTAAGCTTATGGGTAGTCCAGGCTCTAAATTCCCAATAAATTTAATTAAATGATTGATGAAAATATATAATTTTATCTTTTACGAAGATTTGCGTTCAGATCATATTTAAAAGCAATTAAATAATTTTTTCGCATTACTATGGTGTTGAAGTGAGCAAATTATTATAATTAAATTTTGATTTAGGTTATGAGAATGTCTGAGTTCACTATTCTTGTAGATATTTCTGATTGTGAAGTTGGGAGCGTTGGAATTGTTTCAGCAAATACCGAATTGAAAATAGTTGACTTGAATACAGGCATCAGTTTAGGTCGAAATATAGACGGAGAAATATGTTTGAGAAAAGCACAAAGGTTTTTAGGAAATCTCAATAATGAAAAGGCGACTAAAGTTACCGTAGATAAAGATGGATGGTTTATAAGGCAGATATTGGACATTAAGATGAAGAGGAAAGACTTTATAACTGAAAGAGTTAATTAAGTTCAAGGCCTGGTCTGTCTCTCCTGCAGAGATCGAAAGCTTATTACTGAATCACGAATCAGTTGGGGCTGTGACTGTTGTCAATATGAAACATGCAAATAATAGACAGTATCCAAGAGCTTAGCGAGAAAACATTCTGAAGTGACTGAAGAAGAATTGATTAAATTTGTTGAAGGTTTTATATTAAGGATAATTTTAAAGTTTATGATTAATAGAAATATTTTGTTTATAAAAGATATGGTATTTCAGAAACGACTTCAAAGTGGTGTCAAATTTGATTAAATTCCTCGAACTATCATTGGGGAAGTCAATTAAAAATACTTCAAGAACTTTGTAGAAAATGAGACTATTGGTGTGTTACTTTAGAACAAAATAACATATTTAACCACTTAAAAGTTCATTTAGTTTGTCATTTTTATCAATAATAAAATAAAATAATCAATTGAATAATGAGTTCGTTGAAAGTTTTCGAATGATTAAATGAGTACAACTACCGTAACAGTTTAGATGGGCAATTCTAATTTGAATCAGATCGTTTTTCTGCAAAATAAAACGAATGTTGTCGGTCTAATTATCAAGTTTCATCATTTTTCAACAAACTACAACTTTTGCAATTGTGTCAGATAATGTAATATCCATTTACTTTGAGCAAAATCTTCCTGCTACAATGCTTTCACTATAAATCATATTTTATTTTAAAATATAATTTCTATTCATACAATGGACAGTATTTGACGGTTTTGATCATCAAATATAAAAGTTTCTCTCAGAGCAATTTTTACTTTCGATTGAAAACTAAACGGGTTTCGTCGTTCTTTAAAGCCATTGAATACACTTGACTTTTCAACTTCTTAGTATAACAGTTTTGAACAATATGGCCAAAAGGTTAACAATATTGTTTGTTCCTGTGGATGCTGTTGGACATATGAACGCATGTATAGGTCTTGGTGAACGTCTTCGAGATCGTGGGCATAAAATAGTTTTCGCACTGCCTCAATCTTGGAAAGGAGTACTCGTTAAGTATGGATTTGTTGAGGAAATGCTTGAAGACCCAAGTGCTGAAAAATATGAAAAGCCTGGAGATCGCAGTGCAAGTATTCTATTAAAATCTGGAATTTTATCAGGAGCTTCTTCATTGGAAAAGATGAAAATATTGGTCGAACTTGACGACTTCAATGAATTCTTGATAAGAACGATGAAGATGGAACCTATTCTCAAGGCCATTATTGAAAGACAAAAGCCTGATCTATTCATTATTGATCATGCTGTTGGCTCTCCTTCAATAATCTACTCTGATAAACCGTGGGTTCAATCATTCAGCCCTAATCCATTGTCTGCTATCGTGGATGATAGAACACCTCCTGGAGGAAGTGGTTAGTATACATCTTTGTCTATTAATTAAGATAGTTATCATTTTGTTTGAAATAATTTTTGATTTACTTTAATCTCTACTTTCTTAAAATACATGAGACTATTTATATTACAATAGAATTGAATTAGATGCAAACATCTGGAAATCGAATGAAGCGTTGGGAATCATTTAGGAAACATTTAGGAAACATTTTGATTTTAATTATTTGTAAATTTCAATAAAATTAATTTTTAACTCAACTACTAATTATCTTTTGTACACTAAATTTTTGATGTGTATAAAGTGAAAACATTAGTTATATCTATAGGATATCCAACAAATGGTGACAGAAATGAATGGAAAAAATTTAAAAAAGCTTTTGACAAGTATTTGATGGGACCAAAAAATACACTCAACAAGTGGTTAGTAGAGAATGGATATCCAGAAATAACTGGAAGTCGATGCATCCCAGATTCACCATATCTTAATCTATATGGATATCCAGAAGAACTCGATTATACAGATGTTAGACCAATGCCTGAAAAGTGGTTCAGAATTGATGCGTTTATACGTCAAGGAGAGGAAGAGTTTAAACTTCCAGATATATTAATTAAGAATGAGAACAACAACAATCCCGGAAAAATGATTTATTTCTCATTAGGTTCAATAGGTTCGGCGGATGTCAATCTCATGAAGAGATTATTTTCAATTCTTGCTAAGTCACCGCATAAGTTTATAGTATCGAAAGGACCGCTTCATAATCAGTTTGAATTAGCAGATAATATGTGGGGTGAGAGATATGTTCCACAAACAAAAGTCTTACCATTAGTTGATTTGGTAATAACTCACGGTGGAAATAATACAGTGACAGAAACATTCTATTTTGGTAAACCAATGATTGTAATGCCTTTATTTGGCGATCAATACGATAATGCTCAGAGAATCCATGAAAAAGGATTTGGTATTCGACTCGATCCTCACAACTGTACTGAAGAAGAATTGCTCACTTCTATTGAAAATGTGTTGAATAATAAAAAACTAAATGTTAAATTGATGGAAGTATCAAATCGTATCCAAAATTCTCAAAGCTTTATAAAGACCGTCGAACTTATTGAAAATCTTGTGAAATAAATTTTGTATACTTTGCTTTTATGTCGACTCAAAGTACAATTTATTCTCTAATTTGTTTTATTAATAATAAAGCTATCATTTGAAAAGTTTCTCTTTTAACTCACATTTTTTCAAATTAAATCTAATTGAAGTCACTCCTTGGCGTTGATAAGTATTTAAAGTATTATTATAAGTTTGAGCGATTGTCGACATTCATCAGTGAAAATATAAACAAAAATCATTACAAAAAATAGAATCACTTAAAAGTGCAGAGGACATTGAATTTCTCGCAATAATTTTAAATTTATTGTTTTCACGATAATCTAAATGTTAGTTCTAATGAAATGATACTTTATTTGCCTAGTTTCTATTTAAGCTTATATTTCAATGGGAGCTTTTAAGTTGAACTTAAACTTTTTTCAATTTAATCCTAAAAATTGTTTTAACTTTACAACAGATTAATTCGTATTACGAGGAGGCTCACTTAGAGACGGACTTTTTCTATGTATAACATACCGTTAAGTTCTGATAATTATTTTATTAGTAAGTACAGGGTTTACCAAGATCTTTTGCAAGGGGTATACAGCAAAAACTGCAGAAGCTACAAGTTCAAAGTAAATTTTATTGCATTCGTTATAAAAATGGAAATAAAAGGTACAAGTTTAATATTCAGTATGACCACCATTTGCGCGACGCACAGCAATAAGTCTTTCTGGATATGATAAAAGCAACATTTCTTTGAATGCAATGCATTTAATTCGGTCAATTAAACGCGTTTTTTCATTATCATATATTCCGGCCATTACAAATGATATGAATTATAACAAAAACACTTTAAAAGAAACGCCTTTGTTGTTTTTACACTTTATGGTCAGCTGATTTGTTATGTTTATACTCTATGGTCAGCTATTAGAAAAAAAACCCCTTTTAAAGCGCTTAATTCAAAATTTTTATTTTGGCTGTTCAACCACCACAATCATTTCCGTTTAGATATTATTTCAAAAATCATTTAAAAATATGTTCATATCATGCGTAGTTTTTGCTGTATACCCCTTGCAAAAGGTCTTGTTAAACCCTGTATAGCTTAAAGCTCACAAATCAAATATTTCTTATTTATATTATTATTTATTAATCGTGTTGTTGTAAATAAATTGTGTTTAAGGAGTAAGCAATCAAATTATGGTTTTAATGAAAACATTGTCTAAACTAATGGTGATAGCAGTGGTATCAGTATAAATAATTACAAATTTATGCAGCCAACTGTTATCGAGTTCTGCCTTCATCTAAAGTATGATTAATTTATTTATAGATAATTTAAAATATCCGTATTTAAATGCAAATAACTTCACTACTTCTAAATGCTAATGAAGTCTCGTATGGGGCATATTCTCGACGGTCAATAAGAAAATTAGTATTAAGCAAATGTCTGTTACTTTAAGCTTAGTGAAGATATTCAGCTTGAACATATTCTATTGATCAGATTCTATCATTCTATCATTTTACAGAAGCCTTTCGAGGAATGTCTGAGGAAATAATGTTACGATCTCAATCACAATCTTCCCAAATACCTATCATATCCGTCGGAGAATATCTTATCAATAAATTGCAAAACCTTCAAGATAGAACAAGTCTCGTAAATTATTGTTGTTTTAAACTTCTAATTAAATCGTTATCAAATTTGAAAACCGTCTCTTTCCTAAATCAGATCGAGGCCAAAACGGGAGAAGAGCTGTCTATAAAACAGTTGATAAGTAAAGCAAATAGTGTTGCATTACTCAAGAGAGGGGTCACAAAATCAGATATAACCCTTTGTTTTAGTGCGAATAATTTAGAGTACGTCATATTACAATTTGCCATTTACTTCATGGGCATCACATTGACGCCAATCCAGCAAATAGTGTCTTTGAGTTAAAAAATCAAATTGAAAACGCGGTTCAATTCTTTATTTACATCGGTCACGAACGCACACATTGTCCTTAAAACGTTAGAACAAAATATTGACAATATAAGGAAAAAAATAAAGTTAGTGGTTGTATTAGATGGCACTTATGATACTTATGCACCATTCAATCAATTATTAATTAAAGTAAATAATGAAAAGTTATGCAAAATACTGCATTTCAATTTGGAACCTAAACAACATTTATTCTTAATTATTTATACTTCTGGTACAACTGGTCTACCAAGAGGAGCAATGATTATACACTTTTCTTTTGTGGCCTCACTACAAGTGTTTAATACACATTTCGATGTAAAATTGCAACAAACTATAGAAATCACATAAGTTTACCCATTGGAACACTTGAGCCGTACTATAACCATTACAGTCTGGATCAGTTCAGGTCATACTGTTGTCATTTATAAAGAAATTGATGAAGAATTGATTACAGTAGAAGAGTACAAAATTTAATTTTTACCAGTATTTGCGGCTCTTTAACATCGATTACTAGACGTAGGTCTCAAGCATAAATATGTCATGTCGAGTGTTAAGCTTATGGGTCTAAATTCCCAATAAATTTGACTAAAAGATTGATGAAAAAATATAATGTTATCTTTTGCGAAGGTTTGCATTCAAATCTCATTTGAAGGCAGTTAAATAATTTTTTCACATTATTCTGGTGTTGAAGTGAGCTAATTGTTATAATGGAATTTTGATTTAGGTTATGGAATGTCTGAGTTCACTATTCCTGTAGATATTTCTGATTGTGAAATTGGGAGCGTTGGAATTGTTTCAGTGAATATCGAATTGAAAATAGTTGACTTGAATACAGGCATTAGTTTAGGTCCAAATAAAGACAGAGAAATATGTTTGAGAGGAGCACACAGGTTTTTAGCAAATCTCAATAATGAAAAGGTGACTAAAGTTACCATAGATAAAGATGGATGGTTTATACGGCAGATATTGGACATTAAGATGAAGAGGAAAGACTTTTTATAACTGAAAGAGTTAATTAAATTCAAGGCCTGGTCTGTCTCTCCTGCAGAGATCGAAAGCTTATTACTGAATCACGAATCAGTTGGGGCTGTGACTGTTGTCAATCTGAAACATGCAAATAATAGACAGTATCCAAGAGCTTAGCAAGAAAACATTCTGAAGTGATTGAAGAAGAATTGATTAAATTTGTTGAAGGTTTTATATTAAGTATAATTTTAAATTTTATGATTAATAGAAATATTTTGTTTATAAAAGATATGGTATTTCAGAAACGACTTCAAAGTGGTGTCAAATTTGATTAAATTCCTCGAACTATCATTGGGGAAGTCAATTAAAAATACTTCAAGAACTTTGTAGAAAATGAGACTATTGGTGTGTTACTTTAGAACAAAATAACATATTTAACCACTTAAAAGTTCATTTAGTTTGTCATTTTTATCAATAATAAAATAAAATAATCAATTGAATAATGAGTTCGTTGAAAGTTTTCGAATGATTAAATGAGTACAACTACCGTAACAGTTTAGATGGGCAATTCTAATTTGAATCAGATCGTTCTTTTGCAAAATAAAACGAATGTTGTCGGTCTAATTATCAAGTTTCATCATTTTTCAACAAACTACAACTTTTGCAATTGTGTCAGATAATGTAATATCCATTTACTTTGAGCAATACCCTCCAACTACAATGCTTTCACTATAAATATATTATATTTAAGAATACAATTTCTATTCATACAATCGGCAGTATTTGACGGCTTTGATCATTAAATATAAAAGTTTCTCTCAGAGCAATTTTTACTTTCGATTGAAAACTAAACGGGTTTCGTCGTTCTATAGAGCCATTTATTCTCAATAAACTTAACATTTCAACTTCTTAGTATAACAGTTTTGAATAATATGGCCAAAAAGTTAACAATATTGTTTGTTCCCGTGGATGCTGTTGGACATGTAAACGCATGTATAGGTCTTGGAGAACGTCTTCGAGATCGTGGGCATAAAATAGTTTTCGCACTGCCTCAATCTTGGAAAGGAGTACTCGATAAGTATGGATTTGTTGAGGAAATACTTGAATACCTAAATACTGAAAAATTTGAAAATCCTGGAGATCATGGTGCAAATTTTCTATTAAAATCTGGAATTTTATCAGGAGCTTCTTCATTAGAAAAGAAAAAAATATTGGTCGAACTTGACTTCTTCAATAGACTCGCGAAAGGCACAATAAAGATTGAGCCTATTCTCAAGGCAATTATTGAAAGACAAGATCCTGATCTATTCATTATTGATCATCTTGTTGGCTCTCCTTCAATAATCTACTCTGATAAGCCATGGGTTCACTTATTCAGTGGTAATCCATTGTATGCTATCGAAGACGATAGAACACCTCCTGGTGGAAGTGGTTAGTATAGTTGAAGTGATCTTTGTCTATTAATTAAGAGATTTATCCTGTTATTTGAAATAAGTTTTAATTAACTTTATTTCTTATTTTCCTGAAGTACTGTACATAAGCCTATTGGAAATGTGATAGAATTAAATTAGACGAGAATATCCAGAAATTCAATGAAGCTTTTGAGAAACACTTAAGAGATATTTTTTTTATTATGTATTTGTAAATGTCAATGAATTGATTTTCGACTAAGCTACTTATTATCTTCTGTATCTCAAAGTTTTTGAAGAGTATAAAATGAAAACTTGAGTTTCAATTGCAGGTTATCCAACAAATGGTGACAGAAATGAATGGAAAAAATTTAAAAAAGTTTTAGATAAGTATTTTGTGGCACCAAAAAATACACTCAACAAGTGGTTAGTAGAGAATGGATATCCAGAAATAACTGGAAGTCGATGTATCCCAGATTCACCATATCTTAATTTATATGGATATCCAGAAGAACTCGATTATACAGATATTAGACCAATGCCTGATAAGTGGTTCAGAATTGATACATTTATGCGTGAAGGAGAACAAGAGTTTAAACTTCCAGATATATTAATTAAGAATGAGAATAACAACAATTCCGGAAAATTGATTTATTTCTCATTGGGTTCAATGGGTTCGGCAGACGTCAAGCTCATGAAGAGATTGATTACAATTCTTGCTAAGTCATCACATAAATTTATAGTATCGAAAGGACCACTTCATAATCAGTTTGAATTAGCAGATAATATGTGGGGTGAGAGATATGTTCCACAAACTAAAGTCTTACCATTAGTCGATTTGGTAATAACTCACGGTGGAAATAATACAGTGACAGAAACATTCTCTTTTGGTAAACCAATGATTGTAATGCCTTTATTTGTCGATCAATACGATAACGCTCAGAGGATTCATGAAAAAGGATTTGGTATTCGACTCGATCCTTACAATTGTACTGAAGAAGAATTGCTCACTTCTATTGAAAATGTGTTGAATAATGAAAAACTAAAAGTTAAATTAATTGAAGCATCAAATCGTATTCGAAATTCTCAAAGCCTTACAAAAGCCATTGAACTTATTGAGAATCTTGTGAAATAACTTTTGTATACTTAGCTTTTATGGCGATTTGAAGTACAATTTATTCTCTAATTTGTTTTGTTAACAATAAAGTTATCGTTTGAAAAGTTTTTCCTTTAACTCACAATTTTTCAAATTAAATCAAATTGAAGTCTCTCCTTAGCGTTGATAAGTATTTAAATTATTATTGTAAGTTTAAGCAATTATCGACATTCATCAGTGAAAATATAAACATAAATCGTTACAAAAAATAGAATCACCTAAAAGTGCAAGGGACATTGAATTGTTCGCAACAATTTTAAATTTATTGTTTCGACGATAATCTAAAAGTTAGTTCGAGTGAAAAGATGCTTCATTTGCATAGTTTCTATTTAAGCTTATATTTCAATAAGAGCTCTTAAGTTGAGCTTCAAACATGAATTTCAAAGTTAGTGTCAAACATGCAACTGATGGACAATATTCAAGAGCTTATGTGAAAAAATGCTCTGAAGTTACTGAAGAATTGATTAAGTTTGTTGAAGGTTTTAGATTCAGAATAATTGTCAAATGAATAATTAATAGAAATATTTTGTATGTCGAAAATATGGTATTTCAGAAACGACTTCGAGGTGATGTCAAATTTATTGATGAAATTCCTCGAACTATCATTTGGAAAGTCGGTCGAAAAAAGCTTCAAGAACTTAGTAGAAAATGAAACTACTTAATGCGTGTGTTAATTTAGAACAAAATAACATTTGAACCACTTAAAAGCTTATTTAGTTTGTCATTTTTATCAATAATAAAATAAAAGAATCAGTTCAATAATGAGTTCGTTGAAAGCTTTCGAATGATTAAATGAGTACAATTACCGTAACAGATTAGATGCGCAATTCTAATTTGAATCAGATCGTTCTTCAGCAAAATAAAACAATGTTGTCGGTCTAAAAATCGAACTCCATCATTGGTTAACAAAATAGAAATTATGCAATTGTGCCACACGATGTAATAATCCATCTTCTTTGAGCAATACCATCCTGCTACAATGCTCTCACTATAAATAGACTATATTTTAAATAAAATTTCTATTCATACAAAGTATAATCAAAGTATAAAAATCGATTTCCGCACAAACGTATATCTGATTAAAAATTTATTAGTATTGTTGAAACTTTTGAATAAATCAGGAGTTGATTGTCATCAATTGGTTTTGTCCATCAAATAAGAAAGCGATTCTCTTAGTGAAAATTTTACTTAAGATTGAAAATTTCAAACAGGTAGTTATCATTCTATAGAGCCATTGATCTGCAACAAGATAAGTTTTTCAACTTTTGGTACAACAATTTGGAATCGAATGGCTAAAAAATTAACGATATTATTTGTTCCCGTGGATGCTGTTGGACATGTAAACGCATGTATAGGTCTTGGAGAACGTCTTCGAGATCGTGGACATAAAATAGTTTTTGCAGTGCCTAAATCTTGGAAAGGAGTACTCGTTAAGTATGGATTTGTTGAGGAAATACTTGAAGACCCAAATGCTGAAAAATTTGAAAATCCTGGAGATCAAAGTGCGAATTTTCTGTTAAAATCGGGAAGTTTATCAGGAATTTCTTCATTAGAAAAGAAAAAAATATTGGTTAAACATGATTTCTTCAATGAACTCGCAAGGCGCACGTTAAAAATGGAGCCTATTCTCAAGGTTATTATTGAAATGCAAAATTCTGATCTATACATTATTGATCACCTTATTGGCTCTCCTTCAATAATCTACTCTGATAAGCCATGGGTTCACTCATTCAGTGGTAATCCATTGTATGTTATCGAAGATGACAGAACACCTCCTGGAGGAAGTGGTTAGTATATATAATTGTCTACTAATTAAGATATTTATCCTGTTCCTTGAGGTAAATTTTGATTAACTTTAATCTCTATTTACCTGAAACACTGTACATAAGCCTATTTTTAATACAATATAATTGAATTAGATGAAAATACCCAGAAATTGAATTAAGCTTTTGGGGAATATTTAAGAAATAATTTTATTGTTATATATTATTAATTTTAATGAATAGATTTTCAATTAAGCAACTAATTATCTCTTGTTTCTTAAAGTTTTTGAAGAATACAAAGTAAAAACTTGAGTTATAATTACAAGCTATCCAATAAATGGTGACAGAAATCAATGGAAACAGTTTAAAAGGGTTTCGGATAAATTGTTTGAGCTACCAAGAAATATACTCAACAAGTGGTTAGTAGAGAATGGATATCCAGAAATAACTGGAAGTCGATGTATCCCAGATTCACCATATCTTAATTTATATGGATATCCAGAAGAACTCGATTATACAGATGTGAGACCATTGCCTGATAAGTGGTTCAAAATTGATACATTTATGCGTGAAGGAGAACAAGAGTTTAAACTTCCAGATATATTAATTAAGAATGAGAATAACAACAATTCCGGAAAATTGATTTATTTCTCATTGGGTTCAATGGGTTCGGCAGACGTCAAGCTCATGAAGAGATTGATTACAATTCTTGCTAAGTCATCACATAAATTTATAGTATCGAAAGGACCACTTCATAATCAGTTTGAATTAGCAGATAATATGTGGGGTGAGAGATATGTTCCACAAACTAAAGTCTTACCATTAGTAGATTTGGTAATAACTCACGGTGGAAATAATACAGTGACAGAAACATTCTCTTTTGGTAAACCAATGATTGTAATGCCTTTATTTGTCGATCAATACGATAACGCTCAGAGGATTCATGAAAAAGGATTTGGTATTCGACTCGATCCTTACAATTGTACTGAAGAAGAATTGCTCACTTCTATTGAAAATGTGTTGAATAATGAAAAACTAAAAGTTAAATTTATTGAAGTATCAAATCGTATTCGAAATTCTCAAAGCTTTATAAAAGCCATTGAACTTATTGAAAATCTTGTGAGATAACTTTTGTATATTTTGCTTATATGCTGACTCGAAGTACAATTTATTCTTAAACTTGCTTTATTAAAAATAATTGTTTTTCAAATTTTTCCTGTTAACAATTTCATTTTTCAAACTTAATCAAATCGAAGGCAAAGTACGCTTTAGTATCGATAAGTATTTGAAATCATAAGTTCGACTGATTGTTAACATTTATCAGTGAAAATATAAACAAAAATTATACCAAAAATAGAATCACCCAATAATGTAGAGGATATCGAATTATTTGGAACAATTTTTAAGTAATTTTTTTTGACGATAATCTTAAATTTGGTTTGAATCAAATGGACCTTCATTTGTAGAACTTCTATTTAAGCTCTTGTTTCAATAAGAGCTTTTAACTCGAACTTCAACTTTATTTTAATTTAATCCATAAATTAGTATGTTTATGAGAAAAGTCATCTGAAATGTAATGTTCTGATTTAGCTCTTAAAGAATGTCTCTTTTGTTGAACTTTACGCTCAAAAACTTAACGATTGTTGATACAAACCTGAAGTGATATGTTGTGATCATATGGTTTTGATCATGCAACAATATTGAACATATTTAAAATGTTATATAATATTGAATATAGTAAATAAAGCCAATTAAAATGTGAATTTGGTAACCAATTGATGCTCATTACAGGTTGACCGACATAGCGACGATCTTTTCTTTGAATCACAGGTTATTGAGTTCTGGGGCCACATTCTCGAACGATCACAAATTGCAAAGTATAGGGCGATTGCAGATAATTGATTGCATACATGTATTCTCATTGTACATTGTATCGCTAATTTTGCAAAGTTTCCGGAATATATCCCTGATTTGTAAACTATAAGTTCTGACATTTCTATTAATAGGAAGTGAACATAAAAGCTCACAAATCAAACATCTTTTCTTATTTAGATCATTATCATCGTCATCTTTATACAGAGTGAGTTTTTCCACCGTTTCAAGAGCGGTCGGACGCGGTATGCATAGATTGGAACGTAGTTTTACGGTCGGATGCAGTTCGTTTTACGGACGTTCATCTAAATACAAATAACCTTCACTGTTTCGAAATATGAATGAAGCTCGTTTGGGATATATATATTCGAATTTAAACATTACTTGTGTTTTTAATTGTAGGAATCATATTATGTAACTAACTGGGAACGCTAAAGTCTATGAGCATTACTCTAATAACATTCGACCAACATGATCTCTAAAACTAGTTTATTGTATGTATCTTATCTATAATCAGATTTCAGTGTAATGTCAGGAAAGTTGAAATTACTGTTCGCTACGATTTCAGGAGTCGGTCACATAGTGCATGCTTAGTTCTCGTATAACGACTCCTAATCGCAGACCCAAAATAATTTTTGTGACTGAGGATTCATGGAATGGAAGACTAATGAAATATGAATTTATCGAAGAATTAACTTGTAGTTAAAATACAACTGGAAAGTTCTAATGAATGCTTGATTGAGGTTTTAGAGAAAATTCGATTCTAATCACCCGTTCTCTGAATAGGAAAATGAAGAAATTAGAGAAGCGAATATTTTCGGGAAAGCATTCATCGAAGTAAAAACTAATGAATCGGGAAGTAGATTATTAAAAAATATAGATCCGATCTGTTTGTTATCGATCATTGGATTGGTTCTCATTCTGCGGTATATTAAAGATATAACATGGGTTTGGCGCGTAAGAAATAATCGATTGTTCTATTTAAATTATGAACGAACACTTCCGGGAAGTTCTAGTAATGAGAATATGAGAATTAAATAATTATAAAGTTAAGATATATTTATGTTAAGGTTATGCGTCATCCAGTGACCCGAATTCGTGGCAGGAACTCAGGGTTATATGGAAACGAATATTAGGAAATGCGAGCGAACAATATAGTCTATGGATATTAGAAAATAGATACATACAAATAGAGGATAATGAATGCATTCCTTGTTCACCATAACTTAATCTTTATGGATGTCCAGAAGAATTAGACTACATAGTCATTAGATCATTGCCCAAGTAGTGCTTTAGAATTAACAACCTTTTGAGAGATGAAGAAGAATTTGAAATTCCAAAAAATCTTTTAATTAGTGAGAATAATAATTCAAGTAAATCAATATATCTTTGGGACCTATAGATTCAGTGCATATTAGACTTATGAAGGAACTAGTGAAAATTCTGTCGAAATATGAAAATAAGTTTATTGTATCAAAATGATCGCTTCATGATCGGGTCGAATTAACAGATACGTGAGGTCAAAAGTTTATTCCTCAAGCATAAGTCTTATAGTTATTTGATTTGGTGATAACTTCAGGTGTAAATAATACTGTGAAAACCATTTTGCTTTGGTAAAGCAATGATTGTAATACTTTTATTTAGTGATCAATTCGATAAATCTCAGAGAATGGATGAATCCGGGCTGATGGGTCTAAGGGGTTCCCGGCCCTCCACCCCCAAGTGTGATGCATCATTGGATTCAGTTCGTCGAGGTGAATATTTTGATATCACACTTGACCGCATCCAACCCGAACCTGAGCACATCTGGCCTACTCCCAACGGGAGTGGCTGACCCCATTAAGTGATGTATTATTGGGCTTGGGATATCGAACTGAGCATTTTGATACCTTACTTGATCAATTATCACTAGTAGTTCTCGAGATATTCATCTTTGTTTGTTTTAGTACCTCATAATGGAAAACCTGGATTTAGAGAGTCTTGACCCAAGCAAGCCTCAAACTAAAGGAGAATAGGAGAATCAAAGCTAATAAAAAAAAAACTCGTGAACTGATTTTAAGCAATCTTTGAATAAAACCTCCTAAGTTAGGTATTAAAAGAACAGATATATAAACTTACATCTGCTTCACTAAATAAAAAAAATATAAATCTTACGATTTCATATTATCTTCAACCTCAAGATTAGCTTTGTTCCTGAAATAGAAAATTGAATGATATACAAATATATAAAATTTTATATTTTTCAATATGGATATAAATATTGTATAAAACTCAAAGATTTTGAAACATAATAGTTGTGATAATTTAGGGTAAATATTTGTTTGAAATATAATTCAATCTATCCATAAAGCCTTTGGGCCAACGTTGGCTCGTTCAAAGATATTCCTATCATTGAAAAATCAAAGTATTGCTCATCAAATGTAGTCTTAAAATTTTCTACTGTTCATATTCAGTGCTGCTTAGTAATTATATTAACTGGTTATCAGTATAAACGATTAAAAAATATACTAGGATTTGTTATTTTCATGAAATTGCGAGTTGTGGTCCAACAAGATTCAACTTGTTGGCTACAGCACTGTTCAGTCACCAAATTTGAGGAGTTGTTGAGTTAATGATAATTTACATAATGTTATGCATCAGTTTCATTATGACTTTATTCCTCCTCATATTGTTTATTGTTTTAATTAAGCTTAAGATAAGAATATGCCAAATACACTTTCAATGACTTTTATTCACTCATTCGCTTCGAATCACGTAATCAAAAGTATTAAAACAAAATACGAACGTTCATTAGGTCAAATGCACTCAAACAAAGCAGTATTATTTTAAAGATAAGATTTTAGAATAAAGTTCAACCAAAGTTCAATTTTATTGCAAATATGCTGAAAAACGTTACAAACTATATCCATCACTGATAATATTGGCTCGAAAATCTCTGACGAAATATTTTGAAAACTGACCTTTGTATAAAATCAGTGCCGTAACCTGAAATAATTTAAGCAAATATGCTGAGTGGAGCATTCATTTTAGATTTGACTTAAATTACAGGGATAAATGTTAGAATTGATTTTGATTATTTTAGGGGCTAAACAATCAGGTTTATAACTGGACTTAATTTGTTTGAAATGTTCAAGTATTCTTCAATAAAATATTGAAACATCGAATAGTAAAGAAATTGTGGTCTGACATTTCCCCTTTACCCTTCGGTTTAATGCGTGACATAATAATGTCGAAATTTTGTGAATAAATTTATACTCATCAGTCTTAATAGTGTCACGTGTATTTTTGGCGTGACGATTTTTTTGGGATCGTTTTTTTTATCCTCAGACACTGGAAATTAAGTGTTGAGTCTAAGACTCGATTAAATTCCAGTCTGAGGATATCAATTTACAGTACATATGCGTGTTAAAGTTTAAAAAAAAATAACGCCACTTACTACTTGTCTTGATTCGATGTTCCTGGTACCACACAGATTGTGTTGGGACGTTTTATTTAAATAATATATAATTAAAAAAATACACAATAGAGTTTTTGTCATAAAAAATTTTTATTTTAAATTCACAAACACATACATATATTTAACAATACTTTCTTTTAAAGTTTTCGCGATCAGGAGTACAACTTCACTTTTCCACTGCCAAAGAAGGAATGATCCCTTAGGTTATTTCAGTCGACTTTATATACCCCGATGTCTAGCATTTTCCCACTGAAAAACCTTCCATAATTTGTTCACAAACAGTTCAAAGTATTCGCAAACAGTTTTGTTACTTTGACCATCCTATGGTCAAAGCATTTAAAGTTTTTTTATTTGTTTAAGTCTATTATTTGTTACTTTGACCGTCCAATGGTCAAAGTATTCAAAGTTTCTATTTGTTTATGTACTATAGTTCTGTTACTTTGACCATCTAATGGTCAAAGTATCTAGTTTTTATTTGTCTATGTCTAAAGGTTATAATTTAATTTGTGTGCGTACGTGCGTGTATGTGTGTGTGTATGTGTGTTTGTGTTTATTTTTTTTTTGACAATAGGAATTTAAAATGCATGAATTAAATTGAAAGCTTTGAAAGAATATTTCTAACTTGAGGTCTAAAACAAACTTTTTTGAATATCTTAGATATATTCAATATGATTGTTGAAGAAAAAATTGACAGATGGGTAAATCTATTCGACGAATTAATGAGAAATTCTTCGAAAATTGAATACTTGCTCTATTTGAATATTAATCTCTAACACTAATAAATCGACTAAATTTTACAACTTATGTATTATCACATTTTCGCAAGACAATTTTCATATCATATTCATATATTATCGAGGAATACATTATATGACTTTGATTTCAGAAGAACAGATTTAGGTTTTTGCTTAATATTAGAAACAAGTTATCTCTCATATAAAATAATTTTAAAGTTTGAACTCTAAAATTTTGTGCCTATCAAAATCTAATCTATTAATCAAAATAAGTTCAGATCTAAAATCATAGCTTTGAATTAGTCAAAAACAACTTTAATTGTGAAAAATTAGATAGCTTTTTCGAAGATATGATAACTATTTTCCTGTTTCTAGAGATAAATCTTTGAATATGCAAAAAATTCTGATTTATATTCCGAATAAGTTGCAAAATGAGGTGAATTTTTATGATTATCTGTATTCAATAGATTCTGCTCCTACTTCTAAAACTCAAGTTTTGTCACATGAATTGTTTGGTGAAAAAATTAAAATTGGAAATGAATAAAAGTTAAACATCAAAATTATGTGAAATAATCTATTGATTAAAGGCGAGTTGTCGACTCGTCTAATTTTAAGTCGCCTGATGCTTGACTAATCTATTTGGACTGATCTAATATAAATTCCTCTGATGGCAGTTTGTCTAAATCGAATCGTTTAGTCTTATTTCGTACAATGCCTTTTCGTATAAAAACGGATACAGGTGAGTGTTATGTATTAAAATTTGTATCAATTTATAGCACCAATTGTACTGAATTTGCCCCCAAAAAGAAAGCTGTCTTTTTTGTTCGAAAGTCATAATGAAAGAATGCAGCTTAGATTAGTTTTAGGCGAGTTGACATATTTGGTCAAATATTAGACGAAATCAAATTAGACGATCGACATTATACCAGTTCAATTGGATGAGCCGAGCATTAGGTGAGTTATCATTAGACAAGTCGAGGGAATACCATTCATTAAAGTATGCTTGAAAGTGTTGCTTTTCATTAATTTCATGATAAAATGTCTGACACTTATATAGTGATAAACGGTAGAAATGTGACTATTAAGGGTTGATTTACATTGAGATTAATGTTTCTAAAAAGTTTATACTAATTAGATAGTTGATGACTAATACTGAATACTTGTTAACGTATAATTTGTAAGTTGTCTCTATTTGATTTCTATGATTTTTGCTGAGGCTGTTCTTTCGAAATGAAAGCCATATGTTCTCAATATCTCATAGTAGTAGTCAATTATTTGATATAACCACTAATTGAAAAGATTTAACTAAAACAATAATCTTATCTTTAAATGAGTTAAGCAAACAAATAAGTGAAAACTGCTGTCGCATAAAGTCATAGGCAATTGTTTACGATGAGATTGAAATGTGAACAATTTATAATGAACATTATTTCTAAATCAAAATAAAACTCAGAGAACATAAATCACTTATTCTATAAATACTTTGATAAAAGTTATTATTCTGATGATAGAATCAAATTTGAAAATAAACTGACATTCGTTTAATCTTATGATTGTCAATATTAAGTCTTATCTTAAGTGACGTCTAGAACTGTTTAGAATGGTTTTAAACTTCAGGTATTAAATAATAGGAAAACATATAAATGCTGTTCATATAAACTCTGATTTGCACTAATAGTACAGCATTTAAAATAAAACTTAAACATAACTATTGAAATCAATCTAAATACAACGTAAAAATGGTAGATATTGGTCATGTCAATGCTTGTATTGGTCTCGCAGAATCCCTTAGAGGTCGTGGTCACAAAATTGTATTTGCAATCGACCACTCATTCAAAGGAGGATTAGTTAACTATGGAATTATAGACGAAATAGTGACTGAAGGGGATGAGGGAAAGATCGGAAAACCAGGAGAACAAGGTGCCAAATTTTTTCTTGAATCAGAATTTTTCTCAGGAATGTCATCATTAGAAAAAATGGAATTAATATCGAAACACTCACTCCATTCAATTTTTGAAAAAAGTGAAAAAGGCGAACCAAATCTCAAAGCTATTATTGAGAAACGTAAACCTGATATTTATATTATAGACCGTATCATAGGCTCTCCAACATTAATCTATTCAGATTAGCCGTAGATTCTCATATTCTAAGGAAATCCATTATTTGTTTTGGATGACGAGAGAACACCTCCGGGTGCTCAGGTATTTATTCTATAGTCATACTTAAATAATTGACTCGATTTAACATTTGATCGCAAAAGTCTTTCATGTAATCATCAATAAAACTTTAAGACATATGATAATAAAGATATAATTTTGTAGCTTTAGAGTAAAGCAATTGTTTTATGCCTCAATCAATAGTTAGGTTTTAAAAAATTTCCATTTCTTATTAAGAACACAATTATAATAATGGAATAAATTAATCACTTGACTATTAATTCAAACTTCAAATAGTTTAATTTAATATTAGGTTATCCTTCTAATGGAGATAAGGCTGAATGGCAAAAGTTTAGGAAAGTACCATCAAGAATGTTTGAATCCATGCAAATTGGATATAATATATGGATGGTAGAGAATTGATATCCAGAAATAACTGATAACCTATGTATTCCTAATTCACCATGGATATCCTGAAGAATTGGATTGTACAGATATCAGATCATTACCTGAAAAATGGTTCAGAATCAATGCCTTTATGAGAAAAGGAGAACATGAGTTCAAATTTCCAGAAAAATTATCCAAAAGTAAAGATAGTTCAAGTAAATTAATATATCTCTCGTTGGGATCTATGGGTTCAGTAGATGTTAAGCTCATGAAGAGATTAGTAGAAATTCTATCGAAATGTGAACATACGATTATTGTATCGAAAGGACTTTTTGGAGATCAGTATGAATTGGCAGATAATATGTGGGGTGATAAGTCTGTTCCTCAAACGAAAGTCTTATCAGTCTTAGTTGATTTAGTAATAACTCACGGAGGAAACAATACAGTTACAGAAACATTTTCTTTTGGTAAACCAATGATTGTAATGCCTTTATTTGGTGATCAATTCGATAACGCTCAGAGAATTGATGAAAAAGGATTTGGTATTCGACTTGAACCTTACAGTTTTACTGAAGAAGAACTACTCACAGCTATCGAAAAACTTCTGAACGATACAGAATTGAATGAAAGATTAGCTGGTGCTTCAAAACGAACGCTCAACTTTAATAGTCTTACGAAAGCATCGGAACTAACAGAAAAACTTGTTGTTAACTAATTTTTGAGTTCTTTTCCAATAAAATTTAACCAGTTTATTATCTGCAGAACTTACACCTGTAATTTTAATTGTGTCGCTTAGACAAAAACCGTTAAAAGTGATTTTGGTTATAAATTGAGTGATGTTGATAAGTACTAACACAAAATGGCGCCAACGGCTCAATTTTAACTAGAAATGCATTAAACATTTTCAGAGATAATTAAATTGAGGTCTTACTCAAATGTGAGTTTTTCACGCCTGGTATGTGAGAGAAAGTTACAAACTTTTAAGATGTCTAAAGAAAAAAATAAGCCCAAACTGAACACTAGAGTTCTCCGTAATCATCATAGAAATACTAAATACGAATATTGTTTCAGTAATTTGGTTAGCTTAACATTTCATATCTGCCATTTGGAGAACTTTACTTACAATTTCTATGCCCTAATGGCCAAAATGTTGGGAAAGTACCAGAAATACGCTTTCTAACACTTAAATGCAAATAGTATTATAAATGAGTTACTAATTATTGAAAGCTAATCCACATTTTAAAGTAATATCAACTGATTGATTGCAAGATTGTATGATATGTGTGTTATCTTTATGTGACTAACAATTTCAGATATTTATAATGTAAACGTAATTGACTTGCTGAATTGACTTACCATAATTAAGGAATAGTATCACTTTAAACAACACTTTTTCAAAAGATTTTCCATAATAAATGTCATTTAAAGTATAGACAGTAATTATCAAATGACGACTAAATACTATCTAAACTTTGAATAACGTTTATTTTATAAAGTCTTTAATAATAGTGTTGTTTAAAGTGATGCTATATCTTAGTTATTGTATCGACGACCCAATATATTAATGAACTCCAGAAGTCCTGGAAACAAAATAATGAATTAATAATAACGAGTTTAAAAAGTTTGTATTATAAGATTAGAAGTCTTGGAAAGTTTAAAAAATTCTTATGGGACATACATTTTACACTAAGATTGGTCTTTTGCCCTCTTAGATCAAATGTTTGAATTGTGCACTTCATTGAGACAAAGCTATCACATAAATGAACAAATTATTATATCTCAACACCTCATAAAAGCAAATATTTTGGTATTTACAGTAGTTATAAATGGCTATGAATTTTATCTGTAATAAACACTCGAGTGATGCGAACGTAAATTAAACCTGATGTGATATTAAGTAAATAAACAATTACTTTCGCTTAGATTGTAAATAATATCGATTTTTCAGAATATTTGCAATGTTCGCAATATTCGCATTCAAATTAATACAAAACGTAATCAGAAAAGTAAATCAATTTTTTGTACCTATATTTCGATTAATAATTCATATAAATGAATGAGTCCAGTCATAAATTAGTTTCAAAACTAAATAGATACGAATTGTATCTCATAATTATTAAGATTGAGTCTTATCTTCGTTGACGTCTAAAAATAATCATAATAGTGTTGGCACTCAACCACTAAATGATAAAACAAATGATATAAATATTATTCATTTCAACTCTGATTAGCACAAGTCGTAAAGCATTAAAACTAGAAATTAAGCGATCGCGTCATTATTCGAATCAAACATAAACTGCCACAAAAATGTCTAAAGAGTTAACAATACTTTTCGCTCCAGTGGAAGGTGTGGGTCATGTCAACGCTTGTATTGGTCTCGCAGAATGTCTTAGAGATCGTGGTCATAAAATTGTATTCGTGATCGATCACTCATTCAAAGGAAGACTAGTTAACTATGGATTTATAGAAGAAATACTGACCGAACCAGATGAGGGAAACATTGAAAAACCTGGAGAACATGGAGCGACTCAATTATTGAAATCAGGAACATTATCAGGATTATCGTCATTAGAAAAAATGGAATTAATGTCGAAAGACAATTTTATGAATAAACTCGTGGAAAAATTGAAGGAGAATGAACCGAAGCTAAAGGCTATTATTGAGAAACATAAACCTGATATTTATGTTATAGACCATTTCATAGGCTCTCCAACACTAATCTATTCAGATAAGCCATGGATATTCTTATTCAGTGGAAATCCATTATTTGTTATAGAAGATGAGAGAACACCTCCTGGAGCTTCAGGTATTTGTCCTCTAATCAAATTTAAATAATTAATTCACTCAATTTATCCTTTGATTGCATAAGTCTTTCATATAATAATAAAGTAACAGAATCTTAAAACTGTAATAAGCAAGATGTAAGTTTCTAGCCTTAGAATAAGTACTTATTTCATACTATCAGCAGCTAAGTTATAAATATTGCCGTTTCTTATTAACAACACAATTATAACAATGAAATGAATTACTGACTTAGTTATTAATTAATACTTCGAATAACTCAATTTGACATTAGGTTATCCTTCGAATGGAGATAAGGACGAATGGCAAAAGTTTAGAAAAGTATCATTAAAAATGTTCGAATCTCCTAGGATTCAATATAATAAATGGCTGGTAGAGAATGGATATCCAGAAATAACTGGAAATATGTGCATTCCTGATTCACCATATCTTAACTTATATGGATATCCTGAAGAATTGGATTATACAGATATCAGACCATTACCTGAAAAATGGTTCAGAATCGATGCCTTTATGAGAAAAGGAGAACAAGAGTTTAAACTTCCAGAAAAATTATCCAAAAGTAAAGATAGTTCAAGTAAATTAATATATCTCTCGTTGGGATCTATGGGTTCAGTAGATGTTAAGCTCATGAAGAGATTAGTAGAAATTCTATCGAAATGTGAACATAAAGTTATTGTATCGAAAGGACTTTTTGGAGATCAGTATGAATTGGCAGATAATATGTGGGGAGAGAATTCTGTTCCTCAAACGAAAGTCTTACCATTAGTTGATTTGGTAATAACTCACGGAGGAAATAATACAGTTACAGAAACATTTTCTTTTGGTAAACCAATGATTGTAATGCCTTTATTTGGTGATCAATTCGATAACGCTCAGAGGATTCATGAAAAAGGATTTGGTATTCGACTCGAACCTTACAGTTTTACTGAAGAAGAACTACTCACAGCTATCGAAAAACTTCTGAACGATTCAGAATTGAATGAAAGATTAGCTGCTGCTTCAAAACGAATGCTCAACTCTGATAGTCTTACGAAAGCATCGGAAATAATAGAAAAATTCGTTAAATAATTTTAAGCTATCTTTGAGTGAAATCTGACCAGTTTGAATCTAGAAGAACTGATATGTAAACTTACATCCGCTTCACTAAATATTGCGGATATAGATTTTATGATTTCATATTTTCTTCAATCACATGATTAGCTTTGTATATGAAATAGAAAATCGAATGATAAATAAATATCAGAATGTTATATTCTTCAATATGAATATAAATACTGTATAAAACTCAAAGTTTTGAAATATAATACTTGTGATAATTTAGGTTAAGTTCAGAAAATATAATTGAACTATCTAGGAAGACTGTAGCACTTGGACCAAAATGGGCTCGTCTAAAGATACTGTATTCCAATTATTAAAATATTCAATTCTCGTTTATCAAGTATAGTCTAAAATTTTCTGCTGTTCGCATTCAGTCGTTATATAGTTCCGTTATATAGTCAATTAATTGATTGTTTCCATATGTAATTCACAAAATGACTTATTTTGAACCAAGATTTTATTGTAATTTTCATAAAATTTCGGATTGTGGTCCAACAAAATTTAATTTGTTGGCTACGGCAATGACCAATAGGCGTTAAATTTGAGGAGTTATTGAGTTAATGATTGTTTACGCAATATTACACATCAATTTCATCATACGTTAAGTTCTTCGTATATCGTTTGTTTGGATAAGCTTAAGATAACGTTATGCCAAATACACTTTCAATAACTTTCACTCATTCGCTTCGAATCAAGCCATCAAAAGTATTAAAACAAAATACATACGTTCATTAGACCAAATGCACTCAAACAAATCTGTACTATTTAGAGATAAGATTTTAGTGCAAATCAAGTGCAACCAAAGTTCAAGTTTATTAGAGATGTACTGAAAATGTCATAAATTGCATCCATTACTGATAGCACTAACTCCAAAATGTTTTGTTAACTGATCTTCATATAAAATCAGTGCCGTAACCTGAAATAATTTATGCAAATAAGTTCAGTAGAGCATTAAGTCTAAATTTGACTCAAATTATAGGGATAAATGTCAGAAATGAGCCAATGTGGTTAAGGCTAATCAAGAAGATTTATACATGTGAAATGTTCAAATTTTCTCCAATAAAACACTGAAACATTGCATAACAAAGAAATTGTAGTCTGATATATACCATTCAGTCTTATGTTCAATACTGGGAAAATGATTTCGTAAATTTTTGAATAATTTTAGAATTACTATAGTCTTAATTAGAATTTAAAATGTATTAATTCAGAGTTTTAGAAGAATATTTCTAACTTGAGGTCTGAAATAAACATTCATATGAATGAGTTACTAATGATTGAAAGAAAATTAGTGTTTTAAACTGATATTAACTAATTCGAATCGTCCTAAAATAACTGTAAATTTATCTTCAACCGGTTAAGCTGTCTTTTAACATTAGATGTTGAAGAATATATTCGAAATGATGGTTGAAGAAAAAATTGACAAATGGTTAAACCTACTATACAAATTAATGAGGATATTTTAAAAGCTGAATGCTTGTCTTGTTTTAATTACCAATTTTTAACATTAATAAATCAACTAAACTTTACAACCTATATTTATTAAAATCGGGAATCTTATCAGGAATTTCATCAGTAGAAAAAATAGAATTAATATCGAAACATACTCATTCTAATGAATTTTTGGAAAAAGTGAGGAAGGGTGAACCGAGTCTCAAAGCTACTACTGAGAAAAGTAAACTTGACATTTATATTATAGAACATTTCATAGGCTCTCCAACACTAATCTATTCAGATAAGCCATGGACTCTCTTATACAGCGGAAATCCATTGTATATTTTGGATGGTGAGAGAACACCTATGGGATGTTCAACTATTTTTTCTCTAATCAAACTTAAATAAATGATTAACTCGATTTATCATTTGATTGCATAAGTCTTTCATGTGATCTATAGAACCTTAAGCACTGTAATAAAAAAGATAATTTTGTAGCTTCAGACTAAAGAAATTGTTTCATGCTATTCAATCAATAGTTACATTTTTTTTAAAAATTGAAATTACTTATTCAGAACACAATTGTAACAGTGAAATGACTCAATGACAATTTACAATTGGTACTTCAAATGATTTAATTTGACATTACGTTATCATAGACTATATGGGAATAAGGCTGAATGGGAAAATTCTAGAAAAGTGTCATCAAAGATGTTCGAATCTCCTAAGAACTTGATATAATAAATGTCTGATAGAGAATGGATATCCAGAGATAACTAGAAATCGATGTGTTTCTGACTCACCATATCTTAAATTATGTGGATGTCCTGAAGAATTGGATTATACAGATATCAGACCATTACCTGAAAATGGTTCAGAATCGATGTCCTTATGAGAAAAGGAGAACAAGAGTTAAAATTTTTAGAAAAATCATCTGAAACTAAAAATAGTTCGAGTAAATTAATACATCTCTCGTTGGGATCTATGGGTTCAGCAGGTGTTAAGCTTAGGAAGAGATTGGTAGAAATTCTATCGAAATGTGAACATAACTTCGTTTTATCGAAAATTTTCCTCGGAGATCAGTATGGGTTGACAGATAATATGTGGGTCGATAAGTCTGTTCCTCAAACAAAGGTCTTACCATAGTTGATTTGGTGATAACCAACGGTGGAAACAATAAGTAGCAGAAACATTTTATTTTGGTAAACCAATGATTGTAATGCCTTTATTTAGTGATCAATTCGATAACGCTCAGAGAATTGACGAAAAAGGATTTGGTATTCGACTTGATACTTACAATTGTACTGAAGAAGAATTATCTCGGGCAATTGATAAACTTTCTGGTGATGATCAGCTTAAAAAGAGATTAAGTTTGGTCTCAGACCATATGAAAAAATTTGAAAGTTTTATAAAAGCAGTTGAACGTATAGAAAGTCTCCTAAACGACTGTAAAAGTATAAAGTTTTATAAATCTTCTGGACATTAGTTAACAAATAAGTCTTAATTTTTCCTTAATTTTATCGATTTATGTGATCTTTTGCTTTTATTTGATCGTAAGTGTTGTTGATATACAGTACATGGAAATATCTAACTATGAAGATATAACAATCAATAAAATCAAACATGGTGACTGAATTTGAACCAATTTCAGCAACAAGGTGCACAAACTCCCCCGATTTCTAAATATCCTTGAAAGTTTAATAATTGAGCTAGTTTAAGAAAAATAATCAAATTTTATTGAAAAAAAAGAGATTTTTGTGATAAATAATAGAATATTTATGAGATTAATATCTCGTATGACCACCAGAAGCTTGTCGCACAGCCTCTAAGCGCCTTGGCATTGATTCCACCAGGTTTAAAATCTACCTAGTTTCAATTTTCATGGATAAGGTGAACATTTTGCTCATGAAATATTAACAAAAGAGGTTTATGCCAAGTTTTTGGAGAAACAGGTGCTCCTCTATATTGAGCGCCATTTTGATGACGGGATTGTTCTGCTCCTCCACAACAACCACCCGGGCCATACGTCAAATTTTATTAAAGATTGGATCACAATTAATATCGGACTAGTTGAAGATTTTGTGATTCCACACCCGAGGTATTGATAGAATTAATTTCAAAATAGTATTCAATCATAATTTCAGTCTTTCCCCGGATCTAAATCCCGATGAAAATGTTGGGTCAATGATAAAGAATTTGGTTCGCAGTGAAAGACCAGTCATAACATTAAAAGATTTGTTGGCAGCTCTGGAGTCGGCCCACCAGAAGATGTGACTCTTATTGGTGCCAGTTCTTCATTAACCTGCCGGAATCCATGCCCAGTCGTTTAGAGGCTGTGGGACAAGCTTCTGGTGGTCATACGAGATATTAATCTCATAAATATTCTATTATTTATCATAAAAATCTCTTTTTTTCAATAAAATTTGATTATTTTTCTTAAACTAGCTCAATTATTAAAATTTCAAGGATATTTAGAAATCGGGGAAGTTTGTGCATCTTGTTGCTGAAATTGGTTCAAATTCAGTCACCATGTTTGATTTTATTGATTGTTATATCTTCATAGTTAGATATTTCCATGTACTGTATATAAGCCTTATCGAGAAGTTTACTCCAAAGAAATACGTTTATATTTTATGAACGAATTAATAGCTTTAGGAGAAAAATTTCTTGAATCTTATTAACTATGTGTTACTTTGAGTTTATAATATTAAATCTAAATTAACTGACATAACTAGATATACTTATTTTATTTTAGTTTACATCTTTCATATTCATCACAAAATAGCCAAATACTCATAAATAAAGCAATATTTATATGGATGCTATGATATATTAGATTAAACTCAAAGTTCATCTTATATTGTCTTAGCGTTTGTATTAATGTTTCGGTAGTTTCATTTAAGCCCAGGATTACTTAGAAACTCACAAACTAATATTTATTGATAACAAGATTTTAAATTTTTTGATGTAATATTTTAAAAGTTTATTATATTTTAGATGTTAAAAATCTAATTAAATGGCATTCTACATAGAATCTTATATTGAATTTCGATCATGTGTTAGTTAAAAGTACAAACAAATTTTGAGATTCGTGTAAACTGTATTTTATTTACTTGTGATCACAAATAAAACCTGGACTTCACAATTTGTATAAAGAGTTGCTAATAATATTACGTCAAATAGGTAAATGTTCAAAAAGAATATTCCTCAAACATCAGTGCAAAATTGTTAGATTTTTCATCCACAATGGGCAAATTCTCACCTAATAGTTGCACATCATATATATATATCTGTCTTAACGTTATCGCTATAATTAGTTTAATTTTTGCTTCTGCACAAATGCATTTTCGAGAAATAGGAATACGAAAATGAAGCCCAGCTCTAAATAATATGCAGTCCTATTTTATCCCATGATCAGTCATTGATTTCGAGTTTATCCGTCGTTTATAAAATCTTCAAAAATGAACGAAATTATAGTAATTTTGTTAAATTCATTAAGCAAATTTTAAATTCTTTAAATTTCTTATTTTTCTAGATATTCTTCGTCATATCATTTAATTGTTTTTTTAAAATTTTATATGATTTAAATCTATAGACTTTGAGAAATAAATAAGAATAATTTGTCGAAATGTTTTGATAGACTGTAGAATTAACTAATAATAATAAAATTGATAACAAAAATCAAATATCAACCTGAATTTTATTATTCATTTATAGACATTTTTCGAGAAAGCTTAATTGTTATAGAGATTATTTTTAAGTAGATAGATTATTACTTTTCAATATAATATCTTGTTTTATTTACTTAAATATTAATATAAAACTTATTCCAATGTCAAAAGTTTAATATTTTACAAACAAATAACTTTTATTGATTTTTAAAACTGTTTAACTTAACTTATTTCAGTTATTTTAAATATTTAAATGTATCAAATTATAGATAAAGAACTAATATTTTATCATTTTTTTAATTTGCTGACCATTTTTTTGTTTTCTTTTTTACGCTTTAAATGCGTCAAAGCAAAGATTGATGAGTTTTTTGTGTAAGTCTTAGTTGTTATTCACTTCTATTTGATTCCATTTCGCAATTATTGAACGCTTCTTCGGGTGGATACCATAAACTTCTATCTGTAAGGCTAACTAAGTAAGAGATAGGGCTTTATAGCACTTACTGACGACTAGTGTTTTATGCGCATATACATTTATTTTCATTATACCGACATCCCAATTTCAGTGGTGTACAAGTCATTGATGCAAAAGTCAATACTATACAAATAAAATTTGTTTTGCAATCTTTAATTTAATGTTTTATTTATTGAAGTATTCTCAGTAATAATAGAGTTACGAACAATTCAAATCTTTAGTTAGAATTAGATCAAAACATACTCATTCTTACTCTACTAGTTTTGTTGTAATGTCAAACATATCAACCTTTCTATTAAATAGAATAGTTTTCAATTAGAAACTAATTAATTTTTCATAAGAAACAATCATGACAACTGACGCTTGAATCAATAGTATATTAAAGTAAAAACATGTAATTATGACAGTATATGAAAAACTAAAAAATAATAAGTATACGATTAACAACTAATTTCATCTCACGGGACATATTCCGAGTATTGAGTGTTACTTGGCCAAATACTACGAATTATTCAAGAATAAATGCAAATGCGTTCCTATTTTTAAATTAAGTGTCTTTTAGGAAAACCCGGTTCAAATGTATGTGTTTATGAAACTAATAGCTAAGTTCCTCTGTTCTTAGTGAAAACTGCATGTTTTGTCAGATTTGCAAAGGTTTCGAGTACCAGAGAGAATCAATAATCTGGTTGGATCTGACTAGTTGCTCACCAACCGCTAACTCTTTCTCGAAAACAAGTAAACAACTCATGAACAACATGTTAGTTTAGAAGAATAGAATTCATTATTGTTTTATCTGTTGGTTCAAGACAGTAATTGGCATTTTGAAACGGTTCTTTCTCACTTGATCAAATATTCGAAAAGTACTATTGTGTACTCATAATCGATTTCATTAGTTTAAGTTTTGTTTACAATTTAGATTTTTAATTTAAAATGCTAATTCTGACTTATACTGAACATTTAGAAGCATTAATTATAAACTTGCGATTTAAGGAATGTTTTTCATTAATTTGAATTCATTTCTGAATAGTTGGTTCTCATAAAACTAGTTATTTTAATCAGAATTCTAAATTATTGGGCTATATTTACTTCCGTGCCGTGATCTCAAATATATTTTCTATCTCTGAATCAAAGAATGTTATATTGAACTTACCTAAATATAAGTTGTTGTGTAATTAACTCGTTTGGATTTGCCAGCCAATAGAAGAAATAAGAATCACGTCATTGATTTAACAAATAAAGTATTTTTCTCTGAACTCCTTTCATCAATAAATGGATTTCTTTCATAATGTTCAATATTAAGAATCGATTAAAACTATATAAAACTACAGTTTTATCATTGTTATTCTGTTCATATAACCATATCTAGACTTCTTGTGCAATAAACCAACTTAATTAAACTTAAAAGTTTTTTGATGACGTGAAGAATGGAATTTCTTAAGGCTCAATTCCTTGTTAGTTGCTGTGAATTGAAAAACGGAGTATATTATTATGATTCTTATGATATAAATGAGGATGTAGAACTACAAAACATTACAGTGAGTGGAGTACCATTTTATCATAGTGTGAGTCTAAATAACTTTAAATGATTTCATTCATCTAGTAGTTTCAAATTTAAATATCTTTTTCAAGGATGTGCTATGTTACTTCGAAAGAGATTTTTTCAATATATTGATTTCGAAAAAGTTTGGAAAATTTAATGTAACTTATCGTCATTTAGTGGGTAATCCACAATCACTCTTTGGTTACACTGTGAGTGTATCAATCAGTTTTTATTATGAATCAATTGTAGAGTCATGCAATATTTTTCAGTTTAAAAAATTTTAGAAATTTATTTTAAAAAGAAATTTCAAGTAATAAGACTATTCGAATCAAATTATTTAGTTCATAAGTAATTTGATTTGATATTAAATCACTATTGCGGCCTTTTGTTCCTAGGACAAAGTTCACACTATATTATTTTCTTTTATACATGCTTTTAACCAGAGGTTTGTATCATAATGGCTTTTTATGGAACTTTCTTACTGATGATTAATTAAAAGCATGTTCGAACAAAAAGTAGAGTTTAAACTTTTGTCTGAAAATGATAGCTGCAACAGTAACATTTTTCTAAAAATCTAGCAAATCTAAGTTAAATAAATATTTATTTCAATTTTCTTCAGAAATTTATGTAAAGTTCTTTAAAAAAAGCTAACTTAATTTTCTTCTTTTCAATTCAGCCGAATTTGGATTTAATCTTTGCTCAATCATCAATAGTAGAATGGTTTTCATTATTTGCAACCAGTCCATGGATTAGAAGAGAAGTTGAAATCGTCATTTTGAGTGCATTGTATTATAGTCCGAGTGGTCTGTTCAAACAACTAATTCACACCTTCTCAATGGTAATCTGGCTCTCGATAATACTGTCTATTATCGTTATTACTACTACTTTGATTCAAACTCAAATCGCGTCGCGTTATACAAATAAAAGACTTTTAGAAAGAGACGCAAATATAATTGAATTAATAATATTGGTTTGCAGTTATCTTTTGAATAATGGTCAAAAAACAAGACTCAATTTTATGCTCACTACCTGGGCATTCGCTTCATCAATAATAGTCTCTTGTATTTCTGGCAATATATTATCGTCGATTGTAAATAAAGACATGACTAAAATTAATACTTTTGAAGAGATAGATAAAAAAAATATGTCAATAATAGGCGGAAAATATTCTCATTTTGAAAGCTTTGATAAGACAGTGCCGGGAATGGAAGTTTTGAAAAGATTGCACAACAAAACTAACTTTGTCGATGACTATAATGTGAGTTAATATCTTAATAGATATTTTGTTTATGAAATTTTCAAGTTTTTCCTATAATAGAGCAAAGGGATTGTTGAGACCTATATCATAGAGCGGGTTGCAAATAGAGAAGTCGTTTATTTGAGAGATGCTTCGACTATAGCTAGAGTCATAAATCAGAATCCACACAAAATTTTAGCCATAGGTGAAGAAGAAATTTTACCGGTTGTGAATGGATACTATATTAATAAATATATGAATGAGCCTCGAATCAGGATTTATAAACTGTTAGTATTTTTAACTCGTGTTTCAAAGCAAAATCAAATATATCGTAAGTTGCATATTAAACATTCTCCATATCAAGCCGTTTCTGTATTCAGCTGTGACTTTTACGCATGCGTCGGAAATCGATCCCAAACATGTCCTAATACAGGAATGCAATTTAACGCATGCGCAGTTGTCGCGTCTTAATATGCAACTTGCAATAAAGTTTCGTCTGTCTGCCATAAGCTTAATTATTACATTTTCGCGTTGTTTCCTGTGAAGATGATTGTGGTAGTATACTGAAAAATACTTCATTGTTTTGAAGAATGAATGATGACTTATGACTTAAATATCTAAGAATATCACTATTTCCATATTATTAAAATTTATCCATTGTTAAATATAACTCATTTAACTTGTACGTATTGATCTAGAAAATTACTAATATAGCTCATAATATTCTATATTATCGAAAATGTAGTTCTATTGAGTAAGACATCATTCATAACTTGTTCTATTGTTAAAGAATCCATATCAAATACTTTCCATTTAAACTATTAACTGTTTAGACTTATTTTTTTAGAGTTTCGCAGTAAATATTTATTATCAAATCCAAAGTACTGTAGTGCAAATAGTAAATTGATCATACCCTATAATAGGACTTATTTACATATACAGGGTGTAAAATAATTTACCACTATATTTAAAATGTTTATAATTTCAAAACGATAAAGTATTTTATTGAATTTCTTTCACAGAAAGAAAGTAGAATAATGGGAGTTTATGATATTATGTGCTCAAAAATACAGGCTTGAAATAATTTATCACTATATTTTATTTGATTATGAGTTTATATTCCTAAGGTTTTGAAAGTTCAAATCTAGCGAGTATTTTCCTTAGATATTGAAGCTATTTTTTGCTATTTAATTTTTGTTTGTAATTAATTTTTTAAAAATGGTTGTCTATACTACTGGACAGAGAATATTTATTGTCAAGGAATATTATTCAAGCAATAAATCGACAATTATTGTTCAACGGAAGTTTAAAAAAGAATTTGACACTAGAGTTGCTTTGGGGATATCTTAAAGATAAAGTCTATGCTAAGAATCCCAAGTCAATGGAAGAGTTCGAAAGTGAAATTGAAAGTGAAATATTTAATATTTCTAATACGGTACTGAATGACGTTATCGACAATTTTCAAGTTCGATTACGCCGCGTCCACTTAGAGAACGGGTGGCATTTCGAACATATCATATCATAAACTACCACTTTTCTACTTTCTTTTCGTAAAAAAATTTCAATAAAATTCCTTGTACTTTTGAAGTTATAAACTTTTGAAATATAGAGGTCAATTATTTTACGTCTTGTATATACAGTACTCCTTTAAGTACTAATAAAAGGAGTAGACATTAATATGTATACAAAAATATATATATTTGGTTCGATTATATATCAATTGAATGCATATTATGTGTGCATATTAATCTTTACTCCTTTTATTAGTACTTAAAGGACTACTCGTTATATATGTAAATAAGTGCTACTGTAGGGATATGATCGATTTATTATTTGCAATACAATACATTTTAGGAATATATTCTGGATAATATATATTTATATTTTCTGAACAACATAGGTTTTTGATTTAACGATGTACTCAGCTTAATTATAATTAAGGCATTGCATTTCGCATAAATACATGTTTTTTGCTGGCAGCTTATATCTACTCGAAATTTTTTAGATCAATATTAGATATAATAAGAGCTTATTTGGCAAATTTTATAAATACATATCTGAAGGCTTAGTAAATATTTCACATATGCAGTGAATATTTCTCCAAATCCTACTCTTAATTAGAGAAATCCTATAGAAAATCCTCAGTAATGACTTTAAATAAGTTCATATTTTTTGAATAAAAGCACTGGATTTGCTAGAATTAATACAACTTGTGATAGTATAAATTGATCCGAAGTTCAACACTATCCCGATTTATCTGCTGAAGAAATGGTATCGTTCAAATTTGCACTAATGACTAGTTGCGAAGTTGGAAGTTCTTTCAAATATAAAAATATAATTTGTGATATTGGGTTGTCGTTTACTGGAAATAACCTTAAATACTATTTTATAGTCAATTTTAATGCTCAGTTCCTAAACCAAAATTAAGATAGAATTACGAAATAATAAATAAATATTAACTAAATGTTTAATGATTTTAACTAAACATTATATTGAATATAAGAACAGTATCAATCAATATCATGGAATGCTTTAATTATAATATAAATGTTTATATGACTGATATGAATAAGCGTTGAATATATGCAAATCGTGTTCTGTTTATCTCAACAACATCTTTAGTCCATACAATTGACTAATTAAAGCTCTTTTCACTAAAGTAAAGATCAGGGGTAAAAATGAGCTTTACCTTTGGATTTGGCATTATTTTTTATATTTTTATAAGAGGTATTTTATAGCAATTAATACTAATCATGCATTGTAACACGAGTTATTTAATTCCTACTTTGGATCTGTTCAACCAAATTATTTTAAAAATTTATATTTGTTTTTAGTTTACAACGAACTGTTGAAGTCGGAATTTATATTCATTGGGAGTCAAGAATGACAATCTTCGATCAAATGTATGGATATAAAATGGCAGAACAGTATTATATTTCTAATAATATCGATCATTCGTCGGATGGATCGAAAGATATTTCTATAACTACAGAGATGTTGAAAGATTTATTTGTGTTTTTAGCAGTTGGATCTATATTCTGCTTGTTTATATTTTTCTTAGAACTTTCATATCATTTTATAGCGATAAAAAATCTTGTGTCCCGTAACAAGATGTTCCTTCGTACCCTATATTAGAAAGAGTTAACCTCGACTTAAAACAAAATAGTATCTAATAAACCATTTCTTTTAACTGACCTCTGACTTAAGCACACAAGAATATAAAGATGTCCTTAAGAAGTATAATCTTCATTGGAAGTAAATCAAGATCCAAAAATCATTGATGAAATTTTCTTTGAGAGGAAAAGTTCACTACTATCGTTGATAAAATTTTTTTCTACTTGAATATAGAAAACATTGTTGATAAAAAATGAAAAAGTTTTATACTCAATCTACATGTGACTGGTGGTGCGCTTGATAGTTGTCTTCGATCTGCACCAAAATTATTAAAATTAGTATTTTGTTAATTTCTACTCTCAATTGCCCTTAATCATTTAATGTTTCTAACGATTATTTTAGACCATTGTCTCTTTAAAATTGGAAATAGAATGCATAAATTTTCGAAGAATATACACAAGGCTTTTTAATAACTTTTGTACAGATTTGAGCTCAAAGAAATTTTGTGACACTATAGATGGAAAAATTAAGATGATGCCTAACTATGGGAAAAAGCAGTGTTGCTATTTCACTTTCCGTGTCACGCACATCAATTTTAACTTAATTTTTAATTGGTATTAAATTTTATCTAAAATAATTGAGGATTGTATCTCATATTATTTGAACCGTTATGGTCCGATATAAATGTGGCATAAGAAGGCATCATTTCTCGTAGCTATCTGTCTTTTCAAAAACATTGAACATACTTACGAGGAAGGGTGTAATATTAAGAGTTTAATGGATACCATTCAAATACTAATTTAAATCTGTCTTGAATACTCTGAAATCTCAAGTAAATTTGTGCTTAACGAAAGCTTATTAAATTTACAAGAATTAATTGAAGAGATTAAGTTATTATTGTCGATTTTAGGCACTTGAACTAAAAAGCACTTCACTGTAAAAAGACAGTGTAAAAGTGTTCTTCTAAAACAGTCTCCCCTCCCTCTCCCTCCCCTTTCCTATACCTATGGTCTGAAAGGAAAAAAGAAAACTATTCCTGAAAGAACACTTTTCACACTACTCTTCTATGGTAATAATTATATAAAAAAATAATGAAATATTCAATTAAAAACTATAGAAAAAATAAATCAAATTAGTTTTTACATAGTGCTTATATTTTAAAATATTATAATTCGATTACTGAAAAACTCAGTTTACACCTAAAATTATTGGAACAGTTCCCAACCTCAAATATTCCACTATTAAAAATTATTAATTAAAAATAATATTTAATTTTGATAAAAAACAATTGATATTCTACACAAATACAGGACATATACTTGTTAAAGAGGGTATATTACAGTTCTACTGACAATTTTTGCTGACTATGAATTTTTGTTTTTACAAAAACACATAAAATTCCTCTTATTATGACACAAATCGAAGTTATATCTTCCAAATATATTTAACATAAATCAGTTGACAATAATCGATCGCTAATACATTTTAAAAATAGGAGCTTGTCAATAAATTTAATTTTTTCGTAAATTATATACAATGTTAGAATATCATTAAGCTTACACGCCCTTCTGTACAAAAATTGAATCTTTAATTTGTTTTTCATTAAAATTTTTGAATTTCTATTCATTTTTTATTTAAATTGACATTTAATTACACCCAATTCTCTTCCTGATAACTTAAATATACATTAAATTTTTACAAAAGAAAGTCACGCACATAATCATGATAATTTAAACCCATCTCATATTGTAATCGCATTTAAAATTATTTGCATCAAAATACTATCCATTACTGCTTTCGTGAATAGTACATGATGCTTAAATACTAGAATAATGCTTAGAATATAGTAGAATGCGGTAATGTAGTAGAATAATAATTCTGTATACTTAAATTCGTTTTCATTAAGTTTAGAGAATTCGTTACTTTCAAAATCAATACTAATATTTGAACTTTCAGGTATTTTTATAGATCTCGAAGACAATGATTCTGAGCCCAACTTATTATGATTAAATGGCAAAAATCGTCTCTGATTAAATGCTAACATCGTTAAACCAAACGTATCATCTTTAGTTACATCTATTAAGTTGTATTCAAGTGATAAATATTGTTACTAGGTCTGACTAAAATTTTTTGGACTCTCATAAAGCATATACTACAAATGATATTTTAGATATGATTTTATTTTTATTTAATATATTCTCCATCATCCTGGATGACAGCCTCCCAGCGGCAAGGGGGCGTCTTATTCCTTTAAATGAATTTTTTGTATTTATTTCATTTATAGTTCCCTAAAAAGCACGTATGAGCTCAGTCTCATTCTGGTATCTGACACCTTTATGAGTCTGCTTTGTTTTAGTCAACCCATCGATATCCGGGGGGCTTAAATCCGGGCTGTACGGAGGGTGTCTTAAGACCCTCTAACGGTGTCGATAAAAGAAATCCTTGATTGCGGGCTGTTTGTGGGGGGAAGCATTTTCGTGGAGGATGAGTGGTCTATGAATCCGTGCTCGTCTGATCTCTGGGTACAGCCGATTCTCTAGAAATTCAAGATATTTGACAGAATTGACCATTTCATTTCTTGGCAGAAATTGCCATGCAAGAGCCCTATCTTTGTGAAACGCTGCAATTAGAACTATCTTCCAATCTCCTATCGATGCTCTAACTTTCACTGGCCTAGAATTTAAAACAAAGCCGCTGGCACATTTTGAAATTGACACATATTTTTCAAAAGATAATTACGGTTCTTGCTCTGGGAGGCGCCATTCTTTAGCTGATTTGATATATTTCGGGCCATAGCTTTTTACATATATTTCGTCAATAGCGATGATCCTTTCCAGAAATGTGGGATCCTTTGTATGTTCATTAAGATGCTCTTGTGATATTTCTACTCTCAGTTGCTTCTGAACGGGGTTAAGACTGTGAGGTACCCATCTAGTACAAACCTTTCGTGCATGTAATTTTCTCAGAATACATTTCACACTCGAGGGACTTATATTTAAATAATCGGCATAATCTAATGTACTCCAATTTCTATCATCCAATAAAAGCTTTCTCAATTTTTCTGTGGTTTCCTTATCAGTCGCAGTTCGAGGTCTCCCTACAACCAATATCTGTTTACAGGCTTTACGCTCTCCGTCTCGAAATTGGTTTTAAATATAATAGACGTCTGATCTGGAAAGGGCTAATGATCGAGATGCTTTATCAACAGTCGTCACACCAAGTTCTTTTAAGACTCGATTTCAGTGTATAATTGATCAGCAGCTTTGGCTTTGAATCCAACAGAAAGTTTATTAAATTCGACACAATATACTTCATTTTATTTTGTGTTTGATTTATATCAAATTTTTCAATGATCAATATTTTTCAGCTGATATTAAAGCTTTAGGTTTTGGTGTATTTTTTACAAATTATTTGAGCTCAAACGATGCATATTTTTCTAATATTTCTATTGAAACTATAAAATTCTATTATCAGATATTTTTTTCTAAACAATTCCAGCACCAGAAACTTTACGCTTATCATGTAGTAATCTAGTTTTGTTTAGTTACACCACTTTAATACATCTAAGATGAAGCATAAATGTAATAGGTTCATTCTTTAGTTCAAGCAGTCTATATGACTTCAGTTCATTGAAAATAATAATTTATTAAATCTATAATAATGATAATAACTACTTGGGAAAATAACTATTTACCAATCATGTCTAAAATCTTAACAAATTATTTTATCATCAAAATACTAGTCAACATTGATAGAAATATATATAAATCTAGTACAATTCAAATACTCGCTAATTTCAAAATATGCCTTTATTTTATGTTGGTGAAGAAATTAAGTAGTTTATATCGAAAATTCTTACGCTCATGAAGCCGAAATTTCAGACTTGAGATTTACTCTCAGTTATAATTTAGAAAATATAAATATTTAAATTCAATGGACTGTATCCGAACAAAGCCCTTTCAAGTTATAACGAGCTTTATGTTATAACTATTTTATTTTTCGTATGATTTCGTTGAGAACTATATAAATTTAATGCTTAAATTTGCATCTACAAAATATACACCGACATCATAATTCTGTTACTTCATCGAGAAAATTGGGCTCGAAGTAGACACCTCAAGCGACAGATCACAGAGTAGTCTAGTTAATAAATGCCATTAAAAAGGCCTAATTCATAATTAATGCACTTTTTGATATAGAAGATAAAAATGTAATTAATATTAGATTAATTAGTAAATTTTCTTTCAACTACGAACTATGGTTACAGTGTTTTGATCATATAATGAAAAGTGGCTGATCGCTAGAAGTGTGTCCACTTGACACTTAATTCTCACAACGAAGAAGTGACAAAATCATTATGATGCTAATATAGTTTTTGTAAGTGAGAATTTGAGCTTCAATTCTATATAGTTTATAGTGAGATCAGACAAAAATAAAATAGTCTTAATAAAAATCTCGAATTAACTCGTATGTAGTAGAATTAGTCATTCAAATAGTATTTCTGCTTACATGCATATATTTTGTCACTCAAGTTTTATTCATTATTAATAGAAAGAGCTGTAACTCATTTATTTATTGAATATTCAATTAACTTATCGTCAGTTTATCTGAGAACCAAATTTAAGATAGATGTGAGTATCTACACTACATATTTATATGAAATTAGTTGTATATTAAATTTTAACTTATAAATACATTTATTTAATATTAATTTGACGAATATTTGAGTCATTCAATTTGCACTCAATTCAAGAACTATTTTCCGGGTAAATTTTGAAATCATTTTTGGCAAGAAATCAATCTCAAATGCACTTTTATATGTTTTAACCTATAAAGTCTTCCTATTTTTGGAGGATTAACAAGATATCAATCTCATTATCAGCAGTTCTCTAATTGAAAGAGCTTTTAATCAGATGTAAATATTATACGCTTTGATGAATTTCGGTTCTTGTCGACAAATTTCAACTTTTGTGTAATTGTTTCTTGTTCAATCATCTGTTCTCTCAAATAATTCGATGACTTAAAAACACAATTATTGCAAAAAGATTGCGTTTATTTATTTTAAAATTTTTATGATTAAATAAGACCTTCTGTAATAACTCAAGTTTTCAGTTATGAGTGGATTTTTTATATAGACATAAGGTATAACCGTATCAAACAAATGTTTTACTTTCAGTTATTCTGGCATTTCATTAAATTTTATTAATCAATTGATGAAAACTTAGTTAATCATTCTATTTGATTATTTAGTTCTTTGTTCTATACAATTTCATATTTTGTCAGAGGGATAGATTTTTAATTAAAATTAAATGATTTGCTTGAAAAACAAAGTGAGTCGACAGGGCATCAAGTCAACTCAAATTAGTTGAAAAGCATTATTTAGAAACAGTAAATCCTAGATTTTTTCAGAATGTGCATCAATCTAATTCAAACATAAGTTACGTATTCTCATCATGAACTGAATGACCATATCTTCGAAATTTTATGACACTACTTTTCATCGTTTTTCGAGTTCATAACGTCATCGGGAAACTTGCCATTTTTATAGACGAGTCCCCAAGTCTGGAGTTGAATTCCAAGATTATATGAACATTATTGATAGCTAAAATCACTCTCATCATTATCAGCAATATTTTGTTGATTTTAATAATTCAAAATCAGTTTGTGGGATGAAATTAATGAAAACCTTTCACACATATAATATGTTAGCTGAATAAAAACTTCTATTTAAAAATGTCTCTCAAGTCAATTGCCTATTAAAAATATTGGGTTTATTATCATTCCCAAATTTCGAGTTTTCTGGAGAGCTTATCCTCTGAACAATTGGGCTTTTGGTCACCTTAATTGCAATTAATTAAATTAACATAATATCCATAAGAATGTACCATTTTTGAGTAAAATATCTCACTCCAAATGAAATTTATTTCATAACTTTTTCCAGTTTTCCATCATCATTTCGCCTATATGTTTATCAATTTTTATCTCTTTTATTCATTGCTTAGTGATCATTAAACAACTTAATTCCTTAAAATTTCTAAATCAGAAATAAGTTTTATCTATATAATTTTAGTTAACTCATAAATTTATTGCTTAATTAGTTATTAATATCGTCACCTCATTGCTATAATGCTCTAACTCGAAAATTTTGACAAAATGAGTTAATGCCTATTCTGAAGTAAGATATGAAACCTTTATAAGTTGTTCGATTAAATCTCAAAACTTCCAAATAGATTTATAAATATATCATTTCGAGTACAACTGTTATAGTGCCGAGAATTACGATTCTAAACTTTAAACTCAAATTTGTCCATAACACACTTTTCTGAGTTAACGCATTATAGTACTGAGGTGACGATATATTGGCGCTCCACTACACCATCCATTAATTAATTTATTGCGTATGTAGTGTATGATTAGTTGACGTGCATTATATCATAAGCAGCACTTTAGTAGACTGATTCTATATCAACTTTATCAGTTCGAATAATCTTTTTAAATCAAATTAAATTTATTTTTTCATTAGGAGAGTTAGTCTTGAACATTGACGATACTCTTAATATTTGTAATGATTGGTGTACGTTTCTAATTAAAGTGGCTTTCCAGCTAGTAATCTCAATGATATTCAGACGAACCTCGACAATAGTTAAATTGCTATATGTTTTAAGCCAACAAAAGTATTTGCTCTTATATAACGCTATTTAACTAATTTCAACTTTACAGACTACTATCAGATATAGAGTTATAGGAATTTACTTATCTGAAAGTGAGTTCAATGACTATTCTCTACAACAATTAACTTCATACATACCAACAATTCTTGAATCAAAGAATAATGCATACCGAGATGGAAATCTAGAAGAAAATCTAAGCTGTTATTTATTGGAATTAACTAAAAGTCATCGAAATATTCACCAAACTCACGATTATGAAAGATATGAAGAAAAATCGTATCGAAGATGCATCTTTCAGTGAAGCTATCCTGTAAAATCCAATAAAAGTCTTGTTATTATCGAATAATTTTAGGGCTCATAAAAGCAAGGCATTTATTCAGAATATTAATATTAGACATGAATTTCGTCAGAATTGCATATATAACACAACAATTAGATACTTATTACAATCATGATTTGAGATATTGAAATATTCAATAACCAAATGAGACTGTTGAACTGGGTATTGATATAGAAAATAGATTTACATCGATGAAAACTTTCTCTATCGTGGAATCAGTTAGGCATTAATTGATTCAGTTATGTGCTGATTTTTTAAATGAATGTTGCGATCGCAGAAAAAGTTTGTGTTTAAATCATCTTTAATTTAATAAACACGTTAGTTGGAATACATGTCGTAATTAATAAATTGACGAAACCAGTTTCTTTCCTATTAATAAAAAATTTCTTCTATGTATAACTGTATTTATAGTTGTGCTCAAGAGTTTTACAGTGAAGTGCCTTTAAAGTTTTGTAAGAATTTACTATACTTGATTTAATAAAAAAATTTCCTATGTTCATTAACGTTTTTAAGGTGTATTTGAGCTCATAAGCACAAATTCCAATGTTAATTATATACTAGTGATTCCATAGATTAAAGCCAAATCAAAATTATCTTGATCTGGCTTCTTCCTTGTGATTAAGTCATATTTTTTATAATTGAAGGGCAGAAAAATGTTGACTAGAGGAAAGATGAATAAAGCTAAAACTTATGCATTTATCTAATGAAAAAATTGATAAATATTGAATTTAACAAAATAATTTTATTACCAAGCTGGCAGTAATTTTATCGTTTCTATTAAATATCTAAATTTTCTCATTTTATCTTAGACATAGTAGTAAAATTTCATCATTTTATGTTTGGGCTCAAACTTAATTTTAATGTTTTAAATCCCTAGAAGCCCTTAAAACTCAATATTACCGGGATTACCAAATCTGAGCAAATCCAAAAACTTTAAGAACTTCACAGCTGTAAATGTCACTTTAATTTAGAAACTTATACAGTTACAGCTTTTTATTTTTAGATAAATGTTTAAGCTATACTATTTTTTCGTATATGCTTTTAGTCAAAAGTTTTTTTCCCAATAATATAGAACTTTCTATAGAATTTTCTTACTAGTTATTAAAGGAATGTACAAAAAATCAGTATAGTTTGAACTCTCATCTTAAAACAAAAGGCCTCATCTGTACTACTAATAAATTTTACTTCTTTTAGTCAAGTTTCACCGAAATGCCTTCGAGTTTTCAAGTGCTGATTTTTTAAGCTTTTAAGCTAATGAACGGTTCCCTTGAGACTTAATAAATCCGAAAAACGTAAGCTGTCATGCTATTCCTAGGCTTTTATTTTTAGACACATTGATTGATGTTCCTTAAAATTATTGTGAGTCATAATTTCATTTCAATCACTCGAAAGTCTATTTGAGTCAAAATAAATCTTTTATACTGATTAATATCAAAATACAAAATCCAATTGATCTTCAAACACTAATAAACATGTTCTTCTTTAATATCACTTTTCTGGATAACATTTTGTATTCAACTGTACATTATTGGTTCATTAATCTTTGTTAAAATATAATACTGAAGAAGATAATCTCTTGCCTTACATTTTGCAAGCAATTCCATATCAATATAAGCATTATTAATTTAATATCGAGTTTTTGAATTGTCTTCTGATTTTAAATTATTAATACACAAATAACTACTTAAAATTTTTCGTATTACTCACGGTACTCAACTATTAAGAATATGAAAGTTTTTCTATAATCACTCAATGATTTACTTTGATTCGGGTACTGTATTTAAATATTCTAATCAATCGTTAACTTTGTTGAAAACGAATATTTGACAAAATAATCTCTTGCCTCACAAGTAATTGCAAAAGAAATTTAGTTAACTGCTTCAATACTGACTTTACCTTATCTTATAAGTGATACTTCTTAATTCATCAAAATATCATTTCCTATTAATGATTTGATTAATTTTTCTCAAAGTTAAAAATAAGATGCTCGTATGCTCATATCTGAAATGCTTATATAAAACCACTCAAAATATTTCATAGGGTGAGTCCTATAAATTCAATCGAAACATCTTCACAGATAGCACTTTATAACACTCACTCGACAATAAGTTGTGTTTCCTAATTTCATTTGAACGACGCAAACTACCTGTTTTTATAATAAAGCTAAGTGAAAAAATAAATTTAATAAACTTCAATTTTACGGTTAATCAACTTTAATCATATCTATTCTTCTATTAAACGATAAATAACAGATAATATTTTTAAATGTTAATTTATAAATATAAACAATTTGTAATAAATTTAAATACTTCTTCTTTTCAATGCTTATTTTCTATTAAATTTTATTTTATTTTACTTTGTTTTTATTTTTGTTTTTTCGTTAGATTTCATCGAATTATGTCTCAAAACTCGTAGCAAAAGTCATCGCATCGAACCTTAATAGAAACCATTAAATCCTTGTCCAGCACGCAGTTGATCTTCTGTGAAAATTCTCTTATTTTCTTCAGCTGGTTTAGGTCCGAGATAAGGTCCAGGCCATTCAGGGTGGAAATAGCACTGAAATCATATTATTGTTATAAATGAAATAGTTTGTTGATTTCAAAAAAGTTAATTCAAAATATCAAAGTTGGATACACAATCAATGAATGAAGTTTAATAATTTGATAGTCCTATAAATTCTCTATAAGTAACATTTGATGCTAAGTTTCAAGAGGATTCATTGTGCTTTTGCCTCAAGTATTAAGAATTTCACTTTAAACCGCCATTTATATGAAGCTAAATTATCAATCATTATTTGTAGATATTATTTCAAAAAATTACTGATTATCTTTAAATTTAATGCACAGTAAATTTTATCTCTAATTAAAACTATATATGACTCGATTATATTAATCGATTAACTATTCTTCCGATATACATGATTAGCAAAAATGAGAACAATTTATTTCAAACAATTGCCTATTTTAATAATTTTTCGAAAATCATTAGACTTTTAAGCTTTATATTCATCAATAGTTGAGAAAATTTAATTTTTTCTCTTAAATAATAATTCGGTTTTAAAGTGTTTGCAAAGTGCTAGCTAGCTGTTAAGTAAGTGAAATTGTAAATTATTCACTTACATATTAACTCTTCATCTTAGTCAAAATCTCTAATCATTAGAAATTAATCAAAAAATGAATGCAATTCAAATTACTTAAATTATTGAAATTACGAGAGCATTACTTTCCGGTAATTACGACCATTTATCGAACAAACACTTCTAAATGATTGATTTGTAACCACATAAATATTCACGAAAATAGTTCTTCCCTGACTTCATCATTTTAATCATTTACTATTGGTTTAATTAATCAGTCAAAAACTAAAACTTACAGCTCGTCCCAAAGCCATAATGCAATGCGCGACTTGTGGTAAATTCCTTTTTTCACAGAGGTCTACTGTCTGAAAAACATCCAAATCTGGAACACCATAACTCATGATAGCTCTTTGGAAGTTTTCCAAATTTTCCATTATTTTGAATTGTCCGCCTTTTGTATGAATTTTAGGCACACTTCCAGGTTTTAATTTATTAATTAACCTGTTCATATTATTAGATAAGTCTGCTAATTAATTAATTACATATTTTTAATCAATGCACCTGCAAAGCACTGTTCCGTCGTACAGAACATCTTCAAAAGGACCCGGGGGCAAATCCTCTTTTAAAACAGCTTTTATCCATTCCAATATCTCTGATTCAAGCTTTGTATCTCTCTTGCCTGCGATCTGTTATTTGAGTTGAAAAATGTTATCAAATAAAAAATAATTCACAATTTTATCTTATTAAATGCATAACTGATGTCATATATAATTGAGATTATGTGAAGCATTTACTATAAGAGGTACAATCAAGGGAAACAGTGAAAAGCGAGGCAGTGAAAAAATGTCACTTCTTAGGGCTCAAATCTCAAAGCAAAAAGTTTACGTATTCAAGTCATAAAAAAAGTTCTCTTCGTTAAAAATATAGTTTATAGTTTCTGATTTTTGAAACTTTTGAATAATTTTTTGAATAAGCTTTTCATCAGATAAGACCTCAAATATTACAGCGTTTAATAAGTAACAATTTTTCTCTTTCAGGAATTAAGCAAAACTCAAGCCGTTTTATTGTCTGAATTTCTCGAAAACGTACCTCTTTTGGTAATCGTTTCGCATACTATAAGTTTTTGCCACTTTACAAGATCAAGTAGATAAATAATTAGATGTTAATGCATGCAATGCTCACTAACATAGTATTTACAGCTTGTCTGAAGACAACAACTTCATACTACAAGAAAGCGTTTACTGTAATAAAAATTAGTTTCTAAACTTTTTCATGAAATCTAATTTTGAAAAAGCATTCCATTTATAAATAGACTCATTTTGTTTACTTTGATTGCGTATACACTCTACTTTCAATGTTGCAAATACATAGAATACTTGTGCTAATATTTAATCAAAGCGTTATGATGATTTGGTTCTAAAATCATTTTTGTAGATAAGACTTAAAACCTGACCCAGTTGAATTGCCTGTAAAAAGTTTATGAAATCGGCACATAATCAAGTCCACAACTTACGATTTGAAGTATTCTATTTTTCTTAGTTTAGACTACACTTAAATATAAAGTATTGATATTATGAAATTCTAATGCACACATTAAAACGTTTTTAATTTCAGCTCATTTCAGTTAGTTTTCAGATTTTATTTAAACTACTATTAAAATATTAAATAAATTACACGTTAATTAAAAATTTTGATAATTGGCATTAAAGTGAAGGTAGTTACATCAATTTATAAAAATTTAAATGAATAATTCATGAAAAATGGTGACAATTTTTTTCAAAACCAAGCTAAAATAGCTTAAAAAGCGTAACAAAATTGATATTTAATCTGATGACTTACCTTAATGGCCACTTGGGCACTTAGACCAGCGCCACAACCTCGAGATGCCATTTGATTGTGAATATAGTTTGAACCAAAAATGAATATGTATAAAATCTGTTGAATATGTTAAGACACCACTGAAGGAGTGCTCACTTGGATAGAGAAATTGATGACTGCATATCTTTTTAAATGATACATTTCATAGTAGTTGTGGGCGAATAGTAAACATATAATTACTAAAAATATCTTCTTGAGTGGGTGAGTTTTCGGAAGAGTAAGAATGTCTATACTCATTAAACTTTAGAGATCATTTTCCCTTATTTTCAAAATAAGTTCTAACATATTTAAAAGCCAAAATCAAAGTTTTATTTAGTTTGGGTATTTTCATTAATGATTCATATAAAGCAGTTAATGAGCTAATGCCTTTACTAATGTGGAATTATTGAAGTTGTGACTCACACATAGTTCTACTCAATAGTTTGCTAGTCTTGCTCTATAAATGGCATTTTGTGAAAGCTTGAGAATAACTAACATTCTTTAGAAATACAGAGCAATTCTTTTATTTTCCTTTGAAAACATGAATATACAGAATATTAAATTAGATAGTATTGAACGTCTCTTGCAATGCATTAAACACTAAGATAACATAATTGATAGGTTAGTCAGCTTTTGAAAGTTATTCGCTATTGCACTGTTATATATATATATATATCTAAATGAGTATTCTGGTCTTCATTGACCGTCATACACACATCTTGCTCATGTTTCAAACTGACTACTTTCCATGTAAGGAGCAATGAAGTGAACCGCTTCGGTCTGCATGTTACCTATTTAATTTTTATTCCTAATATTTTTTATGCTTATAAACAATATGTATTGATATTTTGTTGCGTTGATTGCTTAAATATGCAAGTTATTCTAATTGAATTTTGTTTACAATCTATATAACTGTAAAAGTATCAACTAAGTGAAGCATGATTTTTTCCAACTAAATTCTTTATTTTTAGTGATGTCGTAATCTTTGCCTGCTCCTGATTTGTGAGATATGAGACAGGCGAAATTTTTAGTAATGTGTTGCAAAAACTCGCATTTTTGAAATATTTCCCAGTTTAACTATTCTTATTGACTGTTGAGAATACTGTACGCGCATTCTATTTGACTGTTTACAAGAAGAATTATTTTTGATGGTATTCTACCGAAGACGTAAGAATTACAATTAGATAGAAATTTGATAATTCTCGATTTAGTTTCTTCAAAATTTCTTAAATTATTTATTAGACAAAAGTATATATTTTATAGTCATTTTGACAAGAATGTGGAGTACAGTCCATGTAAATTTTATTTTCAACTATTTATTCGAATTATTTACTGGATGACTATTCAGAATTCAGAAAATTTCATCAATTTTCATTTGAAATATTTTGAGTGAACGAAGGAGAAATATTTCAAGGATAGGTGAAAACAACTACTGAACATCAAAGGAAGAAAAGACTAATTATGCTTCATATAATATTTTGGAGGAATCCTAATAACGATTCTTAATCATCTTTCAAAAATAAGAAGATATGGAAAAATTCTTAGCAAAATTTAATATTTAGAAGATTTTTATAACTTAAAAATTTCATCTTATTCTCCAAATTTACAAAAATACTTAATTAATTAATGTGAATAATATAAAAAATCTTGATATAATCTGTTAAAGCTTTTGATTATCGATTATACTTAAATAGTTAAGTATGTTGGGTTAAATCAAGCTTAGTGTGTATGTTTACAGATTCAGAAAGCAAGCTATGGATATCCCTTAAATAGACTTTGTTTCATAAAAAATAGCAATAGACAACTAAACTTTTCAGATGAGCTCATGAAAAGATCTCTCATCCATAAATTGAAATTATCATTCCTTTAAATTAACACAAATTGTTACCCTAAATTTGATCGCAGTTCAGACCGGTCACTTTAAATTAGGGTGATCAACCATCCTGTATTGACGGGACAGTCCCATCATTTTAAAGGTAAAAGACAGAAATCCTGTCAGACCAAAAACTCTTACCCGGACAATTCGTTGTCACGTTTTTCAACTTTCGTTTTGAAAAATATGTTTAGAAAAAAATTTCTTAGAAATTCAAACATTGTATTTATTTTACAAATAATGGATAGAGAAACACAGTTTAATTCATTGAACATCTGTGGTTTAAAACCAAAAGTTATTGAATTAATCTTTTCTGCCTTGACTTATATCTGATATAAACCAGTATTTCTTACTTTTGAAAAACTTGAAAGATGCTATTTCTAACAAAAAATATACCTTTGAAATGAACCATAACTAATAGTATTCGATGTCTTAATATTAGAATATATTGATTGACACCTAAATATTTGTAATGACTAATAAAAGCTGCATTTTTATTTTTTAAAATGTGAGGGCCCCCCTCTGATATTTTTGTCCAGTCATGAGATAAGCTAGAGGTGGTCACACTACTTTAAATACAAAATGAACTTTAATGAAATTATTACTTTAAGTTATTTTAACAGATTGTTGAACTCTGTTACTCGATTTATATTTAGAAACAATCATTTCTTTTTTATTGGAGCAATTATTTTTAAACAATGCAACATAGCTTCATTAATTTAAACCAAATATTGCGAAAATACTGTAAAATAAGAAAATGTACTTCTACTGGATTTCAAAAAGACAAGTCTTACCATTAGTTGATTTGGTAAAAACTCACTATGGGGACAATACAGTGACAGGAGCATTCTCTTTTGGTTAACCAATGATTGTAATACCTTTATTTACTGATCAATTCGGTAACGCTTAGGGAATCCATGATAAATTCAACTCGATCCTTACAATTGTACCGAAAAATTAGCTACAGCCATCGAGAAAGTATTGAAAAGAAATAAAGTTTGGCCTCAGCAATATGAAAATATCAGAAAGTCTTATAAAAATAGTTCAATGTATAAAGTCTCGTAAATAAATCTTTAAAGCCTTGTATAAAGTTATATAAATTTTCTGAATGTTAGTTAACGAATAAAAGTCTTAGTTTTCTCTTAATTTTATGGTTATGTTTGATCATGGGTCTTTTTATATCCTTTTATTCTCAATCAAATGTACTCATTGAAGCGCTTGTCTGATATCTCTTGAAAACAAATAAATTCACAACAAAATTAACTGAATAATATTAGCGATGAAAATTAACTTTCAAAGCACAGCTAAGTTGAATAATCATATAAATATAAATTACTCTAGTGGAGAAGTTTAGCAACTTTAGATGAAATTGATAAGGTAAATCCTTGGAATTAATCTAAAACTACATAGTTTGGACATAAAATTTATTATTAGTATTAATATTGATTTTAACAATGAAGGAAGGTAAATTCCTTTATCATCATGAAACACAATTATGTGATGAGATATTATTTTAATATTATTTGAAAGTCAATTTTCAAAGCTTCGAAGAAAATAATCTATTTTTTATTGGTTAGAAAATTACATACTCATCATTAATGTCGAATTCATAAAAATGTTAAAACTCACTTAATTATGTGAATTCATAATGAAAATCTAAAAATACAGTTTATTTCAGTTTTGACAATCAAATTGAGTGTAGCATTGAAACAGAACATACAATTATTCGAGTTGCCGTAAAATTAAGAAACACCGCAAAAATGTCTCAAAAATTGACAATACTTTTTCATCCAGTGCCAGGTGTAGGGCATGTAAATGCTTGTATTGGTCTCGCAGAATGTCTTAGAGATCGTGGTCATAAAATCTTATTCGTTACCGATCACTCATTCAAAGGAGAACTAGTTAAATATGGATTTATAGAAGAAATACTCACCGAACCAGATGAGGAAAGATTGAAAAACCTGGAGAACACGGAGCGACTCAATTATTGAAATCAGGAAAATTATCAGGAATGTCATCATTAGAAAAAATGGAATTAATGTCGAAAGACAATTTTATCAATAGACTCATGGAAAAAGTTAAAAAAGAGGAACCGAAACTAAAAGCTATTATTGAGAAACATAAACCTGATATTTATATTATAGATCATTTCATAGGCTCTCCATCACTAATCTATTCAGATAAGCCATGGATTTTCTTATTCAGTGGAAATCCATTGTTTGTTATAGAAGATGAGAGAACACCTCCTGGAGCTTCAGGTATTTATTCTTTAATCGAAATTATAAAACTAATTAACTCAATTTATCGTTTGATTACATAAATATATAACACAATGATTGGTACAATAGTAACAATTACAACAATGAAATAAATTAATAACTTAATTAATATTTAATACTTCAGATAATTTAATTTGACATTAGGTTATCCTTCGAATGGAGATAAAGATGAATGGCAAAAGTTTAGAAAAGTATCATTAAAAGCGTTCGAATCTCCTAGGATTCAATATAATAAATGGCTGGTACAGAATGAATATCCAGAAATAACTGGAAATATGTGCATTCCTAATTCACCATATCTTAATTTGTATGGATATCCTGAAGAATTGGATTATACAGATATCAGACCAGTACCTGAAAAATGGTTCAGAATCGATGCCTTTATGAGAAAAGGAGAACAAGAGTTCAAACTTCCAGAAAAATTATCCAAAAGTAAAGATAGTTCAAGCAAATTAATATATCTCTCGTTGGGATCTATGGGTTCAGTAGATGTTAAGCTCATGAAGAGATTAGTAGAAATTCTATCGAAATCTGAACATAAGTTCATTGTATCGAAAGGACTTTTTGGAGATCAGTATGATTTGGCAGATAATATGTGGGGAGAGAATTCTGTTCCTCAAACTAAAGTCTTACCATTAGTTGATTTGGTAATAACTCACGGAGGAAATAATACAGTTACAGAAACATTTTCTTTTGGTAAACCAATGATTGTAATGCCTTTATTTGGCGATCAATTTGATAACGCTCAGAGAATTGATGAGAAAGGATTTGGTATTCGACTTGAACCTTACAGTTTTACTGAAGAAGAACTACTCACAGCTATCGAAAAACTTCTAAATGATACAGAATTGAATGAAAGATTAACTGCTGCTTCAAAACGAATACTCAACTCTAATAGTCTTACGAAAGCATCGGAACTAATAGAAAAACTTGTTGTTAATTAATTTTTGAGTTATTTTCCAATAAAATTTAACCAGTTTGTTATCTGCAGAACTTATACCTGTAATTTTAATTGTGTCGCTTGAATAAAACCGTTGAAAGTGATTTTGGTTATAAATTGAGTGATGTTGATAAATACTAACACAAAATTATGCAAACGGCTTAATTTTAACTAGAAATGCATTAAACAAACATTTTCAGAGAAAATATTTAAATTGAGGTCTTACTCAAATGTGAGTTTTTTACACCTGCTATATTTTAGAGAAAGTTACAAACTTTTAAGATGTCCGAGGAAAAAAATAAGCGCAAACTGAACACTAGAGTTCTCTGTAATCATCATAGAAATACTAAATAAGAATATTGTTTCAGTAATTTGGTTAGCTTAATATTTCATATCTGCCATTTGGATAGCTTTACTTACAATTTCTATGCCATAATAGTCAAAATGTTAAAGAAAAGTGCCAGAATACGTTTTCTAACACTTAAATACAAATAGTACTATGAATGAGTTACTAATCACTGAAAGATAATCCACATTTTAAAGTAATATCAACTGATTGATTGCAAGATTGTTTGATATGTGTGTTATCTTTATTTGATTAAAAATTTCAGATATTAACGTTGTAAATTTAATTGACTTGTTGTATATGGTGCTCACTTTCTTATCATTGTATGTTAATATAGTTTTCTTATTACATATTACATATGAAAGATTGTCTCAAAGAGGTGCGCAAATTAAAACTTTTTTCTAAAAGACTTAACAAATTTTCAATCATAAACTGAACTTACGAGCTAACTTCACAACCTGTTAATTAAGAATTAATTCTGTTTAACTTTTAAATGTTAGTTTAGGTCAAGACAAATCAAATATAAAATGACTAAATTCCAAGTATTTATTCAGTATAGAATAAATCTGTTTTAACATTCAAGTAATTTGCATACTATAAATCCTTTATACTATGAAATTTTTTTTGTAGAGAACTAAAATGTTAACACCCAAATGGTGACTGACCAGTCTAATCTCCGATTTTATGGGCACATTTTAGTGTAACCCCCTAAGTGTTGCTTGAGATATACCATAACGGGCAGACTATAAGGCGTTAACATTATGATTCTTTACAAAAAAATTAATAGTATTTAGTTTACATACTTTATATATCCTTTAAAGTGAGCTTTTTGGCAAGTGCTTTGCGTTCAATATAACAGCCCTTATGTTAAATATTATATAACAAATCTTAAAACAGATTAACTGTGTACTGAATTAAGTCCTTGGCACCCAATAATTTTAAATTTGATTTGTTTTGATCTTAATTAATATTTAAAAGTTAAACGGAATTAATCCTTAATTAATAAGTTGTGAAGTTAGCTCGTTAGATTTGAACTTTAGCCACAACATGATTTTTACTTTTTCAAATTTTTTCCCTTAGTTTGGACTCAGGGTTTGAACAAATTGATTAAATCAAAACAAAAATAATGTTTTTATCTGAAAAGTGGAGTCAAAATAAGTCTGGAGTTTTTTAATAAATTGGGTCGTGGATATCGTAACTAAGGAATAGCATCACTTTAAACAACACTATTTTTAAAAGCTTTCTATAATAAATGTCATTTAAAGCATAAATAGTAATTATCAAATGACAACTAATTACTGCCTAAACTTTGAATAACGTTTATTATAGAAAGTCTTTAAAAATAGTGTTGTTCAAAGTTTCGGTACCCTTAGTTACGGTATCCACGACTCCAATTTATTAAAAAAACTCCAGAAGTCATGAAAAAAGATAATGAATTAATAATAATGAATGAAAAAAGTTTGTACTATGAGATTAGAAGCCTCGAAAAGTTTAAGAGTTAGAGCCTTGAAGAGTTTAAAAAACTCTTATTTGACTCGCAATTTGCACTAAGATTGGTCTTATGCTCTCTTAGATAAAAAATTTGATTTGTGCACTTCTTTGAGACAGGCTCTCATATAAATCGACAAATTATTATATTTTAATACCTCATAAAAGCAAATGTTTTGATATTAACAACAATTAAAAAAGACTATGAATTTTATCTGTAATAAACACTCGAGTGATGCGAACGTAAATTAAACCTGATGTGATATTAAGTAAATAAACAATTACTTTCGCCAAGATAGTAAATAATATCGATTTTTCAGAATATTCGCAATGTTCGTAATATTCGCATTCAAATTAATAGAAAACGTAATCGGAAAAGTAAATCAATTTTTTGTACCTATATTTCGATTAATAATTCATATAAATGAATCAGTCTAGTCATAAAATTAGTTTCAAAACTATCAGGGGTTGAGTTAAGTATCCGAAAAAGCATATCTTTAAAGATATTTAATGGAACTAAAATTTTAACAAGTGATTAGTGAATACATTCGCCTCCAGCCTGATTCACCAGCGCCCACTCCAGTGAGAGGCGTCCGATGCCAGTGGCGGAATCATTCAGATTTATCTCATCTATAACTTCCATATTAAGCCATTTCAAGTTCATCCGGTGTATTGAATCTTTTGTCTTTATTAGGCCTCTTTATTACATATATGCCATCGTAATCGCACGGCTTCAAATCAGTGAGATGTTTCAATTCCTCCCATCGATGTCTCACAAAAAATTCTTCAACTTTCGAATGTTTTGCGGGTCTTGCGTTGTCATGGAGTATTATTGGTCTATAAATCCGTACTCATTTTATCGCTGGGAGTATTACTCGACTCAAAAAATCAAGATAATTTTAAAATTGACATTTGTATTTCTCGCTAAAATTCTGTAACTCAGCACCCGATTTTTATGAAAGACTACTATCATCATCTGCTTCCAATCTTGTACTGTTGCTCTTTTTGTAGGCCTGGGATACAAATTACAAGCGCTAGCATTATTTGAAATTTATGATTTTTCAAATCGATATTCTTACGGTGGTTCATTAGGGAGGCGATACTGGCGAGATGCTCAGCAATTCTTAGGGTCATAGTATTTGAGCCATATCTCATCAATAGCTATAATTCTATCCAGCATTCCATGGTCACTGTTGTATCTTTCAAGGTGTTCAGTACAAATGTCCGCGTGTGAATTTTTCTGAGCGAGTGTCAGCTGATGTGGTATCCATCTGATGGCAATTTTCTTGGCTCTGATTTCTTCCAGAAGCTTTCTTGTTGCTCAATAACTGACACCTAATGTTTCAGCATATTCGAAAGCACCCCAGTTATGGTCTTCAAGTAGAAGTTCTTTAAGTCTTTCCTTATGAAATTTATCGGTTAAAGTGCGAGGTCTACCTTCATGATGTACTTCTTTGCTGCTCAAACAGCTTCTTTCGCTAAACTCTTTATAAAGTTGAAACAATTGTGTGCGACCTAATGCTTGGCTGCGTCCAATATTCTGTAGCATGTCACAAACTTGGGTAGCAGTAGTGCCAAATTGCACATGGCACTTAATAAATGCTCACTGTTCTAGCTTGGTAATACGTTCTCCAAAGTGAGTCAGTTTTTAGCCCACTACATATTTAATAATTAAAAGCGTGTAAATTGTAACTAATCACATCATTCAATATATTTAACTCTAAAGAGCAATGATATTTCATAAACATATTTACTACTCTTGTAATCTCTGTAATATGATTGTATGAATACTTAACTCAACCCATGATAAATAAATATCAATTCTATCTCTTAACTATGAAGATTAAGTCTTATCTTCATTGACGTCTAAAAATAATCATAGTAGGGTTGGCATTCACCCATTAAATGATAAGAAAAATATGAATACCATTCATTTCAACTCTGATTAGCAGAAGTAGCAAAACATTAAAACTAGAAATTAATCGATCGGGTCATTATTCAAATAAACACAAACTACCACAAAAATGTCTAAAGAGTTAACAATACTTTTCGCTCCAGTGGAAAGTGTGGGTCATGTCAACGCTTGTGTTGGTCTCGCAGAATTTCTTAGAGATCGTGGTCATCAAATTGTATTCGTGATCGATCACTCATTCAAAGGAGGACTAGTTAAATATGGATTTATAGAAGAAGTACTGACCGAACCAGATGAGGGAAAGATTGAAAAACCTGGAGAACATGGAGCGACTCAATTATTGAAATCAAGAAAATTATCAGGAATGTCATCATTAGAAAAAATGGAATCAATGACGAAAGGCAGTTTTATCAATGGACTCGTAGAAAAATGACGAAGAGTGAACCGAAGCTAAAGGCTATTATTGAGAAACATAAACCTGATATTTATGTTATAGACCATTTCATAGGCTCTCCAACACTAATCTATTCAGATAAGCCATGGATATTCTTATTCAGTGGAAATCCATTGTCTATTATAGAAGATGAGAGAACACCTCCTGGAGCTTCAGGTATTTGTCCTCTAATCAAATTTAAATAATTAATTGACTCAATTTATCCTTTGATTGCATAAGTCTTTCATATAATACTAAAGTAACAGAATCTTAAAACTGTAATAAGCAAGATGTAAGTTTCTAGCTTTACAATAAGTACTCATTTCATACTATCAACACTAAGTTTTAAAACATTGCCTTTTCTTATTAACAACAAAATTATAACAATGAAATGAATTACTTCGAATAACTTAATTTGACATTAGGTTATCCTTCGAATGGAGATAAGACTGAATGGCAAAAGTTTAGAAAAGTATCATTAAAAGCGTTCGAATCTCCTAGGATTCAATATAATAAATGGCTGGTAGAGAATGGATATCCAGAAATAACAGCAAACCGATGTATTCCTGATTCACCATATCTTAATTTGTATGGATATCCTGAAGAATTGGATTATACAGATATCAGACCAGTACCTGAAAAATGGTTCAGAATCGATGCCTTTATGAGAAAAGGAGAACAAGAGTTCAAACTTCCAGAAAAATTATCCAAAAGTAAAGATAGTTTAAGCAAATTAATATATCTCTCGTTGGGATCTATGGGTTCAGTAGATGTTAAGCTCATGAAGAGATTAGTAGAAATTCTATCGAAATCTGAACATAAAGTTATTGTATCGAAAGGACTTTTTGGAGATCAGTATGAATTGGCAGATAATATGTGGGGAGAGAATTCTGTTCCTCAAACTAAAGTCTTACCATTAGTTGATTTGGTAATAACTCACGGAGGAAACAATACAGTTACAGAAACATTTTCATTTGGTAAACCAATGATTGTAATGCCTTTATTTGGCGACCAATTTGATAACGCTCAGAGAATTCATGAGAAAGGATTTGGTATTCGACTCGAACCTTACAGTTTTACTGAAGAAGAACTACTCACAGCTATCGAGAAACTTCTAAACGATACAGAATTGAATGAAAGATTAGCTGCTGCTTCAAATCGAATGCTCAACTCTGATAGTCTGATAAAAGCATCAGAACTAATAGAAAAACTCGTTAAATAATTTTTAAACTAGCTTTGAATGAAATCTGGCCAGTTTGAAACTAGAAGAACTTAAATGTAAACACATCCGTTTCACTAAATATAATGAATATAGATTTCATATTATCTTCAATCAATGATTAGCTTTGGTTCTGAAATAGAAAATTAAATGATAAATAAATACCAGAATTTTATATTTTTTAATATGAATATAAATACTGTATACAATTTAAAGTTTTGAAATATAATAGTTGTGATAATTTAGGGTAAATTCAGAAAATATAATCGAATCCGTCTATGAAGACATTTGAAACAAAATGGGCTTGTCTTAAGATATTCCAATTATTGAAAAATTCAATTCTTGTTTATCAAATATAATCTAAAATTTTCTGCTGTTCGCATTCAGTTGTTATATAGTAATTAAATGATTATCACTATAAACAATTCATCAAATTACTTATTATGAATTAAGATTTTATTGTAATTTTCATAAAATCTCGGATTGTGGTCCAACAAAATTTAATTTTTTGGCTACGACACTGACCAGCATGTATTAAATTTGAGAAATTATTGAGTTAATGATAGTTTACGCAATATTACACATCGATTTCAGCATAGTTTTAGTTCTTCATATATTGTTTTCTTCGATACGTTTTAGATAACGTTATACCAAATACACTCAAACAAATCTTTACTATTTTAGAAATGAGATTTTAGTGCAAATCAAGTACTGTAATGTAAATAATAAATCGATTATACCCCTACAATATCACTTATTTACATATGGAGGACTGCATGCAAGAAACGGTTATCTCTGAATGCATTACTTTGAAGCAAAACTGTAATAAAAGCACTAATTCTAATTTAAAATTACTAAAATTCATAGAATAGATTATGAGCCAAACGGAGATGTTATTTTCTCTGAACATTTTGATTCTAGTTTTATAAAAATAAACCTATTAGATACTAACATAATTAAAAATTGTTTTGAATTCATAACTAAATCGCAAAAGTCCACTATTTCTGAAGAAAATAAAAGGAGTAAAGATTAATATGCACACAAAATACGCATTTGATTGATATATAATCGAACCAAACGCATATTTTTTGTATACATATTAATCTTTACTCCATTTATTAGTATTTAAAGGAGTACTGATTATAAATGTAAATAATTGCTATTGTAGGGGTATGATCCATTTATTATTTGCAATACTGTACAACCAAAGTTCAAGTTTATTTAGATATACACTGAAAATGTTATAAATTGAATCCATTACTAATAGTATTGGCTCCAAAATGTTTTGTTAACTGATCTTCATATAAATTCAGTGCCGTAACCTGAAATAATTTATGCAAATAAGCTAAATGTGGCATTAACTTTAGGTTTAACTCAAATTATAGTGGTAAGTGTCAGGAATGATTCACTATGATTATTTTAAGGCTAATCAAGAAGATTTATACATGTGAAATGTTCAAATTTTCTCCAATAAAACACTGAAACATCGAATAACAAAGAAATTGTAGTCTGATATATCCCATTCAGTTTTATGTTCAATACATGAGAAAATGATTTCGTAAATTTTAAAATAATTTTATAATTACCAAAGTCTTAATTAGAATTTAAAACGCATTAATTCAGAGCTTTAAAAGAATATTTGGGTAAATCCGGGCTAATGGGTCTAAAGAGGTTCCCGACCCCCCACCTCCAAGTGTTATACATCATTGGGTTGAGTTCGTCGAGCTGAACATTTTGATACCACATTTGAGTACTTCCAAGCCGAATCTGACCACTTCTGGCCACCGAGTCCTAACCCCCTCGGAAATGGGTAAACCTGGCATTACCAAGTTGTAACCCAAGCCGAACCTGATTTAAACTAAGATATAATAGGTTAGGTCGTCAAGCGACCTAACTTATTCTCCCTAAGTTTATATCAGGCTTGTTTGAGTTACGACTCGTGAATCCAGGTTTGTCTATTACGAGGTACTAAACTAAACAATGATGGATATCTCGAGAACTACTTGTGATAATTGATCAAATGAGGTACCAAACTGCTCAGCTTGACGAACTGAATCCAGTGATATATCACACTTGGGGGCAGGGAGTCGGGAACTCCTTTAGACCCATTAACCCGGATTCACCCGAATGTTTCTAAATCGAGGTCTGAAATAAACTTTTATATGAATGAGTTACTAATGATTGAAAGAAAATTAGTATTTTTAACTGATATTAACTAATTCGAATCGTTCTAAAATAGCTGTAAATTTATCTTCAATCGGTTAATCTATATTTTAACATTAGATGTTAAAGAATATATTTAAAATGATTGTTGAAGAAAAAATTGACAAATGGTTAAACCTATTCTACAAATTAATGAGAAATTTTTTAAAAACTTTGTGCTTATCCTGTTTTGATTATCAATTTTTAAAATTAATAAATCAACTAAACTTTACAGCTTGTATTTATTAAAATCTGGAACTTATCAGGAACGTCATCATTAGAAAAAATGGAATTAATATCGAAACATACTCATTCTAATGAATTTTTGGAAAAAGTGAGAAAGGGCGAACAGAGTCTCAAAGCTACTACTGAGAAAAATAAACTTGACATTTATATTATAGACATTTCATAGACTCTCTAACACTAATCTATTCAGATAAGCCATGGGTTCTCTTATTACGTTGGAAATCTATTGTATGTTTGGGATGGCGAGAGAACACCTACATTGTACTCAAGTGTTTATTCTCTAACTAAACTTAAATAAATAATTAACTCGACTTATCATTTGATTGCATGTCTTTCATGTGATCTATGAAACCTCACGAACTGTAATAAAAAAGGTAATTTTGTAGCTTCAAAATAAAACAATTGTTTCACGCTATCTAATCAATAGTTCCATTTTTTTAAATTGAAATTTCTTATTCAGAACATAATCGTAACTGTGAAATGATACAATGACAATCAACAATTGGTACTTCAAATTGTTTAGTTTGACGGCTGCGATTTAGAATATGCCCCGCCCCGCATTTAATATAAACTTAAATGACATTTTCTAAATTCGCGTAACCTATATCAATTTGACCTGATCAGAAGTTAGGTTAGGTTAGGTTGTCAGATCAGGTCAAATTGATATAGGTCACGCGAATTCAGAACATGTCATTTAAGTTGATATTATTTTATTTTTATATTTTTCCATCTCTTTCCTTTGTTTGTCGTAAAATGATTTTTAATACATTGACCCTATGGGAAATTCAACTTTTCAATTTGTTATAACTCCGCCTCTTTCACCACAGTCAATTCATAGTTTGTGTTTATATTCCTCGTCCCAAGGGGTGTTGGTCTATATACAAGCCCTGCCCATTCTGGGCGGGCATATTCTAAATCGCAGCCGTCAAAATTACTTATTCAACTACCTACCCACATCTCTTGAAAAGAAACAGATTTTTATCAAAATTATTTAAAAGAGATTAATCATAAAAGCAATTCTTCAATAGATAGTTTATTTGCATCATATAAAATAAAAATGGTTCTACTGGAGAAGTTTAGAAACTTTAGATGAAATTGATAAAGTGAATCCTTGAAATTAATCTGAAAATACATTGTTTGGACAGGAAATTTATTAACCCTTCGTCACAACTTAACTTCCGAAAACGTAAAATTAACTGTAGGGTAAAATGTTACGCCATGTTTTCCACCCTTTATATCTATTCTAGGTTAGTCTGAATGCTTTCAGAATCAAGGTTAGCCCTTGTTTTCGAAGTTTAAATTTACTAATTAGTTAATTTTTAATTATTATCTGCTACAGCGTCATCAGTGGTTCAAATTGCTAGTAGCGACATTACAGCACTGCGATACATATAGTAAACACGAAGCACTGCCATGTTAAGGCAAATTTCTGTCCTCAGCCGAACATGTTGCCAGAAAAAATTTTAAAAATAAAGTTATAAGTCTAAATTAATCAGATTTTTGTCATTCAAAGTCAGATATATGACTGAGGAATAGCTAAATCCTCGAGAAATAACGAATTTTGTTGATCTTTACAAGATTTTTAAAGTTGAACTTGGGAACATTTTACCCCACAGTTGTGACGAAGGGTTAAAACTAATATTGATTCTGACAATGAAGGAAGGTAAATTCCTTTATCATCGTGAATCACAATTATGTGATGAGTCATCACTTTAATATTTATTGAAAGTCAAGTTTCAAAACTTTGAAGTAAATAATTTATTTTGTGGGTTAGGATATTACAGAATCATCATTAATATCAAACGCATACAAAAGTTAAAACACACTTAATTATATGAATTCATAAACGAAGATCCATAAATACAATTCATTTCAATTTTGACAATCAGATTGAGTGTAGCATTAGAACAGAATATACAATTGCTCAAATCGCAGCAAAATTTAGAACCGCCGCAAAGATGTCACAAAAATTGACAATACTATTTCGTCCAGTGCCAGGTGTGGGTCATGTCAACGCTTGTATTGGTCTCGCAGAATGTCTTAGAGATCGTGGTCATAAAATTGTATTCGTAATCGCTCACTCATTTAAGGGAGAACTAGTTAAATATGGATTCATAGAAGAAATAGTGACCAAACCAGATGGGGAAAGATTGAAAAACCTGGAGAACATAGAGCGATTCATTTTTTAAATTTAGGATTATTTTCAGAAATGTCATCATTAGAAAAAGTAGAATTAATGTCGAGTCAAAATCTTTTCAATGAACTCGTGGAAAAAGTTAAAAAAGAGGAACCGAAACTAAAAGCTATTATTGAGAAACATAAACCTGATATTTATATTATAGACCATTTCATAGGCTCTCCATCACTAATCTATTCAGATAAGCCATGGATTTTCTTATTCAGTGGAAATCCATTGTTTGTTTTAGAAGATAAGAGAACACCTCCTGGAGCTTCAGGTATTTATTCTTTAATCAAGTTTAAATAAATAATTAACTCGAATTATCATTTGATTGCAAGTCTTTCACACAATAATTGATACAATCGTAAAAACCCTAATAAACATGATATAAGTTTGTATTTTAGAGTAAATTTTTTGTTTCATACTATTAATCAATAGCTTAGTTTAAAAATTTATCATTTCCTAGTGAGAACACAATTATAAAAATGAAATAAATTAATAACTTAGTTATTAGTTAACACTTCAAATAATTTAATTTAATATTAGGTTATCCTTCAAATGGAGATAAGGCCGAATGGAAAAAGTTTAGAAGAGTTTCATCAAAAATGTTCGAATCTTCTAAGATTCAGTATAATAAATGGCTGGTAGAGAATGGATATCCAGAAATAACTGGAAATCGATGTATTCCTGATTCACCATATCTTAATTTGTATGGATATCCTGAAGAATTGGATTATACAGATATCAGACCATTACCTGAAAAATGGGTTAGAATTGATACTTTTATGAGGAAAGGAGAACAAGAGTTCAAACTTCCAGAAAAATTGTCCAAAAATAAAGATAGTTCGAGCAAATTAATATATCTTTCTTTGGGGTCTGTGTGTTCTGTGAATGTTAAGCTCATGAAGAGATTAGTAGAAATTCTAGTGAAATCTGAACATAAGTTCATTGTATCGAAAGGACTTTTGGAGATCAGTATGAGTTGGCAGATAATATGTGGGGAGAGAATTCTGTTCCTCAAACTAAAGTCTTACCATTAGTTGATTTGGTAATAACTCACGGTGGAAATAATACAGTTACAGAAACATTTTCATTTGGTAAACCAATGATTGTAATGCCTTTATTTGCCGATCAGTTCGATAACGCTCAAAGAATTCATGAAAAACAATTAGGTATTCGACTCGATCCTTACAATTGCACTGAAGATGAATTACTCACAGCTATCGAAAAACTTTTGAATGACGATCAGCTCAAAAAGAGATTAATTTTGACCTCAGATCGTATGAAAAAGTCAGAAAGTTTTAATAAATGCAGTTCAACGTATAGAAAGTCTCGTAATTAAGTCTCAAAGTGTAAGTCTTATCAATTTTCTTAATGATAGTTAACGAATTAAAGTGTTGATTTTCTCTTCATTTTATTGATTCATATGATTTTATTTGATTGATAAGTCTTTTTATGTTTTTATAGCGAGTCAAAATTACTCATTCAACTACCTACTCGACATCTCTTGAAAGCAAATAGTTTTTATTATCAAAATTAATTGTAAAAGATTAACAATAAAAGTAATTGTTCAATATATAGTTGATTTGTACAATTATAAAATAAAATTTATTGTATTGATGAAATTTAACAACTTTAGATAAAATTGATAAAATGAATCTTTGCAATCAATCTAAAATATTGTTTTGACAGAAAATCTAGTAATAAATATTAATATTGGCTTTCGCAAGGAGAAAAAAATCTCTGTATGATCATGAATTACACTTACATAATGAACTATTATTTTAATATTTATTGAATGTGAAGCTTCAGACTTTCTTAGGAAATCATTTATTTTGATGGTTAGGAAATCACTGACTCATCATAAATACCTTGACCTCACAGAAATGTTAAAATTGACTTAATTTTGTGAAACTATAAATGAAAAACTAAATACAATCATCTCAACTTCAAATTTATCATATACTACTTTGTATATTTGAATCATTTCTTAAAACTATACATTTGTTAACTTTCCTCTAAAGAGGTTTGAGTTAATTGACAGCTTGTAAGTAAATATTTTAGATTCTATATATTTATATCAATAGTAATAATAATTTTCTATATTTATTAGATTAATATATTAAATTACAACAAAAATATTGATGTATTAACTCTGTAATTGACTATTTTGCAAGACTTGCAAAATAGTTTACTTAGTAAACTATTATGTTCTAAGTGCGCACAATCATCACATTCCTCTTTTTAAGTTGTGTTAAAAACAGAGATGCAATTAAAAAGAGGAATTTTATCAGTAGTGAAACCATTGAGATTATCTATTAATTTATGTCTTTTTTGATGACTTCAATCAAATAAAAGATATGAACATTAATGAAGAACAATAGGGTTAATATAATTTTGAAAAAATAAATAGAATTCAAAGGGATGGCAAATAAATAACTTTTATTTAAAGTTTTCAGAGTTTTGTCATTTTTTCACTTTTTTATCATTTCATTCTTTTATATATATATTTTTTGTGTAAGTTTACACTATTTTGATGATTTTTAAAGGAGCCGAAGAGGAGAAATAAGTGGGCTAGAACCCGCTTTTCTACATTACTGATGGCAAAATTTAATGGTTAAATTATAAGACTGCGCTATTGTATTACTGTATGTTAAAGATAAAGTTTCGAGACAAAAGCATTCAATTGATATACGAATATGAAGTTTACGCCTTAACTCTGTCGATATCTAACGCCCTTATTATATTAGCGTTGAACTAAAATCATTAAATGAGAAAACTTATGTAGTTGCTGTTCGTTTCAAGTCTGATTAGCACTAATAGAACACAATTTGAGCAAAAAATTAATATACTAGTAATTATTAAAATCGAGACTGAACCTAATTCAAAATGTCCACAAAGTTGACCATACTATTCGTTCCAATTAACGCCGTCGGTCATATCAACGCTTGTACTGGTCTCGCAGAGTGTCTTAGAGATCGTGGCCACAAAATTGTTTTTGCAATCGAACGCTCATTTGAAGGAAGATTAGTTAACTATGGATTTATAGAAGAAATACTGACCGAACCAAATGAAGGAGAGATTAAAAATCCGAAGAACATGGTGCCAGACATTTTTTGAATCAGGAATATCATCATTAGAAAAATTTAAAATAATGGCTAAAATGCCGTTTTTCACTGAACTCGCTAATGAAGTAATAAACAGCGAGCAGAGATTAAAAGCCATTATTGAGAAACACAAACCTGATATTTATATTATAGATAATTTAATAGGTTCTCCATCACTAATCTATTCAGATAAGCCATGGATTCTCTTATTCAGTGGAAATCCATTGTTTGTTTTAGAAGATGAGAGAACACCTCCTGGAGCATCAGGTCTGCACTCTCGAAATAAACTTCTATACATCTTTTTGAAAGTTAAAGATTTTTGAAATTCTATCAAAAGGTTTAATCGCTTCAAAAGTTGCAACAAATTATGCATTTAAAATGAAGTTTATTATTTTATCTTAATTTCATTCAAAATTATAATATATCAACAAAGTCAATCTTAAAGATGTATATACAGTATATCGATTGACTTCGTTAATTAGCAATATTTCAAGTGTCTTTGATTTTATATCAGGCTATCCTTCGAACGGAGATAAGGATGAATGGGATCAATTTAGAAAAGTTTCGCAATCACTGTTCGAATCTCCTAGGATTCAATATAATAAATGGCTGGTAGAGAATGGATATCCAGAAATAACTGGAAATCGATGTATTCCTGATTCACCATATCTTAATTTGTATGGATATCCTGAAGAATTGGATTATACAGATATCAGACCAGTACCTGAAAAATGGTTCAGAATTGATACCTTTATGAGAAAAGGAGAACAAGAGTTCAAACTTCCAGAAAAATTATCCAAAAGTAAAGATAGTTCAAGTAAATTAATATATCTCTCGTTGGGATCTATAGCTTCAGCAGATATTAAGCTTATGAAGAGATTAGTAGAAATTTTATCGAAATCTGAACATAAATTTATTATATCGAAGGGACCACTTGGAGATCAGTATGAATTGGCGGATAATATGTGGGGTGATAAGTTTGTTCCTCAAACTAAAGTCTTACCATTAGTTGATTTGGTAATAACTCACGGAGGAAACAATACAGTTACAGAAACATTTTCTTTTGGTAAACCAATGATTGTAATGCCTTTATTTGCCGATCAGTTCGATAACGCTCAGAGAATTGATGAAAAAGGATTTGGTATTCGACTCGATCCTTACAATTGTTCTGAAGAAGAGCTACTCATAGCTATCGATAAACTATTGAACGATATAGAATTGAACGAAAGATTAGGTGCTGCTTCAAAACGTATTCTTAGCTCTAATAGTATGATAAAAGCATCAGAACTAATTGAAAAACTCGTGAATTAATTTTTAAGTTCTTATGAAATAAAATCTGATCAGTTTGTAATTTGAAGAACCTATACCTGTTATAATATTTGTTAATTATTTAAATTATACCATTTAGACTTAAACCATTTAAATTGTTTTGATTGTAAATTAAGTTAATAAACATTAAAATAAAATGACTGATCAGTGGCTGAATTTGAATTAGAAACGCGTAAAACAAAAGCTTTGAGAGAATATATTCAACTTGGATCTAAAAAAACTTAATTTAAATGAATTACTGATGATTGCGAGAAAATGCCTATGGTAAATTAGTATCAAATGATTCAAATCATCTAATAACAATTGTAAATTTATCTCTCTAAGTAATTATGATGTTTTGTTGATTCTATTTGTTTAATATTTTGAAGTTACTTTTCGAAAAAATCCAATAGACATCTAAACCTGTTTTGCAAATAAATTGATGATAATTTTCCAGATTCAAAGATTCAATGCTGTTTTTATTTGAATAACAATTTCAAGCATTAATATTGTAATCTCACAAGGGAGGTTCGGAACCATGTAATGACTGGTTTCAAAAATATTTTAGTGGTATGAATTTCATGTCATATGACCTTTGTAAAGACACATAAAAGGGGCTGACTGCCAGATACTTAGAAATTCAAGAAGTCGATTTTCAATATTTGGATACTATAGTTATTGAAATATTTTTATTTGATTTTCACTATTTAAAAATGAGAAAACATCAGAACATTTTGTAAATTCATTTAATTGAAAGTTACGGCAATTTTTAAATTAATTATGAACAGAGATTTTTCTTATGACAATCAATGTTAAGAATGATCACACTTAGGCATAAATCGATCAGTTTATAATTATTTTCCACTTTCTTTCTCTAAAAGATATTTCAAATTACAGACAATGAAAAAGTGGAGCTATCAATGGATCAACGCCTCGAAACGGATTGAAAGCTGACTCGAATTTCTAATAAAATACTAAATATAATGTCTTAAATATTTTCGAAATAATTTTTAAAGGAAAGATAGAAAAATGGTTAAACCTATTCTACAAATTAATGAAAGATTCTTCAAAAATTGAATGCATTCTTTATTTGAATATCAGTTTTTAACATTAATAAATCGACTAAACTTACACGTGTACAGCTTGTTCCCTTGAAATATGCTTAAATCCGGAACTGAGTCATACGTTCAGATCAAAATTAAAGGCATTTTCATATAATAGATGTTTAATGGTTTTGTTTATACAGGATTTTAATAGTTCAAAATATTCTATCACAAACTTCTAGAGTCTTACTAAAAATCTTTTTATTACCAAAAGTTTGTTTATTCAACAAGTAACAAAAAATGAGCGAGAACTAAATACCTAGTTAGACCTCCGTTTTTATCAATAATTTCATAAACGTTGTGTCATATTAATGTTTTCAAATTTTCTTATCAAAGAATTGTAAGTAAAGCAAAGCATGTTTTATCACCTTTTGTGCGTTCAAAAAGCAAATACACAAAAATGACAGGACTAGAGGTATTCATAAATGATAAACTTTGACAAAACTTTTTAACCAATAAAAAAGCACTTTATAAAAACAAAAAATTGTATACATTTCATTAAAAATTCTCAAGCATTTTATGATATTAATTGTGACTAAATTATTAAAATTTGTGATAATAGAAGTAAAAAGCGTGGAAAAGGTTTTGCATTACCTCTCAATTGAAAGAAATTGTGATTAGAAAATATAATCAGTCGATTGAAGTTGTACCAAAATTGAAAATAAAGAACATAATTATTGATATAATAAATCTATTGGTTGTTTAAGTTAGTGTTTCGGCATTCCACTGAGGTGTGATCTACAAGTAAGAGTGATCTACAACTAGAACTTGTCTCACTAAAACTAAGTCATAGGGCAATTTCTGTATTAATAAAAACTTTGGAAGATGACCATTTGCAATATACACGTGTAGTTCAATATTATAACTGATTTGATTTTGCACTGTTGTAAGCTTTCTAGAAATTAGTAATAACACGTGTAAAACAGTATAAATAGTCCTGTAAACTGAAAGATGTATCTCAGTCCGATAATTGCGTTGGTTACTCACAATAATGAGAGCCTTAGAATTATATGCAATTATTGCCACCGAAGAAGCATGTGTTTCTTTCCTTCAGCAGAAAATGCACGGCACTACCCCTGAGATGTTGCCGAGACACCTGAAGGAGATCTGGTGGCGCTCAATCAATTCAAAACAGGATCTATTTATATCTCTTTTACTTGATATTCAATCTGTAATTATTTAATATTTAAAAACTTAAATTGTTTTATATTAGTTTTTTAAATAAAATATTTTATTTATAGAAGTGTGTAGATCACACCTCAGTGTATAGAAGTGGTCCGTAGATCACACCTCAGTGGAATGCCAGTGTTTCTATATTGTTAAGACGTCTAGTCCTGATATTTTGTGCATTTGCTTTTTGAACGCATAATAATATTGTTTCTAACAATTTTATAACTTTTCCCTCAAAAAGCTACTCCTTACGCATCATTTCCGGAATTTTCCAATCATATTTCAAAGAAACAAGCTGTATATATTATTATGTTTTTATTTCATCATATGTTAAATATAGGTTCATATCACTTTTTAGTGCATCTAATAGTACTTATGCTCATAATGTCAATTAATAGCAAGTATTTCGATATAAGCATCAATTGAAAAGAAATTGAGTAATAATCTTATCTCTAATAGAATTAAGCAAATATAAAACTTAAGCTACTATTGCCTAAATACGTAAAGAGATTACTTTTGGTAAGATTGAAAACACAGCGATTTATAATGAGCAATATTCATTACTCACATTTATGTTTAAATTTAAATAACACTAAATCAGAGAAGTAGATTACTTATTTTATCAATATTTGAATTAAACATTAATAAAAGTTATTATTCTAATCATAAAATAAAATTTGAAAACTGAACAAACATTCGTTTAATCTAATGCTATTTAATATTTAACCATATCTTGAGTGACGTCTAGAACTGCCTACAATTATATCAACCTTGTGGTTCTCAAATGATAAAAAATATATAAATACAGTTCGTTTCAATTCTGATTATCACTAATAGTACAGTATTTGAACAAAAACAACACATAACTATTGAAATAAAGATAAATCTAACATAAAAATGTCTAAAAGTTTGACAATATTATTCGCTCCAATGCCAGGTGTGGGTCATGTCAACGCTTGTATTGGTCTCGCAGAATGTCTTAGAGATCGCGGTCACAAAATTGTATTTGCAATCGACCACTCATTCAAAGGAAGACTAGTTAAATATGGATTTATAGAAGAAATAGTGACTGAACCAGATGAGGGAAAGATTGAAAAGCCTGGAGAACAAGGTGTCAACTTTTTACTCGAATCGGGAATACTATCAGGAATGTCATCTTTAGAAAGATAGAGTTAATGTCGAAACATTCTCAGTCTGGTAAACTTTTGGAGAACGCGATAAAAGGCGAACCAAACCTCAAAGCTATTATTGAGAAACACAAACCTGACATTTATATTATAGACCATTTCATAGGATCTCCAACACTAATCTATTCAGATAAGCCGTGGATTCTCATATTTAGTGCAAATCCATTGTTTGCTTTGGATGATGAGAGAACACCTCCTGGGTTTTCAGGTATTTATTTTCTTATCAGGCTTAATAATCAACTAGATTTGAAATATGATTGCACAAGTCTTACATTTAACCGATAAAACCTTAAGAACTGTATTTAAAAAATATAATTTTATAGCTTCAGAATAAAACAACTATTTCGTGCTAAACAATCTGCAGTTAGGTCTTAAAAATTTATCATTTCTTATTCAGAACACGATTACAATAACGAAATTAATGAATTACTTATTTATTAATTAATATTTCTAATAATTTAATTTAATATTAGGTTATCCTTCTAATGGAGATAAGGCTGAATGGCAAAAGTTTAGAAAAGCATCATCAAAAATGTTTGAATCTATGCAAATTGAATATAATAAATGGATGGTAGAAAATGGATATCCAGAAGTAACTGGTAACATATGTATTCCTTATTCACCGTATCTTAATATATATGGATATCCTGAAGAATTGGATTATACAGATATCAGACCAGTACCTGAAAAATGGTTCAGACTTGATGCCTTTATAAGAAAAGGAGAACAAGAGTTCAAGCTTCCAGAAAAATTATCTCAAAACACAGATAGTTCGAGTAAATTAATATATCTTTCTTTGGGATCTATGGGTTCAGCAGATGTTAAGCTTATGAAGAAATTAGTAGAAGTTCTATCGAAATGTGAACATAAGTTCATTGTATCGAAAGGACTTCTTGGAGATCAGTATGATTTGGCAGATAATATGTGGGGAGAGAATTCTGTTCCTCAAACTAAAGTCTTACCATTAGTTGATTTGGTAATAACTCACGGAGGAAACAATACAGTTACAGAAACATTTTCTTTTGGTAAACCAATGATTGTAATGCCTTTATTTGGAGATCAGTACGATAACGCTCAGAGAATTCATGAGAAAGGATTTGGTATTCGACTCGACCCTTATAGTTTTACTGAAGAAGAGCTACTCACAGCTATTGAAAAACTTTTGAACGATACAGAATTAAATGAAAGATTAACTGCTGCTTCAAAAAGAATGCTCAACTCTGATTGTCTGACCAAAGCATCGGAACTAATAGAAAAACTCGTGAACTAATTTTTAAGTTATCTTTGAATAAAATCTTACGATTTTGATATTAGAAGAACTGATATATAAACTTAAATGTGCTTCACTAAATAAAATTAATATGAATTTTATGATTTCATATTTTCTTCAATCCCAAGGCCAGCTTTAATTCTGAAATAGAAAATGGAATGATAAATAATATCAGAATTTTATATTTTTCAGTATGAATGTAAATACTGTATAAAGCTCAGTTTAGCAACATAATGGTTGTGATAATTTAGAATAAAAGCATTCTCTCCTGAAAACATAATCTAATCAATCTATAAAGGCGTGGTATTTGAACCTAAAGTGGGTTCGACTAAAGATATTCTAATTGTTGAATAATTCAATTTTTATCATATATAGTCTCAAGATTTTCTACTGCTCGCATTCAGCCGTCATTTAGTAATTAAATTAGCAGAATTTCACTATAAAAGATTTACAAATAATTAATTTGAAATAAAATTTATAAGAATTTGTAAGATTCTATCGTAATTTTAATGAAATTTCGAATTGTGATTCAATAAGATTTAATTTATTGGCTACGGCGCTGTCTGGCCATTAAACTTGAAGAATTATTGAGTTAATGATAGTTTACACAATATTACACATTAATTTCATCATAACTTTAGTTCTTCATATATTAGTTTTTGTTTTAATTAAGATTAAGATAACGTTATGCCAAATACACTTTCAATGACTTTCATTAACTCATTCGTTTCGAAATACATAATCAAAATTATTGAAGCAGAATACAAACTTTCATTAGGCTAAATGCACTCAAGCAAAGTAGTATTATATTAGAGATAAGATTTTAGTGAAGATCAAGTGCAACCAAAGTTCAATTATATCAGAGATATGCTAAAAATTTATTAATCACTGATATGATTGGCACGAAAATCTGTGACAAAATGTTTCGTTTACTGACTTTTATTCAAAAAGCAGTGCTGTAATCTGAAATAATACAGGCAAATAAGCTAAATGGGGCACTATTTTTAAGGTCTATTTACACTGTTTAATTTATGCAAGATTTAATACTTGAATTCTATTGTCTTCAATTCAGTTCTATTTGCACATAAATAAAAATATAGAATGAATTTCATCCAATAAAGTGACTTTAAAAATATAAACAAAAATGCTTAGTTTTTCTTAAATACGATGCATCTTTCAACTTTTGATACTTTGAATTCATAAATAGTTGAAGCAATTTATAAATACACATTATTCAATTTGTTTGAATTGAAGTTTTCAAATCACTTGAGTTCTACATAAATTGAATCGTGTAAATAGACTTTTAGACTTAACTCAAATTATAGGGATAAATGTCAGAATTGAGTCCTTTCATTATATTAAGGCAATACAGTGAGATTTATATCTGAAATAATTTAAATGAGATGTTCAAATTTTCTTAAATAAAGCAATGAAACGTGGTCTGATATGTTCTCACCACCCTTCTGTTTAATGTATGAGAAAACAATTTCGTGAATTTGTGAATCATTTTATAAATATCAAAATCTTAATTGAAATTTAAAATGCATAAAACAATGGAATCAAATGTGTGATTGAATGCTTTAAACAGAACTTCATAAATGCTAAATGCAGTAATGCGACAAATGAGTGCATTTACAGTGATTCGCAAAGTGCTATCGCTACACTATAGCAATATCACAACAATCACCCAATCGTACGGAAGATAGTAAAACTAGTAAAGTCTTAATAAAATTACTTTCACTATCAAATGGATCAAATAACATACGGGAATTGTTGGCAATGAAAGGGCAGATACTTTAGCCAAAGAAGGATCACACTTAAGCATAAATCGATTAATTTACAATTATTTTCCACTTTCTTTCTCTAAAAGATATTTCAAATTAGAGACAATGAAAAAGTAGAACTATCAATAAATCAACACCTCAAATGTATTCCAAATCAAGCAATTCTTCACAACAATTCAACAACGAATGCAAAATGAGCGCTTAAATGCCAACTTCATACCAACCCAATATCTCTCAGAATATGGAAAGAGCTTGTCCGGACATCCATAGTGAGTTGTCTCCCGATGACGTTCGGACATGGGACACCAATACATAAAGGTGGTCCAATGATATATAATAGCACCTGAATTTTTTCATATCTCATGTCAGATAGTGTAAAAAACCAAAAATCTTTAAAACTTTGGGAGCTTATAACACTAAAACTATTAAACATAGAATTATGAGATTTGGTATGTTGAGTCACAGCAATCAAGTGTATTCAGCGATAGAATGAAACTCACGTTTTGTTGTTGAGTAAGTTTTCTAAAGATTGAAAATCTTTAATCGTTAAACTCAACGCTTAATACATATTGTTACGAGTAGCTCATTAATGCTTTCTTAGCAGTACATAGCCTAGTATGATAATCCGAGAAGTTCTACTCGTAACAGTATGTACTAAGGGTCGAAAAAGGCGAAAACTTTTTTTATATGTAAGAGTAATGATTGTATTAGGCGAGTAGATAAGCAATGGTATTTTGGCTGATCAAAAGCAATGATTTCAGCTGATATATGACTCATAAGGGTTTAAAAAGATGTAACACACTTCCCCATATACGGCAATGTTAACGGTTTTTTGCCTATAACTTTTAAACCTATGGACCAATTTGAATCTGACTAGCAAAACCTTTGCTCAGTTCGACAAGAGCTTTCGATTGATATATAACATGATATATTTCACAGGGGGTCAACTCTCCACAGGATCTCCGGACAACGTCTTTCATGGTATACTCTAACAGATTTATAATTAATTATAGTGATGTCTGTGAATGCGATCGATCAATACAAACATCAATTCATATCATTTTTAAACGTGAGCTATTCAACGAACAAAGATTTCATTTGATTAACTTATGACACTGTTTGGGTCATTCGTGGCCAATACCCCCAAATAGGTTAATAAGTAAAGACTATTACGAAGAATTTCAATTCTATCTCAAAATATAAATAGCTAAAATCTCATTTAAAAATGATATAACTGTTTTGAAAAATGATCTCTTAAATTTTGTAAACTTATACTCTATTGTATAGATGTTTTCATAATATCTAACGATGGATCGAAAGCTGACTCGAATTTTTAATAAAATACTAGTATAATATATTAAATATATTCGTAATGATTATTAAAGGAAAGGTAGAAAAATGGTTAAACCTACTCTACGGATTAATGAGAGATTCTTCCAAAATCGAATAAACGTATTATTTGAACTTCAGTTTTTAACATTAATAAATCGACTAAATAAACTTACATACAGTATATATTATTACGTTCTCATTTCATCATATGTTAAAGATAGCTTAGTATCAATTTTTAGTGTATCTAAAAGTACTTATGCTCACAATATCACATAACAGCAAATATTTTGATAAAAGAAATTGAGCAATAATATAAATCTTGTCTCTAATTGAGTTAAGAAAATATAAAACTTAAAACTACTATTGCCTAAATCCATAAAACAATTAACTTTCGGTAAGATTGAAAACACGGCGATTTATAATGAGCAATATTCATTACTCACATTTATGTTTAAATTAAAATAACACTAAATCAGAGGAAGTAGATTACTTATTTTATCAATATTTGATTAAACATTAATAAAAGTTAATTATTCTAATCATAAAATAAAATTTGAAAACTGAACAAACATTCGTTTAATCTAATGCTATTTAATATTTAACCATATCTTGAGTGACGTCTAGAACTGCCTACAATTATATCAAAGTCGTGGTTCTCAAATGATAAAAACATATAAATATAGTTCGTTTCAATTCTGATTATCACTAATAGTACAGTATTTGAACAAAAACAACACATAACTATTGAATTATAAGATAAATCTAACATAAAAATGTCTAAAAGTTTGACAATATTATTCGCTCCAATGCCAGGTGTGGGTCATGTCAACGCTTGTATTGGTCTCGCAGAATGTCTTAGAGATCGCGGTCACAAAATTGTATTTGCAATCGATCACTCATTCAAAGGAGGACTAGTTAAATATGGATTTATAGAAGAAATAGTGACTGAACCAGATGAGAAAAGATTGAAAAGCCTGGAGAACAAGGTGTCAAACATTTACTCGAATCGGGAATACTATCAGGAATGTCATCTTTAGACAAGATGGAGTTAATGTCGAAACATAGTATGTCTGGTAGCTTCTTGGAAACCGCGATAAAAGGCGAACCGAATCTCAAAGCTATTATTGAGAAATACAAACCTGACATTTATATTATAGACCATGTCATAGGCTCTCCAACACTAATCTATTCAGATAAGCCTTGGATTCTCATATTTAGTGCAAATCCATTGTTTATTTTGGATGATGAGAGAACACCTCCTGGGTGCTCAGGTATTTATTTTCTTATAAGGCTTAATAATTGACTCGATTAAAAACATGATTGCACAAGTCTTTCATTTAACCGATAAAACCTTAAGAACTGTATTTAAAAATATAATTTTATAGCTTCAGAGTAAAAAATGTTTCATGCTATACAATCAACAGTTAGGTCTTAAAAGTTTACCATTTCTTATTCAAAACACGATTACAACAATAAAATAAATAATTAGTAACTTATTACTTAATATTTCTAATAATTTAATTTAATATTAGGTTATCCTTCTAATGGAGATAAGACTGAATGGCAAAAGTTTAGAAAACTATTATCAAAAATGTTTGAACATACTCGAATTGAATATAATAAATGGATGGTAGAAAATGGATATCCAGAAGTAACTGGTAACCTGTGTATTCCTAACTCACCATATCTTAATATATATGGATATCCTGAAGAATTGGATTATACAGATATCAGACCAGTACCTGAAAAATGGTTCAGACTTGATGCCTTTATGAGGAAAGGAGAACAAGAGTTTAAACTTCCAGAAAAATTGTCTCAAAACACAGATAGTTCGAGTAAATTAATATATCTTTCTTTGGGATCTATGGGTTCAGCAGATGTTAAGCTTATGAAGAGATTAGTAGAAGTTCTATCGAAATGTGAACATAAATTCATTGTATCGAAAGGACTTCTTGGAGATCAGTATGATTTGGCAGATAATATGTGGGGAGAGAAATTCTGTTCCTCAAACTAAAGTCTTACCATTAGTTGATTTGGTAATAACTCACGGAGGAAACAATACAGTTACAGAAACATTTTCTTTTGGTAAACCAATGATTGTAATGCCTTTATTTGGAGATCAGTACGATAACGCTCAGAGAATTCATGAAAAGGATTTGGTATTCGACTCGATCCTTACAGTTTTAATGAAGATGAATTACTCACAAGTATTGATAAACTTTTGAACGATACAGAATTAAATGAAAGATTAACTGCTGCTTCTAAACGAATTCTCAACTCTGATAGTTTGGTAAAAGCATCGGAACTAATAGAAAAACTGGTAAACTAATTTTAAGTTCTCTTCCAATAAAACTTTACCAGTTTGATATTAGAAGAACTGATATATAAACTTAAATGTGCTTCACTAAATAAAATCAATATAAATTTATGATTTCGTATTTTTTGAATCTTAAGATTAGCTTTGATTTTAAGAATAGGTAGTCGAATAATAAATAAATAATATCATAATTTCACATTTTTCAATACCAATATAAATACTGTTTAAAACTCAGTTTTTGAAGCATAATAGTTGTGATAATTTAGGATAAATTTAATCATTTATTTGAAAATATAATCGAATCTGTATATAAAAACTAGCATTTGGGCCAAAGGGGCTCTACTAAAGATATTTCAATTGTTGAACAATTCAATTTTATTCTTAAAATTTTCCATTGTTCATATTTAGTTTTTATTTAGTAATTAAATTAACAGATTTTTACTATAGAAGATTTATAAATAATTAATTCAAGCTAAGATTTTATTGTCATTTTAATAAAATTTCGAATTGTGGTCTAACAAAATTTAATTTATTGGCTACGGTGTTGTCCAGTCATTAAAATTGAGGTGTTATTAAGTTAATGATAATATACTCAATATTACACATTGATTTCGTTATAACTTTCGTTTTTCATATATTGCTTTTTTCAAATATGTTTAAGATAACGTTATGCCAAATACACTTTTGATGATTTTCATTAACTCATTCGTTTCGAAACACAATCAAAATTATTAAAATAGAGTATGAACATTCATTAGACTAACTGCACTCAAATAAAGCACTATTGTAATAGAGATAATATTTTTGTGAAAATCAAGTGCAAACAAGTTTAATTTTATCAGAGATATTCTAAAACAGTTACAAATTGTATCCATCATTGATAGCATTGGCTCGAAAATCTGTGACGAAATACTTTATCAGTTGACCTTTTTATAGTAGCAGTGCTGTAACCAGAAAGTATGTAGGCAAATGAGCTAAGTAGGGTACCAATTGTGGATTTAATTCAATTTATATGGATAAATGCCAGAATTGAGTCATTTTGGGTGAATCCGGGCTAATGGGTCTAAAGGGGTTCTTGACTCCCACCCCCAAGTGTGATATATCATTGGATTCAGTTCGCCAAGCTGAACATTTTGATGCGACACTTGACTACTTCCAACCTGAACCTGACCACTTCTGGACAACTTCCGATGGGACTGGCTGACAAGGCCAAGTGACATATCATTGGACTCAGGACATCAATTTAAGCATTTTGATACCTCACTTGATAAACTATCATAAGTAGTTCTCAAGATACCCACCATTGCTTGGTTTAGTACCTCGTAATGGATAAACCAGAGGGGCTATTCTCGAAGTGATCTTTAAGTTAAAGTTCGAGTTAAGTACGATTTTAAGTAATGATCGATTCTCAAAGCTCTCGTTAATTAAAGATTGATAAATAATTTAAAGACAAGCATTAGCCTGTCGTTAAGCTATACTAACTATTGTTTACGCTTATATTTTCACTTTTAAATCAAAATTTAGTTTTATACCAAAATAGCAATATGTCATTATACACTCGAGTATTATTTATTTGAAGACCAAACCCGAAAAGTTCAAGGAAACAGCGGGTTTTCAGTGACAGTAGAAATACATTTGAGATTTATAATGATATCGAATGCATTCAAAGGTATCGTTTTACACGGGAGGCTACTGTTTATTTGTGCTGACCCTTTCCGTATTTCAACTTTCATTTGATTTGTGATATTATTTTTTAGCTAAACGAAAATTTTTATAATTTTATACAAAAATATTGTCATTTAATAAAATAACGTACCTTACTATTAATTATTGCATATTTGGATACTACTTCATCGGCTAATAAATTAATCTGTTCATCACTAAAGCGCAGAGTTTTCTTTTTACTCGCAGACATTTTTAATTAATTTCTATATTGTTTATAAATATTATTGTTATTCATATAATATGTGTCTCAAAGTTCGTACTAAAAGTGTATAAAAATACATTTTTAAAGTATCGCTTAACGATTTGTTTTGAGAATCAGTCCCTAAGCCATTTAACGATCAATCATAAAGCGATCTTTAAATTCGATCTTAAAGTTAAGTAAGGATTGAGTATATTATTCGTACCAGAATTGCGCTACTGGATTCTCGAGTCGATCTTTAAGTTTAAGATCAAGTTTAGCACGATTTTAAGTAATGATCGATTCTCAAAGCGCTCGTTAATTGAAGATCGAGACTTAATTTAAAGACTAGTATGGATCGAGTTTAGAATTCGTACCTGAATTGCGCTACAGGTTTATTCATTTTCAAGGGTGTTAGGTCTCGGTGGCCAGAAGTGGTCAGGTTCGGGTTGGAAGTAGTGATATATGAAATGATAGAGCAGAAATTCAGCCTCGATGCACCAGGTATTCAGGAAATTCTTCATAAGCCCTCAATAGTTATGAAGATTTACATGTATAATCTGGGCGAACCCAGCTAAAGGGTTAAAAGGGTTTCAAGCCCCGCCCCAAGTGTGATACATCATTGGATTCAGTTCGTTGAACTGAACATTTCGATACCACACTTGACTACTTTCAACCCGAACCTGACCACTTCTGGCCACTCAGACCTAACCCCTCGAAAACGGGTAAACCTGGCTTTACCAAGTTGTAACCATAGCCAAACCTGATTTAATATAACGTATAATAGGTTAGGTCGCTTTCATGATCCAACTTATTCTCCTTTAGTTTATATCAGGCTTGGTTGGATTACGATTCTCTAAATCCAGGTTTATCCACTACGAGGTACTAAACCAATCAAGGATGGATATCTCGAGAACTACTTGTGATAGTTGATCAAGTGTGGTATCAAAATGTTCAGCTCAACAAACTGAATCCAATGATGTATCACACTTGGGGACGGGGGATTAAAACCCCTTAAGACCCATTAGCCAGGATTCATCCTATGATCATATAATAAAATGATTAAATGCTCTTTCTGTGTGACCAGTCAAAAACCTTCTTTGTTGTCATCACAGAGGGGCCATATTTATTTCAATTTTTTCGGTCTGATACATAGAGTTGATTAAAGTATTGTGAAACTAAAAATTAGCTACTATTCTATTTTTAAATTTCGAGGATACGCCACTTAATTGAAACACAATATAGTTTAAGTAAATAAAGCACTGGACTAAAAAGGGATGAAT